>BSBN01001515.1:0-439454 GCA_027924645.1 Cunninghamia lanceolata | reverse complement strand
GAAATAGCACATAACTAATGGGACCAAAGCTGGATGTAATCAAGGATAGATCGATGGATACGAAAAAGACCCAAACCCACATACTCAACTCCAGAAAGAGTGTGTCTTATGCAAAATCCAAGGCATTACATAGACAAAGAGGTATCATTTCCAGACAAAAGATAGTCCAAATTCCAAAATCTTAATCAAAGTCATTCATCTTCAATCATTGAGCTAAGTATCCCTATTCACTTCACACTTAAGTTTCTAGCTTAGCATTAATTATTGAATTATCCATACCCATAGTTCTCTTATTTACTAATCTAGGTTAATTGTTGCTCGTGTATACATTCTATTGGATTGGCCTAGATTAAGCTAAGGGAAAGTTTATTTTCCTTTATACACACACACACAAGTACTCACCCTTCTAAAATTTTCATAGTTTGCTAAAAATCTCCCCTTCATGTAATACAATTTTCTTTAAAAAATTATTGTATTTTACAAAAATTGCATAAATATGGCCACACGACCATCAAATTTAGGCCCTGCCCACACATGCTAGCTCTTCAAATTTATATGTTCTCAAGAATATATATTATTAGTTAACTCAAGAATTTTTAGCTTGGCCCAAGCCAGAGAGGCTGCTTCTAAAGGACCTCTTCCCATCTCAGGCATTATCATCCCACTACATTAACACAAGAGATCCAAATCCGCAAGATCGACAACCCAACGAAGGCACAAGGGTTGTGAGCTCAACGGCCTAGAGGGGTTTGAATCTTGATGGATTTGTCAACATGCCACGTTTTTAACCATCACACCACACCCTTAATGACATATATAATCTAAGATAATTATTTATAAATTTAGTCAATTTAAAAATATTTAATATAGATAATAGATCAAAGACAAATAGTAGAATTAAAATAAACATTATAATTAAATAACATGATAGAGGGGCTCAATTTTAGGATTGATGATGGATATATGGTGTCAATGTTGTTTGTGAATGATTTGCAACTAGGGTAAGTGCATGGAAATGGAGGACAAAAGGGGATCAAAAGTGGCTACTTTTTTTTGAAATCGGCTAAACCTAAACTTAGATGGGTAATTCGAGATGTGTACACTCAAAATTTGAAGATATAAGAACAAGAATTGTAGTACTCTAAATCTAGTTTCTAAACTATAAGGATTTTAAAAAGTAGTTAAGATTAAGAGGGTGAAATGTTGAGCACACACAAAAGTGTTCCTATTTTTATCACTAAAATATAACATAGCATCCAATGTGTGCACCCTTTTTTTGTTGCATTAGGTATTTTTTAAATCTGGTTGGTAGAAATATAGCCAAGAGTGAATACTACAAGTTGGGTATTTTTTTAATATTTTTAATCTTTTTTTTGTGATTTTTTAAAATGGATACATCTTGAAAAAGTACCATTAAGTGTGAGCATTAATAATTTGCACAAAAATAATTTAGAAACGTAATTCAAAAGAAAAATCATGTATTTCCAAGCATCATCTAAATACCATAATTTAAATAATTAAAAATATGTATTAAATAGTTGTTCCTATAATGAGGTGTGACATGTAATATGGGGTAGATAAGTGTTGTTGAATATGGAATTTATCTAGAATTTTATTCACTTCTCAATTCTTAAAGGATGGTCCATTAATAAGTAACAAGAGATTAAATTATCCATGAAAAAAGAACAAATGTTAGATGTGGTTATAGATTTAACTGGAATAGCTTCAAATCATTTGGTAAAATGGCATGTAGCAATAGTGGTAAAAGTATGTCTATCAAAAGATAGGCTTGCCCACCAAATCTAATTCCCAAGTACAAAATGGCCAAGGAGAAGTGAATGGATGTAATTCATGAAGAGGTGCATGTTTCAAAGTACTAGGAGTTTGGAAATTATAGCATTTAATAACAAAGTCATGAGAATATTTTTCCACGATACTCCAATAGTAACCCATTTGATGTTCTAGAGTGTAACAAGGTTAAAATTGAGGTTGGAGGACCCCCAACGAGTTTGGATGATAATTCCCTTCTCTAGTTAGTTATTTTCTTAGAGTTTAGGTAAAATGCTTGAATAACATTTTTGGTAGGAGTAGATGGTTCTCTATTTCAATTTTAATGTTTGGGTGTTGTAATGTGTTTTAGTTTTGGCATATTCAATTTTTTTTTAATTTTTTAGCCTTGATGAGGAGTAGACGGAGTTGTTTGGATATTTTTTTATTTCAATGACTTCTCACCTCTCACCTAACAAGCAGAGAAGGCCATATTGGCCTTTGAACAATTATCGACCTGATTGTACAAGTTGACAAGGGTTACTAACACTAGTAGTGTTGAGCAAAGTGAGGTCAGCACTATTGGGAATCAGGATAGATGTGCAATACACAATACTAATAATCATTGAGACATTAAGGTTGACATAATTGAGAAAACCAAGATTGTTCTTATATTGTAGTATGGGTGCAAAATGGTTAGAGGGGATGAGCATGCCAACAAGATCTTTATGATTTATATCACAACTCATGGAGTTGCAGGTTTTTATGTGAAGCAACATCAATTCATTAGTATCATGATGTATAGTGTGCATATTTACAAGTGTGGTAGAGGCTATTGGATAACTTCACAATCATATGCTTTATTTATCATCTTCTAGACCCCTTTGGATCAAGTAGGCTTTTTTGGCCATGTGATCCAAATAGGTTTAGGTTCTATATAGTTTAAAATAAATATTTTATGGGGCATGCATCTCCTTGTGAGACACCCCCTTTAAAGTTATTAGATTTGTTAGTAGTAGTTTAATGCTAGTATGTTAGTTATTTAGTAGATAGTTAGTTCTAACATAGGTGGTTGGGAAGTTAATTCACAATAAAAGGTGAATGGATTTATAAAGTCATTATAATCAATGTAATGAATGTCCTTGCATATGTTATGATCTGCAATCCTAACTATTTACTTTTGTATTAAATCTTATTAATAAAGTTGTCAAATGCATATGCTTTGTAATTCATCCCTTTTGCTAAAGTGTGTTTATCCCACATGTATTGGAAGTGGTTGTTCTTGTTGGTAGTGTTAGTTTTAATAGAGGGTTTAGATAGAAGGAAATGCATCCCTGAAGAGGCTAGTGATATAATGTAATGTTATTCTATCTAAATTTCAATACACTCTTCTTCTTATGTTCTTATTTACAATATTTTTTTTTTATGTATTTATGGTATTTGGCTAATCTATTGTAGGAAAATATATACCATCTAGTAATAGAGCTCTTTCTAGGGTTTTTTTTCTACTATAGTTGTCATCATTTGGTGATCCCTATGAATACCCACTATATATGCTCTCAATTTGCCTTCTCAAATATAGGTTCTTAGAAAGTGCTAACAAAAGTAGACGCACTATGTTTTTTCCTTCAACCAATTATTCTTATCTTCTACTTTTTATTTTTTTAGGTAATAAATTATATTTTGATAGTTTTAAAACATAGAAAATTGTCGTTCTAGGCTAAGTGGTTATCATTTTTACGTGATTCCATGGAGTGAGGAGTTATACCCCAATAAACAAGCCATTAGATAGCATTTTATATAAATTGGAGCTTCCACATACCTTTGGGTATATTGAAAGACCCTCTAGTTGGTTTCAAAACCTAGTCATAGCAAGCCATCGATCATTTGTCCCTATAATGCAATGCTAAGTAGTTAGCCCCTGAAGGCTACTTGTACCATACTTCAAGATCTTCTATAGATCAATATATTTATAGTCTCACAACCAAAAAATCATTATAGAAAATATCCCTTTACAATTATGATTACCTAGCTTGGCTTTTAGAGTTGAGATCTCTACCACTAGTGACCTTTGCCAATGACTTTGGAAACCCACAAACTTCCATGTTACAATGCTAAGCAAGGCTATCTTTTACATAGTATTAGACCTACATAGGTAAGAAGGGCATAGGCATGCATCATTAGATTTGCACAAGCAAAAAGGGCATATGATGCACAAAGACCTATAACTCACTATAGGTTGATCCAACAGCTCTAGATTACTTTTGCATTATATAAATATACTCTTTAACCCATAGTTTGGATATGGTTAAACGTGTATTTTTGCACTAATTGATTCACCTTGAAGTCTACTCTTCATTTATTATTAAGGATTGGAAGTATCTATAAATACCTTGGGAAAATCACTAGATCAAAAGGGACAAGTTTGAGCATAGGTCAACCCCCTTGATTGGACCAAATTTATGGTCGTGCAAAATATCAAAGACAATAATCTTAGGTATTGTAGATGGTGTAGATGACTTTGATGTAGATTATATTCCTTTTAGTGCTCCAAATCAAAAGATTCCTATAACATGATTCTTCTTTGCAATGCATAAGATTTTTCCCTTGATAATCAATCAATGATAATGAATGCACATTGAACGCCTTTAAATACCAAAACACTGCAAGTAATCACGCAAACATGTACCAAGTTAACTTATAATAGCTAGTGCAATAGGTGAGAGTTAGGCACAAATTTTAATTTTAAATTCTTGAATTTTTGGGTTAATTCTACATGGTGCAAGATCAATCCTCCACACCACATGATTGACCTAGGACATTAAAGTGTAAATATTAAGGTGATAAGCAAATGTATGGGACTAGGTACAAGGATAGGTGTAATAAATGGTGTCTACATAGGAATAGATATAGATATGGATAAGGTAAAGTCAACTATATGGGAATGAGTGTAAATAGAGAGGGGTAACAAACCAAATAATGAGCCCAACTTTGCATAAGAGTTTGACATTTGTTGATATGTAGTTGTATTGTCATACCATCAAAATGGATCTAAACTACATGGGAAATGGTATGTGTATGCAACTTTTACCATTACAAAGATATAGGGAGTATGAAAGAAATATAAAATTTACACAATATTGTAAGGGTGAAAAGTGTATACACTTTTCCCCATTTGTTTTGGATTCACTTTGGCCTCTTTGTCCTGAATGCAATCACTAGCATCTAAGTGGCGTTATTTGTGTAAAAGTTGGTAATTGACCTAAGTCTTGATTGAATTTTGGTTCACATATCCAAAGAATTCATATTTTATCATTAGATTCCCCATCACTTATCCTAGGTTGAAAACCCATAGGTGCAATTTTGACAACCAAACTTTCAAAAATGGGTCCAAGTTGACTCAATTCTAACTATCCATTACTTGTTGACTTGAGTTCACATGAAATATTAAATTTATACTTCTAGGTTGTTGTATAAAAGGACAAATCCTAATTCAATTTAGACATCTATTATGCATCGTCTCTTGTTCAACTATCACATTATCACTTAGAGAGTATTCTATCATCATCTAAGATTGTATGGACAACATAAGCATTTGCACAGCTGCTTGAAGTGTACTTGAACTTGTTCAAATTCATTAAATTGACCTAAGAGTTTGCCTAAGGTGGGAGGTTACAAGCCTCCCTTGTGCTAAGGACAAAATGTTATAATGATGTCTCTCAACACCACCAAATCTATATAATAGAGGTGTAGATTCCTAAAGATCAATAGTGTAGAGGTCATTTTCACATCAAAAGTTCATAAATGCATATATTGGATCAAAACCACAAGTGCAAGATTGAACTTGAGTAGGGCACCTATCATCTACCAATATGTGGGAGCTTCACTATCTCAACTAATTCTAGAACCTAAAATTTGTGAAATTGCAGTTGAACCTACAAAATGAATTAGAGATCTGGCTAGAAAGGTAGAAAATCAAAAACTTGCAGAGAAGAAAAAAATAGAGAAAAAACAGAGCTCGTATGAATGAAAGATTAATTACTACATGAACAGAAATGGAGAGATATTACATAAAAAGATCTCCTGTAACACTGAATTTACGGTGAGATGAAGAAGACGGAGATTACCAGCACTCCTAGGTTAACTTAACATCAAGCATGCAATCCTCAGTTATCCATCATTCATAGAGAAGACTGGAGAAGATTGAAATTAACACTAACACCCGCCTTAAGTCTAACTAAGGAGATAAAAGTTTAAGGAAAGGAAAGAGGAAAGAGGGAAAACCTTGTGGGAACAAAAAACCTCCCTTAAATTTGACTAAGGAGACAAAAGCCAATATAGACAACAAAGATGGGTCCTAGCATCAAGTCCATTTTAGGTACCCATGTACATATAAAATTCCCCCACAAATATAGAGAGAATATAAGAAAAGTGCTGCAAGTATGGGCCTAATCAGTGTTGTCAATGATGTCAACATACTCCTATTGCATTAATGATAAGGATTGGATGAGTTGTGTGATGAGGATATTGAGAAAATTAGTCTCAATCAGAAACAGTGAAGAACAGTGATGACAATAAGGTAAAAGTCCAAGATAGGATGAGGATCAAAGGATGCAAATTAAAGGGTTTGTAGATATGAGTCCTAAGGTGATCCAGTAGAGATTTCAGAGGTCCACATAAAGATATGAAGAAGTTGTGGTCGCTCAAGTAAAACCGGTTCCGGTAGGTGTTCAGAGGTGATAGAGTGTTACAGAAAGGTCCAGTGAGATCCGGAAATGCATTGTCCTATTCTGTGGATTTGAGGGAGTGTGTTGAGGAAGTCTTTGTGGAGTGTCAACTAGATTGGTTCATGGTTTGAAGGTCTGAAAGCATCTATTCCTTTGTGACAGTAATGATAGACTGTGTTCTTGAGGTTTTAGATGAAGGGGAGAAGGATTTCAGTAAGCAGATGAAGTATGGATGTTCTTGGTGATTCAGGCAAGCTTATGGAGGTCTTTGGATCGTGTCCAGTTCGTGTTGATGGTCCGCATTGGAGTTGGAGCTTGCAATTGAAGATTAACTTCTGGATGATAGTGTTCTTCTTGAGATTGGCCGACTAGATCAGTTACACATCCTGGGGATGTTCTTGTTGATGTTTGCCCACTTTAATGATCATTCCTAAGTTGATGTCTTGTATAAATAAGGGATTGCAAAGTCATTTCAAAGTTTTCCTTGTGGAGATGAGTGTGTGGTAGCAAGGAGGAGAGCAAAAGGTAGAGCAAAAGTATTGGGCTTAAATGGAACTAATTCAAGCATGGTGAAGATGCTATTCTCCAGTTCATGTATGTGATACTTATTTCTTTGTAGACAATGTGTCTCTTGTAGGCAGTGAGCCTCTTGTGAGCAGTGTGCTCAGGCAGTGATCCCTAATTGGCATGTGCCATTTTGTTCTTTCTATTCTTCTAATAGAGAATACATTCTTGGGTTAATCACCCCGTGGTTTTTCCCTTAACCAAGTTTTCCATGTCAATATCTTGGTGTCTCATGTGTTGATGTGTTTATGCTCTTGATTGGTTGCATTGTGTTTCCATGGTTGATTTATTATTATGCTACTGAATTGCTAAAAGGAGTTAAGTGTGTAATTAGAAGAAAAGTTTTGTACAACTGATTCACCCCCCTCTCAGTTATGTGCCCTAAGTCTAACAATTGGCATCAGAGCCAAGTTCCTCTAAAAGGAGCTTAACCGCTTGAGGAGATCCAGGATGTCGTCCTACAAGAAGGATAGTCCAAAGTTTGATGGAACCAATTTTAATCTCTGGAAAGGTCGCATGAAATGTCACTTGCAATTTATTGGAATGGCGTACTAGACCATGGCTACAACACAGTATGTACCTCAACAGGGTGGTCCGAAAACCCAAAATGAAATCATAGATGCTGAAAACAATCTACGAACTATAGAGGCTCTTCTAAGTGAATTATCTGATTCAAAACTCTCAAATGTTATTGACCTACCAACTGCTTTTGAGATTTGGTAAAAACTAGAACTTTTGCATGAAGGAGACAAGTATGTTAAATGTGCAAGGTTATAGAGTCTGAAAAGGGAAATTTAAAAATCTCAAGATGAGAGATGATGAAAATATTACTACATTTATGCCAAGAGTAAATGAGATTGTTTGTGGAATTAGAAATGCTAGTGGAGTCCTGGATGAAAATGAGATTGTTGGCAAAATTCTCAGATCCCTACCTGCTTCTTACAAAATCAAGGTTGCTGCCATTGAAGAATTCAGAGCCCATAAAACTATCACAAGAGATCAATTGGCTAGAAAATTGGCTGCATTTGAAATGACAGAGTTTGGAGATGACCTCCCCAAGACTGAATCTACGTTCAAAGCCAGTACCTCTATTAAAGGTAAACAAAGGTTTGATTCGGGAGAGAATTCATTAAGGAAGTTGTCATGGTATGAAAAAGCAAGAAAAGATCTGGAAGAAGAAGTAGAAACTACTCAACTTGAAGCCCTTATTGTAAAGAGGCTGCTAAGAGGATCCGGTAAGTATGAAGGAAAATTACCTTTTAAGTGTTTTAACTGCAATAAGATTGGTCATTTTGCCTCAAGGTGTCTGAAAAGCTTTTCAAGGCAAAATCCTAACAAGCCAAGGTTCCAAAAGAACTATTACTATGTACATGAAGATGATGATAATGAAGGAGTAACAGATGATAAATCAGAGATAGGAAACAAATCCAGAAATGAATGGGTGTTCATTGCCATCAAGGAAGAAGATCCAATGTCCTCTGTATCTGTCAATCATAAGAATGTGGAAAGAGCTCTGGCTGCCCAAGTTGAAGAGAAGGATGATTGGGTCATTGACAGTGGTTTCTCTCACCATATGACAGGTGACAAAAACAAATTCATAGATTTGGAGAGGTATGAAGGAGGAGTGGTAAAGTTTGGTGATAATTCTGCTGGTAGAATCAGAGGAAGAGGAACTATTTCTTTTGATGGAAGGAACAAAACTGACAATGTACTATATGTTGAAGGTTTGAAGCACAATCTTCTTAGTGTTGGATACTTGGTGGACAAAGGCTATGATCTCCGATTCAAGAATGGAAAATGCAAGATCTTTGAAAGCTCCAGAACAGAGATTGCATTCGGTACTCAAACTAAAGGTAATATCTTCCACTTGGTTGGTACTGGTAAAAGCTGCTTATTTGTTCAAGTTAATCAGAGTTGGTTATGGCATAGAAGGATGTGTCATGTGAATTTTGATAATATCATCAAAATAACCAATACTCAGGCTATAAGAGATCTTCCAAAATTGGTGAAACCTACTAATAGCTTGTGCAAAGAATGTCAGTTGGGTATGTTGAGTAGAGTTACATTCAAAAGTAAGGAACTATCTTCTACCGAATTATTGGACTTAGTTCATATTGATCTTTGTGGTCCGGCAAGAATCAGAAGTGTACAAGGTGATAGATACTTTATGTTGCTAATTAATGACTATTCTCGGATGATGTGGGTAACCTTTCTAAAAGATAAATCAGAGGCTCTTGAGAAATTCAAAATATTCAAGGCTATGGTAGAGAATGAAACTAGATTAAAATTGAAATGTCTGAGGTCTAATAGAAGTGGAGAATTCACATCCGGTGAGTTCATAAAGTTCTGTGAGAAACATGGAATAAAGAGACAATTGTCTGCTCCTAGGACTCCACAACAGAATGTAGTAGTGGAAAGAAGGAACCAAACCATCTAGGAAGCATCTAGGACAATGATGATGGAAGCAAATGTCCCTCAGATCTATTGGAGAGAAGCTGTCAGCACTGCAGTCTATACTCTCAATCAAGTTCAAATCGGAAGCAATACCGGTAAGACTCCTTATGAACTTTGGTTTGGCATCACTCCTACTGTGAGGTATTTTAGAGTTTTTGGTAGCAAGTGCTACATTAAAAGAGATGAAGATCTAGGCAAGTTTGATGCTAGAAGTGATGAAGGAATATTCTTGGGATACTCTACTCAAAGTAAAGCCTACCGGTGTTATAACAAGAGATTGAGGAAGATGATAGAAAGTACAAATTTGAAGGTTGATGAGGGAATTGAGAAACCCTCAAGGTTTTATGAACAAGATAAAGATGATCAAAATGGTGTTCTGACTCAAGGAGCCCAAGCTTCCTCTGAAAGTCAGATTCAAATTAATCTGGTAAATCAGGAAGAAGAGATGAGTCTCAATGAGCCTAATCAAGAATCAGAAGTGCAAGAAATTCCCAAAGTTCCCAGGTATGTAAGACTGAACCACTCTGAAGATCAGATCATAGATAATATAAACAAAGGAGTACAAACAAGAAGGAGAATTGCTCAAGATTCAGAAGAGTATTGTCTGATTTCAAAGATTGAACCTAAGACAGAAATGAAGCTTGTAATGATGAAAACTGGACTAAAGCAATGGAGGAAGAGCTGATGCAAATTGAGAAAAATCACACTTGGGATCTTGTTCCCAGACCTAGAAATAAAAATGTGATTGGAACAAAATGGGTCTTCCAGAACAAACTGAATGAAGTTGGTGAAGTAATCAAAAATAAAGCCAGATTGATCTGCAAGGGTTACTCTCAAATAGAAGGAGTTGATTTTGAAGAAACTTTTGCTCTGATGGCAAGAATTGAAGTAGTCAGATTGTTTCTTGCTTTTTTTGCCTTCAAGGATTTCAAGGTATGTCAGATGGATGTCAAGTCTACCTCCCTGAATGGTGACTTGGAAGAAGTGTACATAGAGCAACCGGATGGATTTCAATTGTCTGATCATGGTGATATGGTCTGCAAGTTGAAGAAGGCACTGTATGGACTAAAGCAAGTCCCAAGAGCCTAGTATGAAAGATTAGATAAGCATATTTTGAAGATTGGTTTCAACAAAGGTACTACTGACAGTAACTTGTATTTCAAAATTGATCATGAAAACATCTTGATTGTTGAAGTGTTTGTTGATGATATCATTTTTGGAGGAAGAGATAGTATGTGTAAAACCTTTGCAAATCAAATGAAAAGTGAATTTGAGATGTCCATGCTTAGGGAAATGAATTTTTTCTTGGGTATACAAATCACTCAAACAAAGAAAGGAATCTTCATTTCTCAGACCAAATATGTGAAAGAATTGTTGAAGAAATTTGGGATGGAAGACTCAAAACCAATGAATACTCCCATGGCAACCGGATGTAAATTGAGCAAAGATGATGACTCTCCTAAGGCTGATCAAACAAAATATAGGTCAATGATTGGAGGACTATTGTATCTCACTCAAACTAGACTAGACATTATGCAAGCTGTTAGTCTTGTTGCTAGATTCCAGGCTGATCCTAGAGAATCTCATGTCATGGCAATCAAGAGGATTTTTAGATATCTAAAAGGGATAGTTGAGTATGGTCTATGGTATTCTAGAGATCATGATTTCTCTCTTCATGCTTATATAGATGTTGATTGGGCAGGAGATGTGGATGACCGGAAGAGTACCAGTGGTGGAGCATTCTTTCTCGGGAAGAGATTAGTTTCTTGGCTAAGCAAGAAACAAGAGGCAATCTCTCTATTAACAACTGAAGCAGAATATATTGCAGCAGCAGGTAGTTGCACTCAAGTTTGTGGATGAAGCAAATGCTAAGAGATATCAAAGTGGAGTATGAGGAACCTATCACAATCTTATGTGACAACTCAAGTGCAATAAATATATCTAAGAATCCAGTGTTGCATTCAAAGACTAAACACATATCCATCAAGTTTCACTTTTTGAGAGAGCAAGTGAATAAGAATGAAGTCAGATTAGAATTTGTACCTTCCAAGGATCAGATTGCAGACATCTTTACTAAATCTCTACCTAAGGACTCTTTTGAGTATCTCAGGGAGAAGTTAGGGGTTATTGCCCCTCCGGTGATGAACTAAGGTGTACGAAGGTGCATCAATCCGGTGGATATCACAGTCATATCTTGTGATCCAGATTGATGATGGGGAGATGCTACTCAGGGGGAGCAGCAGGTATGATTCTGAAGTGTTGGAATTACAAATATGTGCCCTTTGCCATTGATGTCAAAGGGGGAGAGAAGACATGTGAAAAACAAGTGGTTGCTGACCAAAGGGGGAGTAGTAAAGGGAGAGAAGACATGTGAATGGTTGTTGCTGATAGGGGGAGTTGTGACAGTAAGGAGAAGTTCTTGTCTTGATGGTTAAAACAGTTTTTAACAATATATGTGTGAGGACCGCCCTTTTTACTTCTGTTGTTATGACTCTTTACATTCCTGTTATTGTTACTTTTTATGTTTGTGGGATAGCAGTTCCCGGAATTGTCAAACTATTAAACTTTATTATGATTTCGGAAAAACTAATTGGGTGATGTTTGGATAAGTTTACATTTCAAAAAAAATTAATTAGGTGATGATGGAAAATTGTAATATGATTTCATTTGTGTTAATTAGTACTATGTCTTGATAATGCATGTTTTTAAGTTGCTTCGGCTATGATGATTTTATGTGGTTACTGATCTTGTAATTTAGTGTGCAGGAATTACTAATCAAACCACAGATTTCAGAGATCATTCCGCACCTTGTTATTTGTTATTCCCTGTTAAGCCGATCTGGTTCCACGAGGAACCAAGATCTCTTTGTGTTTGATGTGATGATGTAATGTGGTCTTTCGTATGATCGAGTGGGTTAGGTTACCCTCATGTAACATTATTTTATAATTTGTGTTGTAAAAAGATTGAATTTGAATTTCCTTATTTTATTTAAATTTATGAGGCCTTTTCTTGTGCTTTACCTTGACCAGGGGTGTCTTGTATGGGTTAAAGTTGACCCTGGGTTATACCCCATGGGTCCAGGGGCCCATTTGGCATGGGTAACCCTTGAGTAACCTCCACCTAGTCATCTTAACTTCCCCCTGAAGTTAAGTGGCGAAAATTGGAGGTATGGAGGGGACATGATGGGTTGTACCAACACCCAACCCATCCCCTCTACAATCCCCAAGGTAAGAGATGACTACAAGCCCATCCATTATTGAAGGATTGACTTGAAGTCACCCCCTCCATTAGTGAGATTCCCCCATGTGCTGTGGGGACACCCATGTGAAGGAGGGAAGAAGAGGCATGGGTCACCTGTCTTTTTCCCCTTTAACTCCTTTTATTTCTCCCATGCGTAAGAGGAATCACATGAGGAGAGGGATAAGGAGTACTCTTGGGAAGGGTGAGTGACATAAGCCACCAGGACAGAATAGTGGTTTTGGGGGAGAATGAGGAGGTGACAAGTGTCACCTCCCCATTCCTCAAAACTGAAAAGAATTTGGGTTATTTGTTTCCAATTTTGGGATGAGAGGGAGTTAGTTGAATTGTGGGAAAACTTTCATTCTGTTTTAGCAAAAA
Organism: Cunninghamia lanceolata; assembly: GCA_027924645.1. NCBI lineage: Eukaryota > Viridiplantae > Streptophyta > Pinopsida > Cupressales > Cupressaceae > Cunninghamia > Cunninghamia lanceolata. The sequence continues at coordinate 426,324 of BSBN01001515.1, read as the reverse complement.
TAGAAAAGTTAGCTTGCAGGAGAGAGAAGGGAGAGGGAGTTGGTGGCTAAGGTTGGAAGAGAACTCTGTGGGCTCTGCAATAGCTTCATTCCAGGAGGGCTTTGTAAGGTTGGTTTGATGTTTACCTTTGCTGAATGTGTATGTAAAGTGTGTGAATATGTGTTTAGATTTATTTTCTGTGGGGTTTGTTGTCGGGTTGTTTGACAGAGCTTCTCCCACTTGGGAGAAATGCTCATCAAGTTTAGGGTAGGGGAGGAGAGATCCTCCTCGGGTGCATACCTGTTTCCATCTTTTGGGATGTTGAAAGCCTTGAGGGCATGTATCTGTGACTATATCTTTGACTTGAGAGTCAAATACAGATTTCTTAAAAATTTCTGATCAAACTTGGTTTGAGACCAAGAGAAATTGTATTGGTTAACTTATCTGTCAGGGTGACACTCTGGAGTCGAGTGTGTCCACTCTCCTGCCCCTTATGAAACTCACTGTAGTTGAGTTTCCGTGTTGTGTAATTTACCCATGGGTGTTTGTGTGCTTTGGGATTGTTGTTGTTACTGTTGTGAAGTGGAGTGCTTGAGTTACCCAGTTGTGAGTATGGTCTCCCTAGCTCGGGGGTGACCCTCTCGCGGGTCTACGGAAGGGAGGAGAGCTAGATGAGTGGTGTTTTCTTCTTTGTTTGTCTTTGATACGCAGGTTTTCTCTTGGAGCTTCTGGTTGGCTTGGGAGGAGTTATATTTATGAAGAAATAGTTATTCTTCTTTGTCATGAGAATTAGGCCAGGTTCATTTCATAATAGTTGAAGAGAGAGCACCTCTCTTGATATTGTTGTAATTTATTGTTACCCTGGGAGTGAAGGAAATCACCTCCCTGATCTTGTTATTGATGGACTTTTACCTGGATGTTACAAGCTATCAGTTGTATGATTGTTTGGGAGAAGGAAGCCCTCATCTTTCACCTTGTTAAGGGTAGTGAAACAGTTGTTCTTACTGTAATGTGTATGATGTAATTATTTACCTTGAATCTCATATGGAAAGTTTGAAGTTAATTAGAAAGTCTTACTGTATTAAATGTGTTAGTGAAAGGAAGAGATCTTTACTTATTTGCTAACAAATCTGAGCTGGTTTGTAATTTTAAGAATAGATTGGATTAATTAGTTGAAAGGTCAGTTTTATAAGTTCATTATTATAATGGAAAAGATAGTTTTTAACTGTGTAAGTTGATTCTTCATAAAGAGTGTTTTCAGATAATTTGTAAAGATTAGAGAAAATCTATTATGTATATACTTCTATTTGTCAATTTGAGGAAATTAAGTGATTTATGAAAATGGGATATATATATATTAGTTGTTATTTTTTTTTTTTTTTTACCGAATATGAGAAACTGAGTAAATTGCTTAACTTGAGAAAAAAATTAAGTGGTATTAGGAAAGTAATATATATATATATATATATATAATAATTGTTAGTTAAATTATCATATAACAGAAACTGAATATATTGTTGTTGGAATTGAGAAAATGAAGTAATATTATGAAACTGAAGTATATATATATATATATATAAAATAAATGTTATATATCTTTCATTAAATATTAATGATGCATGAAGTTGAAATTCAAAATAGAATGAGGTCGCTGTGTGTTAAAACACAGCCGAGGCAATTCCATGGTGGGCGGTGGGGAGTAAATCCCCACCCCAGAGTTTGCTTTTTGTTTGTATTGAGGTGTGGGGAGGGGCGGAGCCCCACCCACACCCCACATCGTGGGATGTGGGTGGGGCTCTGCCCCTCCCCACATCCCCCTTCCCTTATGACCACCGCAGGGCACAGCTCTGCAGAGCCGCCATTCACACCTCCTCCGCAGCCTACACAGGCCCTTCCCCTACGCGGCCTGCACCCCCCTCCACCGTGGGCTCCCTCCGCCCTAACATCACCTCCCACCTCACTCCCCTGCCGGTGGCTCCGTCCCTCTGCGCAGCCGACCACTGTTTCCCCTGCCGCTGCGGCCACCGCCGCCCCATCTCCTCCGCTGGCTGTGTAGTTAAAACAAAAAAAAAAAGAAATGTTAGGGCTTTTGGCCCTAACATATAAATTGGTCTATTTTAAAATGAAATACATTATAGTTGCCATATATATAGATACTATATATGTCTATTTATATAGCAATATATAATGAAATAATTCATATATATATATATATATATGTATATATATATATATATATATATATGTATATATATATATATGTATATATATATATATATATGTATATATATATATATATGTATATATATATATGTATATATATATATATATGTATATATATATATATATATATATGTATATATATATATATATATATGTATATATATATATAAAGTAAGGGATTACGTGGAGTTTGTTAAACAAATTTAAAAGAACAATTTCGTCAACTACATATACATTAAAATATATATATATCTATATATATATATATATATATATATATATATAGGAGTAGTTCTATGAGCCATTTTATTGGGCCCTCGTTTAAAATCTTGACAAAATGTGACACAGTAATATACAAAAAAAAATAAAACAAAAAAATATATTTTCACAGTTAGGTTTTATTAAGTGTTGAACAAAACAACCAAAGAATTTATGTTTCCATGATCAGGGTTTTATAAAGTGGAGAGCCTCCTACATCTATTAACAATGGTATACGATTCACAATAAGAGTATTAATATTAATTATTAGTAATAATAACAACAGTAATTATAAATAAGAGAAAATAAAATTATAATTTAAAGAGAGCATAAAGGAATATACTGTATTACTCCGGAAAGAGTTTCTCGGAAGTTTCAACTATCAACGCGATTCAATACCGGGAAAATGAAGAGGAAAATTACACGTCACCTTACTTAAAAGATCACTGGAAATAAACTTAAGAAGCCATCACAGACATTCCATGTGAGGCCATTTTAATCTCAACTGTAGTAAACGTCCACATAAGTAAACCTGTAAGAGAGTCAGAAGAAGAAAAACTAACATTGGAAAACACAAAGGAGAAAATGCGCGACATTTCCCACATGGGATAAGAGAACTAAGTTGATGGACCCTTCCGCTAAAATTTACATACGTAGAGGAGGAACCTAGATTGGAGAAGATTAGGAGACCGAGTCCAGCGAAGTAGTAAACCAGCCTATGTGACCTAGACCATCCGGAAGTTAGGTTTAATATCAACAATAGATGCAGTGATAACCCTGATTGATGTAAATCATGAAGAAAGGACCGGATATACATAAAGAAAGCATAGAAAACGAAAGAGAGAGAGACCGAAATATAAACAAACTAAATTATCAGAGAAATAGTTAAGGTAAGTGTGATAAAAATACAATCAAAATTAAGACCCAGAGAAAAGGGAAGAGAGAGCAAACAAACCGCCTCGTTGAGAATGCTAAGTCGTAGGAGGAGTATGTTTCAGGAAGCAAGAGAGGAGACAGACAACCGTGCCTTGCTGAAAATTGACTAAATAGGGAGATCACGAGTCGGTTTAGTCGGAACAAGGCGTCGTGGGAAGTTGTTAATCTATCAGCGAACCACGTGCGTAAAATAGTGTTGAGTAATTCCCACTAACACCGTAAGGCATTATGCTGCCAGAATTTGCCGAGATTTAGATTTAGGAACCTTGGTAATCTCACTCTTGCAATGACGTTAACGGTGTCGTAGAGACCCTCTTGTTGGTCTGTTTGTGTCTGGTTGCACGCAATTGTACTTATATCCCGCTGAAAACTGTCATGTTTTCGCCATGAGAGAACACCGCCGAGCATGCTTACGCATGTGAGGGGGTTTTTAGGGCAATGTGAGAAAAGTTTTTCATATCTCGTGTCATAACCACATGACAGATGTGGCTATGATACGTGTGATGTGTGTTGTGACCACAAGGAAAATGTGGGCATGACATTTGGTATCAGAGCCAAGTTTAAACACTGGGCGTATTTGGGCACGTTATTATTCCGCAACTTTGGCTAATTAGTTTCTACCTTGTTTTGTAGGATGCCTCCCCGACGTGTTCGACGAGCACGATCATGCCACACAGCGTCAGTCGAGGTGCACAGCGATTCCTCAGCCGAGGGACTGGCACCCGTAGTTACAGCAGCACCACCTGCACCACCTGAACCACAAGTACCACTAGTACCACAGGCGACACCAGTATTGGATATAGGTCCACAGATCTTACAGACACTACAGGCTATGTTAGACAGGTTACCGCCAGTGATTCCTGAGCCACGTGTAGAGCCTCGTGTTGATCCGCGAGAGGAGCCACGTGCCGAGTCACGTATTGAGCCACGTGAGGAGCCTCGCGTTGATCCACTAGAGGTGCCACGTGTGGAGCCCTTCATTGAGATTCCTGATACAACAGTAGAGGAGGTAGGGTCAGCCTCCCGAGCACGGAGCAGGAGTCCTCTGAGACTTTTGAGACGAGATGAGATCCAGAGGGCAGAACAGGTTCAGCATGGATTATATGAGGATGGTGTGGAAGAGCCACTTGTGAGACTTAGAGACAGAGGGGACCCCATCAGAGATCTACTTAGGCTCAACCCACCCACTTTCACAGGTGCTACAGAGGGAGCTGCGGCCGAGGCTTGGCTGATTAGCTTAGATAGGTGTTTCGCATTGCGACCATATGGAAACAACACGAAAGCACGAGTGGCAGTCCATCTTCTTAGGGATGCAGCAGCTACCTGGTGGCGCACAGAGGAGTGCAAGCACCGACTATCCGTGGATACACTCACATGGGACATCTTCATTGAGCGCTTCAATGCGCGATATTTGTCTGAACATTACAGACAGCGCAGGATCGATGAGTTCCATGATTTACAGTAGAGGGGACTCACTGTTACTCAGTATGAGAGCCGATTCATTGAGCTTTCTCGTTACGCGGAATACCTCCATGACGAGAAAATCTTAATACATAAATTCATCAGAGGGCTAAATCACGGGATAGCAGGACCAATTCGTATGGCAAATCCCCAGACCATGAGCGAGGCTGTTGAAAAGGCCCTTATATCAGAGAAAATTCAGGGACGAGGACAGAATTCACGCCCGCAGTACCAGGAACGTAATCCCCAACAACAGTAAAACTTCCGAAGGCCTTAAAACACAACACAGAGAGGAGGATATAACCCTTCATCATTACCTCCTAGGCCTCCACAGCAGCAGCAACATCAGCAAAAATCCAAATTTCAACAGAGGGGACAGGGAGGACAGAACCGTGGATGGCAGCAGCAGGGTTCACGCAGAGATCAAAGACAGCAGGGTTCATCGGCAGGACCCGCGAGGTCCCAGCAGTCTTACAGAGGCTCACAGGGATCCACTGGACGGACTGGGCAACAACAATCAAGCAGAACACAGTCAGGGCAGTTACAGGTTCAAGGACCATGTTATGTGTGTGGTGGGGCAGGGCATCTGGCTAGAGAGTGCCCGCAGGGATTTACTGCAGGGGACAGCCCCGATCAGGAGGATCTGAGCAGACCGTAGGTGACGTGGGCAGAACCCACCACATGTTTGTAGTGGTTGATAACCGCCAGGCCGATTTCCAGGCTTCTGTCATCGAGGCAGCAGGTACGATTGGAGACTTTTCCATTTCGATCCTTTTTGACTCAGGAGCTACTGACTCTTTTTTGTCTACATCGTTAGTGGAGCGTTGCAGGCTGGTGGCTTCTAGGCAAGACATTAGGTGGGAAGTTGAGTTGGCCTCAGGGGCCAGGATGTCAGTAGATTCCTTGGTTAAAGACTGTGAGATCACATTGGGATCATTCACCACAACATGTGACCTTAGGATTATGCCATTAGGATCCTACGGTGTAGTTCTAGGTATGGATTGGCTTGCGGCACATAGAGCCAAGCTTGACTGTCGCCAGAGGACGATTAGCTGTTTAAACGATCATGGTTCGTCGGTTGAGATAGTGGGCATTCAAAAGCCCATGGCTGTTCGTATGATATCTGCTCAGCAGCTTAAGCACTGTATGCGGAAGGGATGTCAGATGTTTGCCATCACAGTTAGTGATAGAGCAGAGGATGAACCTGAGGCTACTTTAGATGATCACCCTGTCCTTAGAGAATTTGCCAATGTATTTCCACCAGAATTACCAGGTATGCCTCCACGCAGAGAAGTGGACTTCCACATCGACTTGGTGCCGAGTGCAGAACCGATATCCTGTGCACCCTATAGGATGACTACACATGAACTCATTGAACTTAAGCTGCAGTTAGAGGAATTACTTGAGAAGGGACACATCTGACCTAGCGTTTCACCATGGGGCGCACCGGTTATCTTCGTAAAGAAGAAGGATGGGTCTCTTCGATTATGCATGGACTACAGGCAGTTGAACAAGGTGACGGTGAAGAACCATTATCCTCTGCCTAGGATTGACGACCTTTTTGATCAGATGCAGGGAGCCAGAGTGTTCTCGAAAATTGATCTAAAATCTGGGTATCACCAATTGCGCATCACGGAGGCAGATATTTATAAAACTACTTTTCGAACCAAATATGGCCATTACGAATTCACAGTGGTACCCTTCGGGTTGACAAACGCTCCTGCAGTATTCATGAGTCTCATGAACGGGGTGTTCCGTACGTACCTAGATCGGTTCGTGATAATCTTCCTAGATGACATTTTGATTTATTCACGGACTGAGGAGGAGCATGTGGAGCAATTGCGTCAAGTTTTGCAGCAATTACGAGAGTAGCAGCTTTATGGCAACTTGGCGAAGTGTGCCTTCTTCAGGACAGAGGTGCAGTATTTGGGACACATTTTATCAGGCAATGGCATCTCCGTAGATCCATCTAAAATTAGAACAATTCAGGAGTGGCCGGCACCCACCAACATGACAGAGGTCCGAAGCTTTATGGGGTTAGCTGGGTATTATCGTCGGTTTGTCGAGGGCTTCTCCAGGATAGCACATCCCATTACTTCCCTTCAGCGAAAAGGGAAGAGTTTCATTTGGACCGAGCAGTGTGAAAAGGCTTTTGGAGTCCTCAAGGAGCGTCTTACTAGTGCTCCTATTTTAGCGGTCCCAGATCCTACAGAGGAGTTTGTAGTTTGTACAGATGCATCTTTAGAAGGTTTGGGAGCCGTGCTTATGCAGGGTGGTCGAGCGATCGCATACGAATCGCGAAAACTAAAGACACATGAGTTAAACTATCCTACTCACGACTTAGAGCTCGCAGCAGTTGTTCATGCTTTGGTCCGCTGGAGACACTTTCTCCTAGGTCGACGCTTTGAACTCCATTCGGATCATCATAGTTTGCAGTATATTTTTACACAGCCCAATTTGAACGCCCGCCAACGGTGTTGGATGGAATTCCTATGCGAATACGACTTCGATGTCCACTACATCAAAGGGAAGGAGAACGTGGTCGCTGATGCTTTGAGTCGAAGGCGCCATGAGATCCTAACCCTAACCTTGAAGGTGGACTTGAAAGATCGCATCTTACAGCATTTACCGAAGGACGAATGGTTTCTTGAGGTGCAGCAGGCATTGCTAAATCAGAAGGCCCTTGAGGGCAAATTTACAGGATATACCCTTGAGTCTAATGGTATGCTTCGACATCGGCAGCGCATCTATGTACCCCATGCGGGTAATCTTCGTACAGTATTCCTATCAGAGGCTCATAGAGCACCCTATGCAGCACACCCAGGAGTGAAGAAGATGCATGCTAACTTACGACAGCTCTATCATTGGGCTGGGATGAGGCGTGACATTGCCGAATTTGTTGCTCGTTGCCTGGAATGTCAGAGGGTCAAGGCCGAACATCAGCATCCAGCGGGACTGTTGTACCCTCACGAGATACCTGAATGGAAATGGGACACCATTTCTATGGATTTTATCGTTGGTTTACCTATGTCATCATGTCGCCATGATGCTATTATGGTGACAGTTGACAAGCTGACTAAAGTGGCGCATTTTTCACCAATATGCACAACATACAATGCACCATCAGTGGCAAAGGTGTTTCTTGATCAGATTGTTAGACTTCATGGGGTACCTCGCCGCATTATATCTGACAGAGACTCCGTATTCACTTCATCATTCTGGAAAGCCTTACATCAGGCGTTGGGCACACAGCTCAACTTCAATTCAGCATATCATCTGGAAACTGACGAACAAACAGAGAGAGTTAACCAGGGGTTAGAAGACATGCTTCGCATGTATGTGATGGACCACCAGTCTAGATGGGAGGAGTACCTATATCTAGTTGAGTTTGCCTACAATAATGGGCATCATAGCTCGTTGGGTATGCCTCCTTTCCAGGCGTTATATGGCAGGCCATGCAGAACACCTTTGAGTTGCGATCGGATAGAGGACAGAACAGTCATCGGTCCAGAGATAGTTCAGAATATGGAACTGCAAGTCAAACAGATTAGACAGAGGCTTCAGGAAGCACAAGACAGGCAGAAAAAGTATGCCGATACTAAGAGGACAGACCGAAACTTCTCTGTGGGGGAAAGAGTATTTTTGAGAGTGCGGCCGCACAAGAGTCCAATCCGTTACGGAAAAGGCTCTAAGCTCGCACCTTGATTTGTAGGACCTTTCAAAATCTTGGAGCGGATAGGACCAGTAGCCTATTGTCTAGCCTTGCCACCTAGCCTGTCACGTATCCACGATGTATTTCATGTATCAGTTTTACGTCAATATATTTCTGATTTATCTCACGTGTTGGATTGGAGTGCTCTTCAGGTAGAGGCAGACGGACAGCTGGCGTTGGAGCCAATTCGCATATTGGCTCGTCGGACGCTGGCCCTTCGAGGTCGACAGCTGGACCAGGTTAGAGTCCAGTGGGACCTATACGACGAAGTCACAGCGACTTGGGAAGATGCAGAGAGACTGAAGACCCTTTATCCTCACCTTTTTGACGACTTCCAGGAGGAAGTACCGTCTTAGGGGGAGAGGATGTGAGGACCGCCCTTTTTACTTCTGTTGTTATGACTCTTTACATTACTATTATTGTTACTTTTTATGTTTGAGGGATAGCAGTTCCCGGAATTGTCAAACTATTAAACTTTATTATGATTTCGGAAAAACTAATTGGGTGATGTTTGGATAAGTTTACATTTCAAAAAAAATTAATTAGGTGATGATGGAAAATTGTAATATGATTTCATTTGTGTTAATTAGTACTATGTCTTGATAATGCATGTTTTTAATTTGCTTCGGCTATGATGATTTTATGTGGTTACTGATCTTGTAATTTAGTGTGCAGGAATTACTAATCGAACCACAGATTTCAAAGATCATTCCGCACCTTGTTATTTGTTATTCCCTGTTAAGCCGATTTGGTTCCACGAGGAACCAAGATCTCTTTGTGTTTGATGTGATGATGTAATGTGGTCTTTCGTATGGTCGAGTGGGTTAGGTTACCCTCATGTAACATTATTTTATAATTTGTGTTGTAAAAAAATTGAATTTGAATTTCCTTATTTTATTTAAATTTATGAGGCCTTTTCTTGTGCTTTACCTTGACCAGGGGTGTCTTGTATGGGTTAAAGTTGACCCTGGGTTATACCCCATGGGTCCAGGGGCCCATTTGGCATGGGTAACCCTTGAGTAACCTCCACCTAGTCATCTTAACTTCCCCCTGAAGTTAAGTGGCGAAAATTGGAGGTATGGAGGGGACATGATGGGTTGTACCAACACCCAACCCATCCCCTCTACAATCCCCAAGGTAAGAGATGACTACAAGCCCATCCATTATTGAAGGATTGACTTGAAGTCACCCCCTCCATTAGTGAGATTCCCCCATGTGCTGTGGGGACACCCATGTGAAGGAGGGAAGAAGAGGCATGGGTCACCTATTTTTTTCCCCTTTAACTCCTTTCATTTCTCCCATGCGTAAGAGGAATCACATGAGGAGAGGGATAAGGAGTACTCTTGGGAAGGGTGAGTGACATAAGCCACCAGGACAGAATAGTGGTTTTGGGGGAGAATGAGGAGGTGACAAGTGTCACCTCCCCATTCCTCAAAACTGAAAAGAATTTGGGTTATTTGTTTCCAATTTTGGGATGAGAGGGAGTTAGTTGAATTGTGGGAAAACTTTCATTCTATTTTAGCAAAAATAGAAAAGTTAGCTTGCAGGAGAGAGAAGGGAGAGGGAGTTGGTGGCTAAGGTTGGAAGAGAACTCTGTGGGCTCTGCAACAGCTTCATTCCAGGAGGGCTTTGTAAGGTTGGTTTGATGTTTACCTTTGTTGAATGTGTATGTAAAGTGTGTGAATATGTGTTTAGATTTATTTTCTGTGGGGTTTGTTGTCGGGTTGTTTGACAGAGCTTCTCCCACTTGGGAGAAATGCTCATCAAGTTTGGGGTAGGGGAGGAGAGATCCTCCTCGGGTGCATACCTGTTTCCATCTTTTGGGATGTTGAAAGCCTTGAGGGCATGTATCTATGACTGTATCTTTGACTTGAGAGTCAAATACAAATTTCTTAAAAATTTGTGATCAAACTTGGTTTGAGACCAAGAGAAATTGTATTGGTTAACTTATCTGTCAGGGTGACACTCTGGAGTCGAGTGTGTCCACTCTCCTGCCCCTTATGAAACTCACTGTAGTTGAGTTTCCATGTTGTGTAAATTACCCACGGGTGTTTGTGTGCTTTGGGATTGTTGTTGTTACTGTTGTGAAGTGGAGTGCTTGAGTTACCCAGGTGTGAGTATAGTCTCCCTAGCTCGGGGGTGACCCTCTTGCGGGTCTACGGAAGGGAGGAGAGCTAGATGAGTGGTGTTTTCTTCTTTGTTTGTCTTTGATATGCAGGTTTTCTCTTGGAGCTTCTGGTTGGCTTGGGAGGAGTTATATTTATGAAGAAACAGTTATTCTTCTTTGTCATGAGAATTAGGCCAGGTTCATTTCATAATAGTTGAAGAGAGAGCACCGCTCTTGATATTGTTGTAATTTATTGTTACCCTGGGAGTGAAGGAAATCACCTCCCTGATCTTGTTATTGATGGACTTTTACCTGGATGTTACAAGCTATCAGTTGTATGATTGTTTGGGAGAAGGAAGCCCTCATCTTTCACCTTGTTAAGGGTAGTGAAACAATTGTTCTTACTGTAATGTGTACGATGTAATTATTTACCTTGAATCTCATATGGAAAGTTTGAAGTTAATTAGAAAGTCTTACTGTATTAAATGTGTTAGTGAAAGGAAGAGATCTTTACTTATTTGCTAACAAATCTGAGCTGGTTTGTAATTTTAAGAATAGATTGGATTAATTAGTTGAAAGGTCAGTTTTATAAGTTCATTGTTATAATGGAAAAGACAGTTTTTAACTGTGTAAGTTGATTCTTCATAAAGAGTGTTTTCAGATAATTTGTAAAGATTAGAGAAAATCTATTATGTATATACTTCTGTTTGTCAATTTGAGGAAATTAAGTGATTTATGAAAATGGGATATATATATATATATATATATATTAGTTGTTATTTTTTTTTTTTTTTACCGAATATGAGAAACTGAGTAAATTGCTTAACTTGAGAAAAAAATTAAGTGGTATTAGGAAAGTAATATATATATATATATATATATATATATATATATATATATATATATATATGTATGTATATATATATATGTATGTATATATATATATGTATGTATATATATATATGTATGTATATATATATATGTATGTATATATATACATATCTATATATATATATTTAATAATTGTTAGTTAAATTATCATATAACAGAAACTGAATATATTGTTGTTGGAATTGAGAAAATGAAGTAATATTATGAAACTGAAGTATATATATATATATATAATAAATGTTATATATCTTTCATTAAATATTAATGATGCATGAAGTTGAAATTTGAAATAGAATGAGGTCGCTGTGTGTTAAAACACAGCCGAGGCAATTCCATGGTGGGCGATGGGGAGTAAATCCCCATCGCAGAGTTTGCTTTTTGTTTGTATTGAGGTGTGGGGAGGGGCGGAGCCCCACCCACACCCCACATCATGGGATGTGGGTGGGGCTCCACCCCTCCCCACATCCCCCTTCCCTTATGACCACCGCGGGGCACAGCTCTGCAGAGCCGCCATTCACACCTCCTCCGTGGCCTACATAGGCCCTTCCCCTACGCGGCCTGCACCCCCTCCACCGCGGGCTCCCTCCGCCCTAACATCACCTCCCACCTCACTCCCCTGCTGGTGGCTCCGTCCCTCTGCGCGGCCGACCACTGTTTCCCCTGCTGCTACGGCCACCGCCACCCCATCTCCTCCGCTGGCTGTGTAGTTAAAACAAAAAAAAAAGAAATGTTAGGGCTTTTGGCCCTAACATATAAGTTGGTCTATTTTAAAATGAAATACATTATAGTTGCCATATATATAGACATATATATAGATACTATATATGTCTATTTATATAGCAATATATAATGAAATAATTCATATATATATATATATATAAAGTAAGGGATTATGTGGAGTTTGTTAAACAAATTTAAAAGAACAATTTCGTCAACTACATATACATTAAAATATATATATATCTATATATATATATATATATACATATATATATATAGGAGTAGTTCTATGAGCCATTTTATTGGGCCCTCATTTAAAATCTTGACAAAATGTGACACAGTAATATACAAAAAAAAATAAAACAAAAAAATATATTTTCACAGTTAGGTTTTATTAAGTGTTGAACAAAACAACCAAAGAATTTATGTTTCCATGATCAGGGTTTTATAAAGTGGAGAGCCTCCTACATCTATGAACAATGGTATACGATTCACAATAAGAGTATTAATATTAATTATTAGTAATAATAACAACAGTAATTATAAATAAGAGAAAATAAAATTATAATTTAAAGAGAGCATAAAGGAATATACTGTATTACTCCGGAAAGAGTTTCTCAGAAGTTTCAACTATCAACGCGATTCAATACCGGGAAAATGAAGAGGAAAATTACACGTCACCTTACTTAAAAGATCACTGGAAATAAACTTAAGAAGTCATCACAGACATTCCATGTGAGGCCATTTTAATCTCAACTGTAGTAAACGTCCACATAAGTAAACCTATAAGAGAGTCAGAAGAAGAAAAACTAACATTGGAAAACACAAAGGAGAAAATGCGCGACATTTCCCACATGGGATAAGAGAACTAAGTTGATGGATCCTTCCGCTAAAATTTACATACGTAGAGGAGGAACCTAGATTGGAGAAGATTAGGAGACCGAGTCCAACGAAGTAGTAAACCAGCCTATGTGACCTAGACCATCCAGAAGTTAGGTTTAATATCAACAATAGATGCAGTGATAACCCTGATTGATGTAAATCATGAAGAAAGGACCGGATATACATAAAGAAAGCATAGAAAATGAAAGAGAGAGAGACTGAAATATAAACAAACTAAATTATCAGAGAAATAGTTAAGGTAAGTGCGATAAAAATACAATCAAAATTAAGACCCAGAGAAAAGGGAAGAGAGAGCAAACAAACCGCCTCGTTGAGAATGCTAAGTCGTAGGAGGAGTATGTTTCAGGAAGCAAGAGAGGAGACAGACAACTGTGCCTTGCTAAAAATTGACTAAATAGGGAGATCACGAGTCAGTTTAGTCGGAACAAGGCGTCGTGGGAAGTTGTTAATCTATCAGCGAACCACGTGCATAAAATAGTGTTGAGTAATTCCCACTAACGCCGTAAGGCGTTATGCTGCCAGAATTTGCTGAGATTTAGATTTAGGAACCTTGGTAATCTCACTCTTGCAATGACGTTAACGGCGTCGTAGAGACCCTCTTGTTGGTCTGTTTGCGTCTGGTTGCACGCAATTGTACTTATATCCCGCTGAAAACTGTCGTGTTTTCGCCATGAGAGAACACCGCCGAGCATGCTTACGCATCCGAGGGGGTTTTTAGGGCAGTGTGAGAAAAGTTTTTCATATCTCGTGTCATAACCACATGACAGATGTGGCTATGATAGGTGTGATGTGTGTTGTGACCACAAGGAAAATGTGGGCATGACAATATGTTGCCATTAATGACAAAGGGGGAGATTGTTGCAAGTATGGGCCTAATCAGTGTTTTCATTGATGTCAACATACTCTTGTTGCATTAATGATAAGGATTGGATGAGTTGTGTGCTGAAGATATTGAGAAAATTAGTCTCAATCAGGAACAGTGAAGAACAGTGATGACAATAAGGCAAAAGTCTAAGATAGGATGAGGATCAAAGGATGCGGATTAAAGGGTTTGTAGATATGAGTCTTAAGGTGATCTAGTAGAGATTTCAGAGGTCCACATAAAGATATGAAAAAGTTGTGGTCGCTCAAGTAAAACCGGTTCCGATAGGTGTTCAGAGGTGACAGAGTGTTACAGAAAGGTCTGGTGAGATCTGGAAATGCATTGTCCGGTTCTGGGGATTTGAGAGAGTGTTGAGGAAGTCTTTGTGGAGTGTTAACTAGATTGGTTCATGGTTTGAAGGTCTGAAAGCATCTATTCGTTTGTGACAATAATGACAAACTGTGTTCTTGAGGTTCCTAATGAAGGGGAGAAGGATTTCAGTAAACAAATGAAGTGTGGATGTTCTTGGTGATTCAGGCAAGCTTGTGGAGGTCTTTGGATCATGTCCAATTCATGTTGATGGTTCGCATTGGAGTTGGAGCTCGCAATTGAAGATTAACTTCTGGTTGATAGTGTTCTTCTTGAGATTGGCCGACCGGATCAGTTACACATCCTGCAGATGTTCTTGTTGATGTTTGCTGACTTAGATGATCATTCCTAAGTTACTGTCTTGTATAAATAAGGGATTGCAAAGTCATTTCAAAGTTGTCCTTGGGGAGATGAGTGTGTGGTAGCAAGGAGGAGAGCGAAAGGCAGAGCAGAAGTATTGGGCTTGAATGGAACTGATTCAAGCATGGTGAAGATGCTATTCTCTAGTTCATGTATGTGATACTTATTTCTTTGTAGACAGTGTGTCTCTTGTAGGCAGTGAGCATCTTGTGAGTAGTGTGATCGGGCAGTGAGCCCTAATTGGCATGTGCCATTATGTTCTTTCTATTATTCTAACAGATAATACATTCTTGGGTTAATCACCCCGTGGTTTTTCCCTTAACCAGGTTTTCCACGTCAAAATCTTGGTGTCTCATGTGTTGATGTGTTTCTGCTCTTGATTTGTTGCATTGTGTTTCCATGGTTGATTTATTCTTATGCTATTGAATTGCTAAAAGGAGTTAAGTGTGTAATTAGAAGAAAAGTTTTGTAGAACTGATTCACCCCCCTTCTCAATTGTCTGACTAAGAAGACAAAAGCCAATATAGCCAACAAAGATGGGTCCTAGCATCAAGGCCATTTAAGGTACCCATGTACATATAAAATTCCCCCACAAATATAGAGAGAATATAAGAAAAGAAGATATAAATCCCCCCATAATGAAAGAGATCCCATGCCAATGATGAATGCTTGAAGATAAAATATGATCCACTACCTACAAACAACATTTCTCCCCTTAGGAAGAAAAGGATCCACCGGTGATTAGAGAAGCCAATCCAAAAAGATGGGTAATACTAGAATCCAAATCCAGATGATGTGTGCTTCTGAAAACTGCTCACATGTCCACATGTCAAAAAGTGATGATGGTGATCCAAGATCCTATGAAGACTAATATAGAGCAAGCTACAAAGGCGATGAAGATGGTGGGCCAACAACGTTGATGTGGCTGTCAACAAAGAGGAGAGATAACTCCTCAAATGTGTCCTCCAAATCTAAAATGTGAGTCTCCATAAACAAGTTTGAAACTCTTGTCAAGAGATCATCCCAGAAAGTTAAATCAGGAAGACTATGGATGCCCTACTACAAGAAGCCATTGGAAGCTTTTGAAGAAGCGACACAGAGCTTAGAAGTAGCAATAGATGCAAGGACAAAAGAGCGGTTCTCAAAGAGAAGACGTGTATGTCCTCAATAGTGTCATCTATATTTGAAATGAGTGACTCTACAAACAAAAAAGAAATGTCTAGTAGAATGAAGTCCCAATGGACTGAATCCAAAAGACGTAAATGATCCTGCTGCAAAGAATCACTGGAGGCTCTCAAAGAAGCATCTCTGGAATCTAAATCTACAACAAGTGTTGTTGATGGGGTATCAATGAACTGATCATCCATACTAGATGTGTCCACATTAGATGAGGCAGCATAAGTCTCAATATCATCAATACCTTGGTTTTCCAAGAAAACATCACTTTTAGATGGAGATTCAATGTCTCCATACAACTGTTGGATGATAATCCAAGCAGTAAAAGGGCACTCAGTGTGCTCTATGTGATGTAGAGTATCCTCATAAATAGTAAGACATATTAGTACATAGACTATGTCATTATTATTAAACCATGCATTCTTTTCATCATAGTCACTTGGTTCAGGAACAAGTCCGAGGAGATAGGGTAGTAGATCCTCCTCAAGGCAGCAATTCTTTATCCCTTGTTTCCAAGATAAAAATTTCTCTAAAGCTAGCCTAACAACAGAATGATGAAAATGGTGTTTAAGAGACATGATTAACCTCCCATAAATGGAACTTTATCTCAGTTCATGATTACAATATACATGTATAATCCCCCAAGAATGAATGCAAAAAGCATAAAAAGAAACTTCTCCTTCACATGCAATGACATGCAAGCACATGAACGAAACATGCAAGTTCATGTAAAAGAATTGTTTATACTCCCTTTATGCCCTCATAGGCTGGTTGCGATTAGGAGTTGAAGTTGTAGTCATGGATCCACATCGAGGAGAACAAGTGCATTCAGACATTAGAGTGGAGGAAAGATCTTGCGTTGGAGGCTAAGGCGTGAGCCTCTATTTGCAGGGCACGTCTCTCCATAGCAGGCCACCTCTCCTTGATGTCTGAGCGGTCAATCAAGAAAGCAACGAGCCACAAAGAATCAGTTCAGGGCTTCAAAGAAAGCACTACCTCACAGAACCTCCAAGGAGGTATCCCATCCAATCCTTTAAACACAGACACGAAGGTCACTACTTAGCTCTATCTTCAACCTTCCTGCAAAAAAAAATTCATTTTCCTTCTTCCTAGCTCTCTTATGCTCTCATATCATGTGAAATTACAGCTGAACCTACAAAATGAATTAGAGATCTGGCTGGAAAGGTAGAAAAACAAAAACTTGCAGAGAAGAAAAAAACAGAGAAAAAACAGAGCTCGTATGAATGAAAGATTAATTACTGCATGAACAAAAATGTAGAGATATTACATAAAAAGAACTCTCGTTAAGGCTAAAATTACGGTGAGATGAAGAAGGTGGAGATCAAGGCTTAAATTTGATAGTCCACCTTGTCTGTCAAGAAATTTTTTTCCTACAATTTGACTTCAGTATTGCCTGTCACTGACAACTACAGATTTTTTTTTTAAATAATAGAAGTTCCTATTTAAAAAATTAAAAATAAAAGTAAAAAACTAGAATGAATATATTCTATAAAGAATTTTTTTTGTTAAATAATAGAAGTTCTATTAAAAAATTTAAAAAATAAATGAAAAAAATATATATTATATAATTTAGAATGAATATATAATTATATTCATAAAAAACAAATTTAAAATTTTGAGATATATCCTATTAAAAAACAAATCTAAAAATATATATTTAAAATGAATATATAATTATATTCATAAAAAACAAATCTAAAAATTTGGGATATATTCTACTAACAAACAAATATAAAAGATTTGGGATATATTCTATTAAAAAACAAATCTAATATATATATATAGTCAGATTTTCATATTCATTGTTTTTTTTACAGTTTTAAAAATATATTACTTGATATCAATACAGTCAAATATTTTAATTTTTATTGTATTTTACAGCTAAAATCTTTAAATACAGTTATACAATTGTCAAATTTAAGCCCTAGCAGAGATTACCAGCACTCCTGAGTTAACTTAACATCAAGCATGCAATCCTCAATTATCCGTCATACATGGAGAAGACTGAAATTAACGCTAACAAAATTGGATCACAACAAGCAACAATAAAACATCTCTACATTGTAAACAAAACTAAATATTTATACCTTCTTTATCAAATTCCAAATTTATATTTGTATAGTGTTTCTTTAATTCAATTAGGTTATCTGATTGTTAGGGCTTGTTTACATTTATTTGCGCTAGATAGTTTTATTTAAAGAAATCATGTTAATTTCTTTTCAAATACTTGACACTGGAATAAACAACTTACACAATTTACACAATTTTTAAGTTCTTAAAACAGACTATAATCCATCGCAATTTGGAAATCTTTCAGCAACGATTTCACTAGGTTGATTTGATGATCAACATAAACTTTAAAAACATCTTAAGGCCTCTGTCTACAATTCCATGTGAGGCAATAAAGAGTGCACTGTAATTCTATCCATGTTTAAGGGGAAAAAAACTGCTTTAAAAGGAATAGCTCAGAATTTTTCTATTCAGAAGACGATTTAGTACATAATCACAAATAAAATCTGAGTCTTTATTTAGTTCTTCCTCTGGCCTTTCAGCGGCAATAAGAATATCTTTTGCAATATCGGGCAGAAACTGCCGGGCATAAAAAAATTGACAGTAACTTGTTTTATTCAGATTCATATTCGGAGTCAGAGGAATAACTAAGCAAATTAAGACATGTTATGTATTCATCTCTTGCGTCGTTTGCAGCTTCTCTAGCCACTTCGTTATCGTCTGGATTGATGTACTCCATCTCAAATGTCTGGAAGCAGCGTTTTAGATTCATCGCCTTGTCATAAAATCTCTGCAAATTCCTTTGTACATTCCAGAGTTTGTTGATCTACAAAAAGAAAATAATATTTTGAAGTAAACCCTAATTTAACTTGCTCACCCAAAAGTCTGGTTTGAAAACTTTCCACAAACCCAAATAATATTGTTGGGAATTACCAAAGAGTCTGTAAATCTTCAACTAACGTACATTATAGTGTTAAAGGATTACCATTTTGTCCGTCTGAATGTTCAATTACCACACATTTTAATGTTTACTCTCCCTAAACACAGCTAGGAGTTTTGAAAATAAGTCACACCCAGATCAATGGTGGACAGGCCATAGAGGGACCAGTAGCTCAATTGGTAAAACACTCCAACAGCAAATGGAAAGTCCTAAATTCCTAATGAGAACTAGAGCTGGAAGGTCCTAAATTGAGAACAAGAGACCAGCAATCTATACAATATACTTCATAGGTTCCAATAGAACAACAATTTTTCAAAGCTGAAAATTTTTAGTACCAAATAGTGAAATTCATAAAACCCATTTTTAAAATGTTTTATCTTGAGCTGGTGAGTTAAGGACTAAAATTTAAGTGACCTCTTTTAAGATATCACAAACTCAGTAGTCTTTACCTCAGCCGAAATTGATCAACACCTCAATGCAAAGAATGGCAGCAGAAACATTAATCATACATACTTCTATGTGGAATCACCCGATCCCAGAAAACCTAATAGTCTTAGCTATGTCTATATTAATCCACACTTATTAATACATTTGTTTTTTTTTTTTGGTGTTAATTTGCTTACTAAGGAAAGCCAAGTTCAAAGTACAACTAATAAAAAATATAGAGGAATCACCTCTGGCCTGTAAAACTACTCTTACCTCTTCTATGCTGAAAACTCTCTAAAGATCATTTATTACTCTATTTAAATATCATCCATTTTAATGGTCAAAGTGTCAATAGTAATTTTACTTCTCATTTACAATAAAAATGTAAATGTTTGTCCTATTTTTATTGACCAAAATTAATCTTTAACTATTGAAGTGAATGATAATTAAGAATAAATCAACCCCAACCTTATAGAAATTTATGTCCAATAATCTTTAATAAACACTAAGAATATATAAATTTTAAGAAACATATAGACCTACTAGAGTTTGAACGGTGAACCTGATCTTTGAATTGCAGACTATCTCAGGCAATTTTTATATTGAATTAGTGAGGCTCAGAGCTTATAAGCTTGAGACACACTTAATAGAAAACCAGGCTTCAAAACTTGGAAATGGAGAACCTAGGCTTAAAGCCCTGCTATATTGCAATAATCTAAACTCTAACCACACTTTTAGACACACCAGTTCTAATCTGAACTGCAGAGAGAAAATATATATATCATATGTTATATGGAGGAACAACTGTAGTCCTGTAACTGCAGATTTCTCCCAATGACTAGAACACACAAAGGCAAATAGGCCAACTACATTTATCAAAATCTCCAATCCAAAGGTTGGCTGTGAAAAATGTTAGTAATCAAAACTAAAAATTTACTAAACCTGGAATAAATGAAAAATCTTCACAGATTCAGAGCATAAAACAGATCTCTCCAAGCAAAACACCCATTGTGTATATAAATTTTATGTTTGCAATTATTTAGAGAATAATATTACCATTCGTGCAGGCAGTGAGGTGACAAAAAAATATCTCACCTAAAAAAAATTGCTTTGGTTGTTTAATCTTCTGTACATAATATTTTCTATTTTTATTTTTTTTTAAACACTCTTTCTTCACTTATTGTATTACACTTTATTATCAATTCTATTATTCTTGTAAATAATTGAAAACATTAATATTAATTTCAATTTCAATTTCAATCTTTTGATGTGAATTTACATTTACAGATAATATGAATCTAAGTTCTTATAACAAGTTAAAATGAGTAACAGGGCCTCTTACTTGATTGCAAACCACCCCAGAATCTCCATAGACATGAATGTGAGCAACATCTCGTTCAAGGGCTTCGTTAAGACCCCTTATGAGTCCAACATAGAATACTTGTGTTCTTGTATACATCTGATTTACAACAGAACCTTTAACAACTACGTCATTGTTTCTTGAGTCCTTCAAAAGCCCAGCCAACTGCAGTATAGTTTGTGTTTTCTTGTGTGGATGCAGAAAAATAGAGACACCAGGGATGCCTTCTAGTTCCAAAAGAACCCATTTTAACTACTCGATTTTTTCCCTTTGTATATGGCTTGCTGCTCCCCAGAAGCCCCACAATGTATAAAGAAATTCAGAGCTAAACAGAAGGGTTCTGTTGAAACCTTTGAATGATACATCATGATATTTTTCGATGTTATCATTTGCAACCTGTGTCGCTTCCTATTCACTATGCATGTATGCTCAATGGAATACGTTACTGTTATGATTGGGAAGTAATTTATAAATGTCAAAGCCAAAATCAAAAATCAAAAAATAAATTAGAAGATATATTTTTTAAATATAAATATGCTAGTTATTAGTATTGGCAAAAGGGAGTATAATATACCACTATTACTCTACTTAAATATCATCTATTTCAATGGTCAAACAGTTAATAATAATTTTACACCTCATCCATATCAAAAATGGGTAAATATTTGTCATATTTTTATTGACCAAAATTGACCCTCCCTATATTGTTTAAGAATATTTTAAACTAGCATACCTACATTTAAAAAATATATCTAAAGTACTCAGAGAGATATCCATTGAGGCGTCTATTCCAATTGATAAAAAATAGGGGCCTGGGAAGGATATCTCTTGACTTACTTTAGATATATTTTTTAAATATAGGTATTCTAGTAGCATCCAGAGGGGCAAACTTAATTCTAACTATATTATATATCTTAAGAATTATTATAATTATATAATATAATATTATAATATAGATTAAATATATTATTATAATATATTATATATTAATTATATATAATATAACCCTAACCTAACCCTAACGTTAATCCTGATAGAAATTCTAACCCTAACCCTAATTCTACTCTTAGATCTACTTAAACCTAATTCTATTCCTAATTCCAACCCTTATCCCAACCCTAATTCTAACCATAGTTCTATATATAGATATAAATGTAAATGACTTTTGGTGTTTTATTGTAACTATAACCCTAACCCTAACGTTCAACCAATATTAACCCTGATTCTAATTATAGTTTTAACCCTAATTATAACCAAAACCCTAATTCTAACACTAATTCTAACTATAATTTTAACTCTAACCCTAAATCCAATTATAACTATAATCTTGATTTTATCCCTAACCCTAATTCTTACCCCAATACTAATTCTATTACTAATTCAAACCCTAATCCAAACTCAAATTATAACTATATCCCTAACCCTAACCTTAAATCTAATAGTAATGTTAACCCTAACTCTAATACTAATGGTAACCCTAATTCTACCCTTATATTTAGTTAACCCTAATTCTAACCCTAAGCCCAACCCTAATTCTAACAATAGTTGTAAACCTAATTCTAGACCTAATTGTAATACTACTTGTAACCCTGATTCTAACCCCAACCCTAATTGTATCTCTAACTCTAGTTCTAATAATAATCCTAAGCCTAATTATATCCCCAACCCTAACAGTAACCATATTTCTAACCCTAAGTCTAACTTGAACTTGAACCTTAACCCTAACCCTATAATTGTATCTCTAACTCTAGTTCTAATAATAACCCTAAGCCTAATTCTATCCCCAACCCTAACAGTAACCATATTTCTAACCCTAAGTCTAACTTGAACTTGAACCTTAACCCTAACCCTAATTGTAGGCCTAACTTCTAATTTGAACCCAAATTTAACTATAACCCTAACCCTACGTTAATCCTGATAATAATTCTAATCCTAATTCTACCCCTAGATTTACTTAACCCTAATTCTATTCCTAATTCCAACCCTAATCCCAACCCTAATGCTAACCATAGTTCTATATATAGATATATATGTAAATGACCTTTGTTGTTTTATTCTAACTATAACCCTAACCCTAATGTTCACTCCAACCCTAACCTTGATTCTAATATTTTTTAACCCTAATTCTAACCTAAACCCTAACCTTAACCCTAATTCTAACACTAATTCTAACACTAATCCTAACCATAATTCTAACCTTACCTGTAATCATAACCCTAAATCCAATTATAATTCTAATCTTGATTTTATCCCTAACCCTAATTCTTACCCCAATACTATTTATATTACTAATTCAAACCCTAAGTCAAACTCAAATTATAACTATAACCCTAAGCCTAACCTTAATTCTGATAGTAATGCTAAACCTAACTCTAATTGTAACCCTAACCATAATTCTAACCCTAATGATAACCCCAATTCTATATTTAGAAGATGTACCAACTTAAAAATATTGGGCTAACATTGCAGTAGAAGCTGCTTATCATAGGGAAGGGAAAAGGGTTGAAAGTAGGTGAGCATTAAATTTTTAAAGGCATTTGCATTTCTTTAAGCACAAAAACTAAAATCTCTTTGATGCAATTTCATTAAGCACAAAAAATTGAAAACCCATTACTACCTTTTTAAACTCAATTTAAAATAGGTGTGAGAAACTCAATAAAATTTAGAAAGCATTAGGACTCACCAAGTTACATAAGAGATAAGTTTAAGAAAGAATAGAAAGTATTAATAGACATTGTATTCAACTTATTTTTGGTTCCTCCTAATGAAATCTAAATATATAGATACATAATATATAATATATTAAGATAGAGTAGCCTATTATATCTTTAAAGATATATCTAAAGTTTAAATTTTATATTATATACCATAATTCAACTTTTACACACACAGGGCCTAAATTTGGCAGTTGTATAGCTATATTTAGGCATTTTTGTTGTAAAATACAATTGAATTTTTAAAAAGACTATATCATATGAAAGGAGAGATTTTGGACAAACTGTCAAAATTTATAGGATTATGATGATTTATATGTTTGATTTTTATATGATTTACTTATACTAAGGCCTGTCATAGTATTTGAAGGGCACCATTAAATAGATAACTGTCATAAAAAAATTGCTTGACAAGCAAGGTTGACTGTCAAATTTAAGCCTTTATTTGTTTTTCCTCTATATATAATTACTGTGTTTTTTTTTTTTTTTTTTCATTTTTGTGATTTTTCTTAATTCTTAACATGTTTTTTCCAATTGTGTTTTCTATTTTTTTAATTACTATTAAATTAATCCATCTTAGGTAATTTTAAATTGTTTAGTTTCTCAAACATATTTATTTTATATTTTTTACTTTTTGTTTTAAGATGATTAAATTATAAAAAATTATGTTTTAGTTTTTAAAAATAAAACTATAATTTTATAATTTCCATTTTAAAATTAATTTTTTTTATTTTTATTTTAAAATTAATTTTATATATTTTTATTTTAAAATGAAATTATATGTAAGTTTTCCACTTAACAAATGATTGTTTTATTGTAAAATAATAATGTATCTAAAAAATATAATTTAGCACTAAAACTATAATTTTATATAATTTAAAGAAATTATTAAAAATATTTTAATTTATTAATAAATTAAAATATATCTACACTTGCTACATTAAGATTTTTTAATAAAAGAACTATGTGATCCTACCAAAATATGGTTTAAAAATAATAAAAAGAAATCTATCAAAATTCATAATTAATATGCAACTCTCAATAAAGGGAAAGATCAATAAAGAGTCATAATGAACAATAATCATGATGTGAGGTGGCATGCCCCGAGACTCGTGGGAAAGAAGGTGGTAGATGTTCTCAATTTTCTTAGAAGGTGGAGTGTTGAAGAAGGCAAGCTACCTTTCTCGAGTAGTGTTATTGATGGTTTTCTGTGCTATAACCTTTGTTGTGTGGGGTTTCTGATTGTAGAGATGGATCTTGGGGGGATAGGTTGCTCAAGCTCAAAAGGGAAAGAGGTGAAGGTGCATGCCGCCTGACACAGGCAATTTCCCTACTTAATTATTGACAAATCAGTGGGTGGTAGGATGAAGAGAAGGTACACTTTGAGGAAGAGATTGCAAAGGATCCCGGCTGAGGCAACTATGGAAGGTTTTATGAATTGCGTTGAGAAGGAAATAAAGAATCTAATACTACGAGAATGGTTGTATCAGCTACTAAAGGTAGCCAAAGAGGTCAACAGCCAGGAGGGGGTCAATGTCTGTGATGCCATGGCTCACCTATTACTAGATCTTAAAACGTCCAGAGGCCGCTGTAATGTGTTTGGAGTGGTGCAATCCATCGCGGTAGCAACAATGTTATCTGTGGCTCCTGCATCGGTGTTGACTCATGAAGATTTGGTGAAGATGTTGAACCAGGCTAGGGAGAACCATGAAGTTTCACTAGGCCACTTGCATGATATCCTATTAAACATCCTGGAGACTAGGAAAATGATGGAGGGTGTTGCTGCTAAGCTTGAGGTTGCGGTTCCAGCTTGGGCTAAGCCTCTGTATACCTGCGCTTGTGATGAAGAGGGGATTGTCGTAGTGGAGGAAGATGCAAATAAGTAGGGTTGTTTTGATGTCTTAGCTATGTTTCCTTTTTGTTGTCTGTGTCTTAAGGTTGGTGAAGACTGTTTGTTTTAATTATGTGTATTGAGGAGTTAGGGCTAAGGTAATTTGCCCTACTCCTCTGTTATGGTTCAGACTATGGTAGATAGGCGGTTAAGGTTTATGTTTTCTCTACTGTTATAGACAGATAGGCATGGCCCTATTTTTGAAGAGTCTCTGGTCCAATAAACCAGGGTTATTATATCAAAAAAATAATTAATATGCAATAACTTGGCATTCTCATGTACTATACAAGAAGGAAAAACCTTTTTTTTATGGAAATTATAATTTTAAAGAAAAATTCATCAAATTTTGCATGTTCATCATTTTTATTCAAGTGTTACTTAATTTCATTATAGAGTTATTTTGAATTAAGATTTTAATTTATTTTATCATAAAATTATATTAAATTAAGTGTTATTTTAGAATTAAATCATTTTGAAATTTTTATAGGATAATTAATTTTTTTTTTGCAAACAAAAGTCAACATTTTTTCTTGCAAAACTAAAACAATTACAACATTCTATATTCATGGTACCTCTGGTTCACGTTTATGGGAAAGTCATCATGATTGAACTACTGTATCCATTGCCTAAAATAGTTGCAACAATGACATCTGTGGTATCATCCCTATAAATCATCGGGGAGAAATAAGGACACTCTCAATTTCACTTCCTTTCATTACCCATCCGTCACTATCATAAGACATAAATCTTGATTGAAAATAATTTTAATTTCTTTCTAAGCAAGTGTCATTGATAGGATGAATCCTTTGCACGTATTTCATATGTTCCATGTACCACTCTCCTCTCACAAGTTTGCTTCTTCAATGTACCGACGAGTATAATGAAAGAGCGAGCATACAGAGAGGTTTGGTATATTGGTCTAGAGATATATAGAAAAGGCAACCTTTTAGAGTGATAAGGTCCTATGGAAAGCTTATTGTGTGTCCCTTGTATTTATATTGACCACTAGTTGCATGTGTCACTTGTAGGATTGAATTAACATGTGCTATCAACATTTCTTCTACCTGTGTCAAGTTTGCAAGCTCTTGTGGTTGTGGGCCAGGATCCATATTATTTAATGTTGAAAATCAATTATTGTCTTTTTCTTGTCAACACCTATTGCATATAGGACCTTGAGGTGTCTGGAAAACTCTTATTCCAAGGTAACATTCTTGACATATATAACACATGCTTGGTGAAACAAAACTATCTATTACATTTCAAAAATGCATTTGGAAAGTATTGAAATTAGTGTGAAGCATTCCATTAGGATTTGATACATCTTCTACATGACTTTGAACAAATTGATTAATATCGTGTCAAGGTACATTTTCTGGTGTTTCAAGTACAAAATCTATTGATCTTGAATTTTCATCTTCGACATTTAAATCAATATTAGCATTTGAATGATAAGCTTCTTGTCTTTCTTCTTTTTCAAAGACACTAAGTTCTCGAGATGTTTGTAAATGACTTATTCTCATCATATCTGGTTGTTGTTGATTTTGTAATTTCAATTCTTCAACTGTTATTTTATCTATACGTCTACAATATCTTTCTCTGTCAACCTAATTTTAGTGTATCCTTTGTTCTTGTCTTTCTATATTTGTCATTAGTTGGCATTGTCATCTTTGAAACTCCCTTTGATATTCTCTTTGGTGTTCCCTTTTATATTGATTTTCTTGCTCATCAAATTCAAAATTCAACCTAGGGGGAGCCATACCTACATAATAGTTGAAAATAAATATTTATAAGTCTAAAGTTATAACATTTACATTAATGAGCAAAAATTCCATGCCATTGGTGTTTAATGTTGACATGATTAGAAAGATTACAAACTTTCAAGTTAAAATCTAATAGTAATGCCGAGAGATAAAATAATTTTCATTTTCGACACATTACATGGCTTTTGTTATTAAGTTTTGATGGATTGGTTCCTTATCACTCCAAAAGGTTACCTTTTCTATGTATCGCTAGACCAATATACCAAACCTCTCTGTATGCTCACTCTTCCATTATATTCATCAATACATGGAAGAAGCCCATCCTTTCTTTATACTCGTCGGTACGTGAAAGAAACATTAAAACACGTGAGGAGAGTAGTATGTGGAACATAGGAAATATGTGAAAAGGATTCGTCATATCAATGACACCTGCTTAGAAAGAAACCAAAATTCTTTTCAGTCAAGATTTATGCCTTACGATAGAGATGAATGGGTAATGAAAGGAAATGAAAATGAGAGTGTCATTGTTTCTCCCTGACGATTTATAGGGACAATGCCACAGATGCGGTTGTTGTAGCTATTTTAGGCAATGGGTACAACAGTATCAATGGCTTGATCCGTAAATGTGAACCAAAAGTACCATGAATACCAAACGTTGTAATTGTTTTAGTTTTGCAAGAAAAATGTTTTGACTTTTGTTTGCAAAATAAATAAATTTAACAACTTAATTATCCTAAAAAAAATCAAAACAAATTAATTCTAAAATAACTCTTAATATAATATAACTTTATGATAAACTAAATTAAACTCTTAGTTCAAAATAACTCTATAATGAAATTAATTAACACTTAAATAAAAATGATGAACATACATGTATATTTAATGACTACATGTGCATTTTGTTTTCTTTAAATTTCTTGAATTTTTTTTTAAATTATAGTTTCCATAAAAAAGGTTTTTCCTTCTTATACAGTACATGAGAATGTTAAGTCATTGCATATTAATTATGAATTTTGATAGATTTCTTTTTATTATTTTTGAACCATATTTTGGTAGGATCACAAGTTCTTTTGTTAAAAAATATTAATGTAGTAAGTGTAGATATATTTTAATTTATTAATAAATTAAAATATTTTTAATAATTTCTTTAAATTATATAAAATTATAGTTTTAGTTTAGATACATTATTTTTTTGCTAAGTTTATGCACCCTTGGGGGGATGCTCCCTTTGTATTTATAACCAAAAAAGTAACAATAATACATCCAACATTTCCAGTTTTAACAATATCTCTGTGACCATCCAAACACAACAAAAAAGTTCTATTGATCTACTACCCAGAAAACCTACCCCTGACTTCTACCCTTATATACTATCCATACATAATTTTTTTCTGAAAAATTTACAAACATGTATATTAACTATATATATAAATTACCTAACTAAATTAGCTTATTGGACTATCCAAATCTCTCCCTCCTCTTTATCCTCTACTTGGGCCACCTCAAACCAGTTCCTAGCATTAGCTGCTTCCAATCCCACCACCTATTTCAGAAAGCTACTAGCCTTTTCAACTTTTAGTCTCCTTCTCAACTCACCACCCTTCTACTCTGTAAAAACAAACGGCAACCATTTCACTAGTGCTCCATCCTGTTTAACTTTAACAAAATCCTTTGGCCTTGGGATGCCATTGTCGTACCTGGCAATTTCTATAACTTCATCCAAACCTCCAATTAGGCTCAGCTTTATAAAGGTTTTGGTTAAAACCCAAATATCTTCCTTCGATTCTCCAGCCTCAAATAAAACTGTGACAAACATTGAAGAAATATCTGAATTCACCCTGTAATGATGCTTCATCCTCAAGAATTCATCTCCTAACACCCACTGGAATGCTAATAGAAGAATACCATTCTTCGTTTTGAAGACCGATTGTGCCACAACCTTTTCTCAGAAACCAAACCAAGGAACGCCATCTGCTTGTGTGAACTAGTAAGATGGATTGGTGTAGATCCATGAGTCCTTCTAAACTTTATGTTTCTAATATCTCCAAGAAATGCAATGTTTCTACAATCTCCAAGCATTGCAAAGCTAACTTACCTTTGTAGGCTTGATAACACCCAACTTACATGCCACAAAATAAATGTATCATCATTGTACAGATACTTCCCTACCTTCTTAAGTGCCTAACCTCTAACTCAGCTCAAATGATATCATTACACAGTATGCTCCTTTATTTCAATTTTGATTTCACCGCTATATAGAAGCTAGTCTTTGCTAAATGAACTTTGTTAATTTAGCAAAGCCAACTTTTGTTCAAAGAAAGGTTAAATACATGTCAACTATTCCATCCTACCCATGTGAATATCCATGGATTACTCAATTCATCCATTATTACAACTGATGCTCCTGTTTTGAAATATCAACTTTCAATTCTTCCTTTTTAAACTGACTGCCACATTAGCCAACTTATCCACCTAACCATTTGCCTCCCTGAAAATGTGATTTATTGTATACTCTTCAAAATGTTTTAATAAATCTAAAATTTGTTCAAGAAACGCCTTAAACTTCCAATTATGAATGGTGTTTCTTCTTACTGCATTTATGACTATAAGAGTCTCCCTCTATGTTTAGTTTCTTAATTCTAAAAGTCTTTCTCAACTGAAGAGCAATGAGAAGGGCTTCAAATTTTGCATGGTTATTTGTAGCAAATTCAAGCCTTTTAAAAACTTTCCCCACAACTTTTGACTCCCAATTGCTAACAATGCCCCCAGACCCAACTAGGCCCTGGTTGCCTTTTGAGGCCCCTTCAAAATTAAGTTTAAACCACCCCTTCTCTAGGGGGATTCCATTTCACATTCTGTCTGGCTAAAAGGGAATCATCTCCCTCACCCCCATTAATAAGGGATTTTGTAAATACATTTTATTTTACAATAAAACAATCATTTGTTTTTTATTAGTTCAGCTAGAAAAGAGGGTCCATAACCCTATACAAAATGGCCTCCTGAGCTATAGACCATTAACAAGCTAGAAACAGCACATTAACAGCGTATGAACAACAGACAAAAAATACCTAATCAAAAATAGCAGAAACAACTAGAAACTAGGGACTGTTAGTCATCCCGAACTTGGCCAGGAATTCAACCATGTCTTTGTAGTCTCCTAGGCTATCAAGCCCCACCTACTTGACCTTGTCATCCAAGTCCTTGACAGCCATGAAGATTGACGTCGCCCGATGTAGGGCCTTAGTAGCAAACTTGGCCATAGTATTCCACTTCTTCTGCATTCCCTCCATCTTCTTCTAGAGGTGCCTTAGATCCTCAATGGTCTTAATGCACAAAGAGAAATTCCCCTTGCTGTCTTGTCCCCCAGACACCCTGACAGCATCACCCAAGTCCTCAAAACTAGACTTGTTCATGGAGACGAAGTGACTTGCCCCTTCAACTTCATGCACAGACTCAGTGGGGGTTTCTTCCCTCCCTCCTCCATCATTTCCTCAACAAACTTTGAGTCATCAGAGATCTCCACTCCCTGGGGGGTCGCAGAAGGTCTGCTAGCAATGCGGATAGACCGATGAATCCTCAGGTTAGCAGCCTCCACACCTTCCCTACTACCAACAAGCTTATGCCCAAAGTCTAGCTCAACAATTTTCATAGGCTCAACTGTACTCACCGCCTCCTTACCCTTCTTATCTTTTTTCTTAGTAGTAGTCCCTTCATCCTCCGAATCCAATCTATCTCTTTTAGCTGACTTTTTCCCTAGCACCGGGGTGGCACCTTGTTGGGGCTTCTTTTTAGAAGTGGCAGGGGTTCCAATAAGGATATCATCCACAGTACAAGGATCACCCTTAGGAGTTTTGAGGGAAATCTTAGGGGTCCTCACACAAGTCTTCACCTTACCTTTAGAACCAGGAGACATGCTCGACTGGGGGTCCTCAAGCAACTTAACCTTAATTTTCTTTGAAGGGCACAAGGCAAGGTGAAACTGGTAAAGTCTTAGAATGAGGCCTTGATGAATGTGAACAAGCGGGTGGCCAGCATTTTTAGCCCTAAGCTCTCTAACTGACTTGATAGAGGTATCCAGGGAAGATAGCAGAAAAAAAGGAAAACTAATTTTGATTTTATTTCTAAAGTGGTTAATGAGAGCAAAGTGGTAGTGCTAAAAAACCTTGAATCTCCCTTCCAACATGAAGAACTTCATAATCATTAAGCAGATATTGCCCCATGGCTCCGGTAGCTTTTCTCTTTCAAACCCACCGTGTAGCTTCACGGCCACCTCCCCCTCTCTAAAGAAAATAGCCATATGTTCAGGGTCGGGCACTCTACTACATCTTGAATGTTTCTTCCCTCTAATAGGAAGCCCCGTAGCCTGCCTGATCACTTCCTCAGAGACCTGGAAGCCAATGCCACCAATCTTGACTTCTCCAGTTTCATCGTCCCAAGTCTCTACGAACTAGCATGAAAGGTTCTCACCGTGGCCAACCATCCCTTCCAAAAAAGAAAACAATCATTTGTTAAGTGGCAAGCTTACATATAATTTAATTTTTAAATGGAAATATATTAAATTATAGTTTTATTTTTAAAAACTAAAACATAATTTTTTATAATTTTATCATCTTAAAACAAAAACTAAAAAATATAAAACAAATATGTTAGAGAAACTAAAAAATAATAAGAATTAAGAAAAATTACAAAAAGGCAAAAAATAAGGATGCAATAGTTACATATATAAGAAAAACAAATTAAAAAAAATACCAAAAAAAGGCAATTGGAAAAACACATTAAGAAAAATCATAAAAATGAAAAAAAAAGTAAGGATTAATATTATTGAGTTTTAAAGATAAACTCAAAACAAATTTAAAAAAACCAAAAAAAGAAATAGAAAACACAATTAAATTTTTTTTTAAAAAATCACAAAAACTAAAAAAAACAAGGATTAATATTATTGAATTTAAAAGATAAACTCAAACAAAAACTATATATATAAACTATATAAACTATATAAGTTGAGTTTAATTAAGATTAGTGTATATATATATATATATATATATATATATATATATATATATATATATATATATATATATATATATATATATATATATTCTAATCTTAATTAAACTATATAAGTTGAGTTTAATTAAGATTAGAATATATATATATGTATAATTCAACATATAGTTTAAATATAATGAGGCTATTCTATCTTAATATATTATGTATCTAAACTATATAAGTTGAATACAATATATCTATTATATTTAAATTTCATTAGGAGGAACCAAAATTAAGTTGAATACAATGTGTATTGATACTTTCTATTCTTTCTTAAACTTATCTCTTATGTAATTAGGTGAGTCCTAATGTTTTTTAAATTTTATTGAGTTTATCACGCCTATTTAATTGAGTTTAAACAGTGATGGGTTTCAAATTTTTAAGTTGGCATATCTTCTAAATATTTATATATTGCTTCTATTGCGCATCCTCTAGAAAGAGCACCGATCCAAACCAACCTAGCAAAGTCGTTCTATACACTCGTTCTATGCACTGCTACTTTGCTATGGATTCTCATTTCTCCCAATGGGGTTTTGGATTTCTTCAGAGATGAACAAATGAGAGCCGAGGTATTTTTCTCTTATATCTTCATTCAGAATATATTTTTCCTCTATTTAAATTGGTGTCTCACACTCTATTATAGAACTATATTTTTTTTTCCTCTATTTAAATAGGCATCTCTGTAGCATGATTTTAATTTTGCAAGTGTATCTATGATTCTAGGCACTAATTTTAATTTTGCAGGTGATTGTGGGAGGCCTCATTGAAAGCAGTACACTCCAATACTGAGTCGTCTCATTCAAACCAAGGCATTTATTTATGACACCTTGATTGGTGGTTTCATCCTCATGACTTCTTTCTAAGAAAGTGTCATTGATAAGATGAATCCTTTTCATGTATTTCCTATGTTCCACATACCACTCTCCTCTCACGTGTTTGTTTCTTCCACATACCGATGGGTATAATGGAAGAGCAATCATACAGAGAGGTTTGGTATATTGGTTTGGTGATATATAGAAAAGGCAACCTTTTGGAGTGGTAACGTCATGTGGAAAACTTATTGTGTGTCCCTTGTATTTATATTAACCACCAGTTGCATGTGTCACTTGTAGGATTGGATTGACATGTGTTATCAACATTTCTTCTACCTGTGTCAAGTTTGCAAGCTCTTGTGGTTGTGGGCCACGATCCATATTATTTAATGTTGAAAATTGATTATTTTCTTTTTCTTGTCAACACCTATTGCATATAGGACCTTGAGGTGTCTGAAAAACTCTTATTCCAAGGTAATATTCTTGACAAATATAGCACATAGTTGGCAAAACAAAACTATTTATTCCATTTCAAAAATGCATTTGGAAAGTATTGAAATTAGTGTGAAGCATTCCATTAGGATTTGATACATCTTCTACATGACTTTGAACAAATTGATTAATATCATGTCAATGTACATTTTCTGGTGTTTCAAGTATAAAATCTATTGATCTCAAATTTTCATCTTCAACATTTAAATCAATATTAGCATTTGATCGATAAGGTTCTTGTCTTTCTTCTCTTTCAGAGACACTAAGTTCTTGAGATGCTTGTGCATGACTTATTCTCATCATATTTGGTTGTTGTCGATTTTGTAATTCCAATTCTTCAACTGTTATTTCAGTTGTAGGTCTATGATATCTTTCTCTATCAACCTGATTTTGTTGTATCATTTGTTCTTGTCTTTATACATCTGTCATTAGTTGGCTTTGTCATCTTTGATACTCCCTCTGATATTCCCTTTGACGTTCCCTTTTATATTTATTTTGTTTCTCATTAGATACAAAATTCAACCTAGGGGGGGCCATACCTACATAATAGTTGAAAATAAATATTTATAAGTCTAAAGTTATAACATTGGCATTAATGTGCAAAAATTCACCATTGGTGTTTAATGTTGACATGATTACAAAGATTACAAACTTTCAAGTTAAAATCCAATAGTAATGCTGAGAGATAAAATAATTTTCATTTTCAACACATTATGGCTTTTGTTATCAAGTTTTGATGGATTGGTTCCTTATCACTCCAAAGGGTTGCCTCTCCTAAACATCCCCAGACCAATATACCAAACCTCTCTGTATGCTTCTTCCACATGTTTTAATGCTCACCTACTTTCAACCTTTTCCCCTTCCCTGTGATGAGCAGCTTCTACTACAATGTCTGCACAATATTTCTTAAGTTGGTACATCTTCTGAATACTTATTAAGTTGTTATTTTTTTAATAATGAAATCCAAATACCTTTAAAAATTTAATGTTCGCCTACTTTCAACTATTTTCCCTTCCCTGTGATGAGCAGCGTCTACGGTAATGTCAGTGCCTCCTCCACACGGCAATGTCAACAAAGAAGGAAAAAATACCTAAATAGAAACAACAAAATAGAAATGGTGATAAATCCAAAAATAGGGAAACAACTATAAATATTATACATTGCTTCTATTGCGCATCCTCTAGAAAGAGCACCTATCCAGGCCAACCTAGCGGAGTTGTTATGTGCACTGCTACTTCGCTATGGCTTCTTGTTTCTCCCAATGGGGTTTTGGATTTCTTACGAACAAATGAGAGCCGAGGTATTTTTCTCTTATATCTTCATTCAGATAATTTTTTTTCTCTATTTAAATAGGCGTCTCACACTCTATTATAGAACTATATTATATTTTTTCCTTCTATTTAAATAGGTGTCTTTGTAGTGTAATTTTAATTTTGCAGGTGTATCTATGATTGTGGGCGGCAAATTTTAATTTTGTAGGTGTATCTATGATTGTAAGAGGCCTTATTGAAAGTTGTACACTCTAATACTGAGTCATCTCATTCAAACCAAGGCATTTATTTCTGATGCCTTTATTGGTGGTTTCATTCTCTCATTATTTTTGGCACTTCATACTAGTGACGTTACAAACTCATTTAATCTTCTGTGACATTGACAATGCCTAATCCGTGACCCTAATCCTAGCGGTTACATGTGCATTATCCTCCATAATTTTTTATTTGAACATGGAGCATTTTAATTTAGTTGTGTTTTTTAAATATTTTTTAAAATATTGGAATCTTATAAAATTTCACAGAATGTATGGAATCTTTGCGCTCTTCAACTCTACCCCACGTTGTGACTGTAGGAACAACTCTTGACATAACTAGTAGTAGTTTAATGTTAGTATGTTAGTTATATAGTAGATAGTTAGTTCTCACATAGGTGGTTGGGAAGTCAATTCACAAGAAAAGGTGAATGGATTTATAAAAAGTCATTGTAATCAATGTAATGAATGTCCTTGCATATGTTATGATTTGCAATCCTAACTAATGCTTCCTAACTATTTACTTTTGTATTAAATCTTATTAATAAAGGTGTCAAATGCATATGCTTTGTAAGTCATCCCTTTTGCTAAAGCATGTTTATCCAAAATGTATGGGAAGTGGTTATTCTCTTCAAATGCTAGTGTTAGTTTTAATAGTTTAGATAGAAGGAAAGGCATCCATGAAGAGGCTAGTGATATAATGTAATGTGATTCTATCATTTTAATACAATATTGTTCTTGTGTTCTTATTTACAATATTTATTTTATGTATTTCTGGTATTTGGCTAATCTATTGTAGGAAGATATATAACATCTAGTAATAGAGCTCTTTCTAGGGTTTTTTCCTACTATAGTTGTCATCATTTAGTGATCCCTATGACTACTGACTATATGCTCTCACCTTGTCTTCTCAAATATAAGTGCTTAGAAAGTGGTAACATAAGTAGAGGCACTAAGTTTCTTCCCTTTAACCAATTATTTTTATCTTCTATTTTTTGTTTTGTTAGGTAATAAATTATATTTTGATAGTTTAAAACTCACAGAAAATTGTCATTCTACACCAAGTGGTTATTAGTTTTACTTGATTCCATGGAGTGAGGAGTTCTACCCCAATACACAAGCCATTAGATAGCATTGCATATAAATTGGAGCTTCCACATACTTTTGGGTATACTGAAAGACCCCCTAGTTGGTTTCAAAACCTAGTCCTAAGAAGCCATCAATCATCTACCCATGTGATGCAATGATAAGTAGTTAGCCCCCGAAAGCTATTTGCACCGTACTTGATCTTCTATAGATCAATATATTTACAGTCTCACAAACCAAACACTCATTATAGAAAATCTCCCTTTACCATTATGATTCCCTAGCTTGGCTTTTGGAGTTGAGATCTCTACCACTAGTGACCTTTGCCTATGACTTTGGCAACCTACAAACTTCCATGTTACAATGCTCAGCAAGGCTATCTTTTTACATAGCATTAGATCTACATAGGCAAGAAGGGCGGCAACATGCATCATTAGATTTAGACAAGAAAGAAGGGCACATGATGCACAAATGCAACTCATTATAGGTTGATCCGATAGTTGTAGATTATTTTTGCATGATGTAAATCTACTCTTTAACCAATAGATTTGATATGGTTAAATGTGTGTGTTTGCACTAATCAATTCACCTTGAAGTCTACTCTTCATTGACTATTAAGGATTGGAAGTATCTATAAATACCTTGGGAAAATCACTAGATCAAAAGGGACAAGTTTGATCATAGGTCAATCACCTTGATTGGACTAGATTTATGGTCATGCAAAATATGAAAGACCACAATCTTAGGTAATGCAGATGGTGTAGATGATTTTAATGTAGATTAGGTTCCTTTTAGTGCTCCAAATAAAAATATTCCTATAACTTGATTCTTCTTTGCAATGCATAAGATTTTTCCCTTGATAATCAATCAATGATAATGAATGCACATTGAATGCCTTTAAATACCAAAATGTTGGAGATAATCATGCAAACATGTACCAAGTTAACTCATAATAGCTAGTGGAATAAGTGAGAGTTAGGAACAAATTTTAATTTTAATTTTTTGAACTTTTGGGTTAATTCTACATGGTGCAAGATCAATCCTTCACACCATAGGATTGACCTAGGACATTAAAGCGTAAATATCGAGGTGATAAGCAAATGTATGGTACTAGGTGCAAGGATAGGTGTAATAAATGGTGTCTACATAGGAATAGATATGGATATGGATAAGGTGAAGTCAACTATAAGCAAATGAGTGTAAATAGAGAGGGGTAATAGATTGAAGAATGAACCCAACTTTGCATAAGAGTTTGACATTTGTTGATATGTAGTTGTATTGTCATGCCATCAAAATGGTTCTAAACTAAATGGGAAATGGTAGGTGTATGCAACTTTTACCATTACGAAGATATAGGGAGTATGAAAGAAAGATAAAATTTACACAATATTGTAAGGGTGAAAAGTGTATGCACTTTTCCCCATTTGTTTTGGATTCACTTTGGCCTCTTTGTCCTTAATGTAATCACTAGCATCTAAGTGGCGTTATTTGTGTAAAAGTTGGTAATTGACCTAAGTCTTGATTGAATGTGGGTTCACATATCCCAAGAATTCATATTTGATCTTTATATTTCCCATCCCTTATCCTAGGTTGAAAACCCATAGGTGCAGTTTTGACTCCCAAACTTTCAAAATGGGTCCTAGTTGACTCAATTCTAACTATCCATTACATGTTGACTTGAACATGAAATATTTAATTTATGGTTCTAGGTTGTTGAATAAAAGGACAAATTCTAATTCAATTTAGATATCCATTATGCAACATCTCTTGTTCAATTATCACATTATCACTTAGAGAGTATTGTATCATCATCTAAGATTGTATGGACAACATAAGCATTTGCACAGCTGCTTGAAGTGTCTTTGAACTTGTTCAAAGTCATTAAATTGATCTAAGGGTTTGCCTAAGGTGAGAGGTGGGAAGTTACAAGCCTCCCATGTGCTAAGGACAAAAATTATAACGATGTCTCTCAACACCACCAAATCTATATAACAGAGGTGTAGATTCCTAAAGATCAATAGTGTAGAGGTCATTTTCACATCAAAAGTTCATAAATGCATATATTGGATCAAAACCACAAGTGCAAGATTGAACTTGAATAGGGCGCCTGTCATCTATCAATATGTCAGAGCTTCACTACCTCATAACTAATTGGAGAACCTAAAATTGGATCACAACAAGCAACAATAGAACATCTCCACAATGTAAACAAAACTAAATACTTATACCTTCTTTATCAAATTCAAAAATTATATTTGTATAGTGTTTCTTTAATTCAAGTAGGTTATCTGATTGTTAGGCTTGTTTACATTTATTTCCGCTAGATAGTTTTATTTAAAGAAATCATGTTAATTTCTTTTCAAATACTTTACACTGGAATAAAGAACTTACAGAATTTACACAATTTTTAAGTTC
Source organism: Cunninghamia lanceolata (assembly GCA_027924645.1). Classification (NCBI taxonomy): domain Eukaryota; kingdom Viridiplantae; phylum Streptophyta; class Pinopsida; order Cupressales; family Cupressaceae; genus Cunninghamia; species Cunninghamia lanceolata. The sequence continues at coordinate 387,866 of BSBN01001515.1, read as the reverse complement.
TTAAAACAGACTATAATCGGTCCCAATTTGGAAATCTTTCAGCAACGATCAACCTAAACTTAAGAACATCTTAAGGCCTGTTAATTTTTGTGTAGCTTGGACAGGTGTTCTAGTCTCGGGTGGAGATTACGAGGCTGGAAACACAGTTGGAATAATTATCTCCATACCTAGATAATTGATTTCTCGAGAGACTTCTAGATATTAGGGTTTAGAGTCTAATTAATCCTAGCCATTGATTAAAATTAAATCATGGCCATTGGTTTCCAATGAGGGGATTATAAAAGAGGATCAATAGGCATTTGGAAAACACAGATCCGAGAAGTATTTGCAGCGATAGCAAATAAATAAATTTGCGGTGATAGCAAATTGATTTGCAGTAAAAGCAAAGGGCGCAGTGATAGCGTTGGAGAGCAGTGGAATTGCCGGAGAAGGAAAATATTGCCGGAGCAATTTCAGCAGGAACAATTGAGGGAAGGGAATTTACAGGAAAGAAATTTCCAGAGCTCTGCCAGTAAGAGGCAAGCAATTTTGTATCTCTTGATTTCCTGTAGTTGAATAAAATTCATATCTGCTGACTGGTTTTCCCTTCGGGGTTTTTCCAGGGACAATTTGTCCAAAACATTGTGTTGATTTTATTTTTCTATCTCCGTGATTTTTCCGTGAAATTGCAGCTGTGTTATTATTTAATATTTGCCGTAAATTAATTAATTTTTCGGCAGCCAAATAATCTTATAAGATAGGAAATTAATAATCAGTAGCTGCAATAGATTTTTCACATGGTATCAGAGCAGATCTGAGTGCAGAACAGGCACAGGGAGAAAGAAAAAATAATCTAGGGTTTATAAAACCCAGTTTGACCTCTTCAAATTATTATTTCTTTTGAGATGGCCTCAGCAGGTTTAAGAGATCAGGACAGATTGGATGGAGCCTCAAATTTTGGTGTCTGGAAAGCCAGAATTTCTTTATTGCTGGAAGAGAATGGTATCAAGGATTATGTGACCACTGTTGTACCTGTACCTACAGACGCAACACAGCTCGTAGCATATAAGAAGGAAGATGCCAAGGCAAGGAGGCTGATTCTTGACGGTGTTAAGGATCATATTGTTCCGCATATTGCAGAGTTAGATACAGCAAAGACGATGTGGGATGCCATTATGAATCTGTACCAGAATGCTACCCTTAACCGAAAGCTGATTCTCAGAGAAAAGTTAAGGAATACCCGGATGAATAAGGGAGAAGACGTCACAAGTTACCTCACCAGACTTAGACTTGTCAAGGATGAATTGGCAGCTGTTGGAGACAAACCAAAGGATGATGAGCTAGTACGAATAGCCCTGAATGGGTTTACTAAGCAGTGGGATGTCTTTGTTCAAGTTATTAATGGACGAGACACCTTACCGAGTTGGGATCGACTATGGAGTGACTTCACTCAGGAGGAGCTTAGACTAAGTCTTGTCAATGGAACCAGCAGTAATAGTCAGAAAAGTGAGATGGAACAGGAAAACGTTGCCCTAGCAGGAAAAGGGAAAGCGAAGAAGGGGTCTGGCAAAGGATCAAATTCAAAAAGTGAGAAGAAGAAGGACTTATCTAAGATCAAATGCTATGGCTGTCACGAGTTCGGCCACTATGTCAGCGATTGCCCACAAAGGAAGAAAAATGAAAAGAAGGGCAAGAAGCAGACGGCAGCTTCAGCAAGTGTAGATGAGCTTTCTAGTAGAATGGAGGATGAGTTTGCACTCATAGCTTGCCTGACTAGCTCAACCTCACAGGGTGTTTGGTATATAGACAGTGGGGCGTCATTTCATATGACAGGAGTTAGGGAGTACTTCTCCAGATACAAGGAGGAGGACATCAGATTCCAGATTCAGATGGGGAACAAGTCCAAGTGCAATCCAGTTGGGAGAGGGACTGTTCTATTTCAGAGGGAGAATGGCAAGCCTATTTCCATTCATGATGTGTTGTATGTGCCAGGCTTGGGTATGAATCTAATTTCTGTATCTGTCCTTCAGGATAAAGGCTACAATGTACTCTTTAGAGGGGCGCATGTTTTAATTAAGCATAAGGATTGGAAATCACCCATAGCTATTGGAGTTAGGAGCAGCCGACTTTATAGGTTGCAGTTTGATACTCCTAAGGCACTAGTGAGCAGCAGTAATCCTAGAGATCAAGGAGAGCTATGGCATAGAAGGATGGGCCATATACATCATGAAGCACTTAAATTACTTCGTGAGATAGTGACAGGTGTTCCAGACGTGAGCACAGAGCATGATGATGTATGTAAGGGATGTGTATTGGGGAAGTTTGTGAAAGCAGCTTTTCCAAGGAGTGACACCAGATCCAAGGGGGTTCTTGATCTAGTACATTCAGATATATGTGGACCAATGTCAACGAAGTCTCTCAGAGGATATGAGTACTTTGTTACTTTTATTGATGATTTCTCTAGGAAGACCTGGATATACTTCTTGAAGACCAAGGATGAGGTCTTCAGTCACTTCCAAGAGTTCAAAGCTCTTGTGGAGAATTCGACAGGCAGGAAGGTAAAGGTTCTTCGGTCAGACAATGGAGGCGAGTACAAAGGGAAAGAGTTCCAGGAGTTCTGTACTAGGGAAGGAATCAAGAGAGAGTGGACCGTTCCTTACAACCCGCAGCAGAATGGGGTTGCTGAGAGGAAGAATCGTTCTATATCGGAGGCAGCAAGGGCTATGTTGTATGACCAAGATATGCCACGATACTTATGGGCAGAGGCATGCAGTACAGCAGTATACATACAGAACAGGGTTCCACATAAGGTATTGGGCAAGATGACACCAGAGGAGGCATTCTCAGGGAAGAAGCCAGATGTTAGTCACTTCAGGATATTTGGGAGTTTGGCATTTTGTCACATTCCAGGGGCTACACGTTCCAAGTTAGATCAGACTGCAGAGAGAGGGTACTTTGTGGGGTACAGCGAGACCTCAAAGGCATATCGGATATTTATTCCAGGGACCAAGAGGATTATAGTCAGGCGTGATGTCAAATTCATGGAGGACAAGGCATATAGGAGGTCCAGAGATTTGCCAGCAGATGATCAGAATGAGCAGCCAACAGAAGCTCCAAGGATTGTTCAACCAGAACAGGGGCAGCAAAGCACGAGTACAGTTACTAGTACAAGCACAGGCTCAGGTGCTGAGAGTTCGCAGAGTATGGAGCAACAGATACAGCAAATCCAAGAGATGCATCAAGAAGATATGGAGTTTGATATTTCATCCTCTATAGTTGACAGGAGAAACCGTGAGGTTCAACAGACACATAAGGATACTCAGGAGTTTGGGGGAGCTCCTAGGACGAGTAATAGACAGCGAAAACAACCAGCTAGGTATAATGACTATGTGGCATTGGTTAGTCAGTTGGTAGATAGTGAGCCTTCTAGCTATCAAGAGGCTGCACAGCAACAGGTGTGGCAAGATGCGATGGTTGAGGAATATACCTCAATAATGCAGAATGATGTGTGGGAGGTTGTGCCTAGACCGACAGATAGGGCAGTGGTTGGATCACGTTGGATCTATAAGATTAAGCATGGTGCAGATGGTAGCATCGAAAAATACAAGGCAAGGTTCGTGGCCAAGGGGTTCTCTCAAAAGGAGGGAATAGACTATGAGGAGACATTCGCTCCAGTGGCCAGGTATACTTCTATACGAGCCGTAATCTCACTTGCAGCGCATATGGGATGGCAGATCCATCAAATGGATGTCAAGACGGCATTTCTTAATGGTGAATTGTTAGAAGAGGTATACATAGAACAACCAGAGGGCTTTGTAGCACACAGCAGTGAAACCCACGTGTGCAGATTGAAGAAAGCTTTGTATGGACTCAAGCAGGCTCCCAGGGCGTGGTATGAGCGCATTGATAGATACTTGCAGGGAATAGGCTTTGTGAAGAGTGAGGCGGATGCTAACCTCTACTACTTGGTGGTTGGGGGTGAAATTCTCATTCTTGTTCTATATGTGGACGACTTGTTTTTAACAGGTTCACTGGGGCTTATAGAGGAATGCAAGAGGGACCTTGCAGCAGAGTTTGAGATGAAGGATTTGGGGCTTATGCACTACTTTCTAGGCATGGAAGTGTGGCAGACAGATGGAGAGATTTTCCTTGGACAAGGGAAATACTGCATTGAAATCTTGAAGAGGTTTGAGATGCAAGATTGCAGAGCCATGTCTACACCTATGATCACGAATTGGAAGAAGGTAGACACATCCAAGGAAAAGGATGTAGACCCCACCTTATACAGGATGTTGATTGGATCTCTCATGTATTTGGTCAACACTAGGCCAGATATATCCTTTGCAGTAAACTCTCTTAGTCAGTTCATGGTTGAGCCGAAGAGAGTGCATTGGATAGCGGCAAAGCATGTGTTGCGGTATTTGCGTGGTACAATTGAGTATGGGATCAGATATGCTCGAGGTGATGGTATCAAGTTGATAGGCTATATTGATGCAGATTGGGTAGGTAGTGCGGTGGACAGGAAAAGCACTTCAGGGTGCTGCTTTAGTTTGGGATCAGGAGTTGTCTCTTGGTACAGCAGGAAGCAAAAGTCCGTGGCTCTGAGTTCTGCAGAAGCAGAATACATAGCAGCTAGCATGGCAACGTGTGAGGCTATATGGCTTCGGAAGTTGCTAGTAGCCTTGTTTGGTCAGAGGGTTGAGACTACAGTGATACACTGTGATAATCAGAGTTGCATCAGATTATCTGAGAATCCAGTGTTTCATGATAGGTCTAAACATATAGACATCAGATATCATTTCATTAGGGATTGTGTACAGCGGAGGGTTGTTCAGCTACAGTATATACCTACAGATCAGCAGGTAGCAGACATTTTGACAAAGGCATTGGGGAAGGCAAAATTCATCTTCTTCAGAGGTAAGTTGGGTGTTATGCAGAACACCTTCCTCGCTAAGAGGGAGTGTTAATTTTTGTGTAGCTTGGACAGGTGTTCTAGTCTCGGGTGGAGATTACGAGGCTGGAAACACAGTTGGAATAATTATCTCCATACCTAGATAATTGATTTCTCGAGAGACTTCTAGATATTAGGGTTTAGAGTCTAAGCCATTGATTAAAATTAAATCATGGCCATTGGTTTCCAATGAGGGGATTATAAAAGAGGATCAATAGGCATTTGGAAAACACAGATCCGAGAAGTATTTGCAGCGATAGCAAATAAATAAATTTGCGGTGATAGCAAATTGATTTGCAGTAAAAGCAAAGGGCGCAGTGATAGCGTTGGAGAGCAGTGGAATTGCCGGAGAAGGAAAATATTGCCGGAGCAATTTCAGCAGGAACAATTGAGGGAAGGGAATTTACAGGAAAGAAATTTCCAGAGCTCTGCCAGTAAGAGGCAAGCAATTTTGTATCTCTTGATTTCCTGTAGTTGAATAAAATTCATATCTGCTGACTGGTTTTCCCTTCGGGGTTTTTCCAGGGACAATTTGTCCAAAACATTGTGTTGATTTTATTTTTCTATCTCCGTGATTTTTCCGTGAAATTGCAGCTGTGTTATTATTTAATATTTGCCGTAAATTAATTAATTTTTCGGCAGCCAAATAATCTTATAAGATAGGAAATTAATAATCAGTAGCTGCAATAGATTTTTCACAAGGCCTCTGTCTACAATTCCATGTGAGGCAATAAAGAGTGCACTGTAATTCTATCCATGTTTAAGGGGAAAAGACTGCTTTAAAAGGAATAGCTCAGAACTTTTCTATTTAGAAGATGATTTACAACATAATCACAAATAAAATCTGGTGTGTCTTTAGTTCTTCCTCTGGTCTTTCAGCAGCAATAAGAATATCTTTTGCAAGATCGGGCACATATCTGCTGGGCATAAAAAAATTGACAGTAACTTGTTTTATTCAGATTCATACTCAGAATCAGAGGAATAACTAAGCAAATTAAGACACTTTATGTATTCCTCTCTTGCATCGTTTGCAGCTTCTCTAGCCACTTCGTTATCGTCTGGATTAATGTACTCCATCTCAAATGTCTCGAAGCAGCGTACTAGATTCATCGCCTTGTCATAAAATCTCACCAATTTCCTTTGTACATTCCAGAGTTGGTTGATCTGCAAACAGAAAATAATATTTTTGATGTAAACCGTAATTTAACTTGCTCACCCAAAAGTCTGGTTTGAAAAGATAACACAAACCCAAATAACATTGTTGGGAATTACAAAACAGTCTGTAAATCTTCAACTAACGTACATTATAGTGTTACGGATTACCATCTTGTCCGTCTGAATCTTCAATTACCCCACATTTTAATGTTTACTCTCCTTAAACACAGTTAAACACAGTTAGGAGTGGTTGGAAAAAAATCAAACCCAAATCAATATGGACTGGCAACAGAGGGGTTAGTAGCTCAGTAGCTATGTTACCAGAAAGGCAGAAAGTTTGTTTTGGAAAAAAAAAAAAATTTATTATGAACATTCTAAAAACTTATTTTAAAAACATTCTAAAAATTCATTCTAAAAAATATTCTAAAAAGTAAAAACTCAGGCTTTCTTTAAAAATAAGCTGTTTGCAATTGCAATAATAGTTGATCTCACATTTAGTGAAAGAGTTTGAAGTTGATTAGAAATAAAATTATGACATACTCCTTTAATAATGTGGAAGGGTTTTAAGGGTTGAAAAAATAGAAAAGGGACTTTCTGGCAATATAGTTTGGTAGAGCACTCCAGCAGCAAATGAAGGCCCTAGGTTCCAAATGAGGACTAAGGACCAACAATCTATATGATATAGTTCATAAATTCCAATGTAACAACAATTTTTCAAAGCTGAGTTCAAATTTTGGGTGTTTAAAACTCTCTAAAGATTATTCCTAATTTTAATAGTATTTTACTTAAATATCATCCATTTTAATGGTTAAAGAGTCAATAACAATTTTACATCTCATTCACAATAAAAAGTGGTAAATATTTGTCCCATTTTTATTGTCCAAAATTAACTTTTAACTATTCAAATAAATATTTGTCCTATTTTTATTAGCAAAAATTAATCTTTAACTATTGAAATGGATGATTTTTAAGAATAACTTCTTAATAGAAATCAACCCCAACCTTATAGAAATTTATGTCCATAATCTTTAAAAAACCCTAGAATATATAAATGTTAGGAAACATATCGACCCACTAGAGTTTGAACGGTGAACCTGATCTTTGAATTGCAGACTATCTCAAGCAGTTTTTATATTGAATTAGTAAGGCAAGAACTTATAAGCTCATCCACACTTAATAGAACACCAGGCTTCGAAACTTGGAAATGGAGAACTTAGGCTTTAAGCCCTGCTATATTGCAATAATCAAAACTCTAACCACACTTTTAGGCACACCAGTTCTAATCTGAACTACAGAGAGAATATATATATATATATATATATATATATATATATATATATATATATATATATATATATATATATATATAAAAGAACAACTGTAGTCCTGTAACTGCGGATTTCTCCCAATGATTAGAACACACAAAGGCAAATAGGCCAATGTACATTATCAAAAACTCCAATCCCAAGGTTGGCTGTGAGAAATTCTAGTAATCAAAACTAAAAATTTAGTAAACCTGGAATAAATGAAAACTCTTCACAGATTCAGAGCATAAAACAGACCTCTCCAAGCAAAACACCCGTTGTGTATATAAATTTTATATTTGCAATTATCTAGAGAATTATAATACCATTCGTGCAGGCAGTGAGGTGATGAAAAAATATCTCACCTAAAAAAATTTGCTTTGGTTTTTTAATATTCTGTACATATTATTTTCTATTTTATTTTTTTTAAACACTCTTTCTTCACTTATTGTTTTACACCTTATTATCAATTCTATTATTCATTCAAAACATTCATATTAATATTAATTTTAATTTCAATTTCAATTTTAATCTTTTGATGTGAATTTACATTAACAAATAATATGAATCTAAGTTCTTATAACAAGTTAAAATGGATAACAGGGTCTCTTACTTGATTGCAAACCACCCCAGAATCTCCATAGACAAGAATGTGATCAACATTTCGTTCAAGGGCTTCCTTAAGACCCCTTATGAGTCCAACATAGAATACTTGTGTTCTTGTAAACGTCTCATTTACAACAGAACCTTTAACAACAACTTCATTGTTTCGTGAGTCCTTCAAAACCCAGCCAACTGCAGCATAGTTTGTGTTTTCTTGTGTGGATGCAGAAAAATAGAGACACCAGGGATGCCTTCTAGTTCCAAAAGAACCCATTTTAACAACTCACTTTTTTTCCTTCAAAGTGTTTTGTATATGGCTTGCTGCTCCCCAGAAGCCCCACAATGTATAAAGAAATTCAGAGCTAAATAGAAGGGTTCTGTTGAAACCTTTGAATGATACATCATGATATTTTTCGATGTTATCATTTGCAACCTGTCGCTTCCTATTCACTACGCATGTATGTTCAATGGAATACGATACAGATACGGTTATTATTATTAGTATATTTATATTTAAAAAAAATATATCTACAATATGTCAATATCTTAAGTGCTTATTTTTAATGGATTGAAATAGCTCTTTCTGTTTTAAATCCTTTGTGTTCATTTTTTTGTTTTTTCCATAGTTTTTGTGATTTTCTCCAATTTTTTTTTCCACTAACCAAATCCTTTTATTTCTTATTTTTTTTATTCCTCCATTATCTCCATCATTTTTGCATCTTTCTGATTTTTCCACCTTTTTTCCTTCAACCATTTTCAATTTTGTTTTTTGGTTGGATAGTTTAAATTGTGATTTTCCCACCTTGTTTTTATTTCCACTGTTTCCAATTTCTTGGTTTTTATTTTTTGAGTATTAAAATCATTTAGCAAAATCTCTAAAGTTGAAAGTTAATTTTTTTATTTAATGATTTAGTAAATGCAATTTATCTGTTGTGCTATTGGTCAATTGAGTGAACAGTGATGGTGAAAAATAAAATTTTTTATTTTTAATTTTATTAAAATTCAATTAACCAATGAGCATTGAGTATTAAATTTATTTGGCAAGATGACTATAGTTAAAGGACTATGTGATAATTATTATTTATTTATTAGGCAGTAAAAAATGAAGTAGTATTAAGTAAATTCATCTACATATTTTAATGGGCAGTAAACGCTCGTCTAACGTAAAATTAATGCAAGTACAATGCCGAGTACTGTGAGTGTCTTATCATTGTCCTCTATGGCTAACCACGCACTCTCCTTCCGCGAATAGAAGTGATTTGAAATAGGTTGGGAATATGAAACTGGGCAGATACCACGCGAGCATTCATAAACGGTTTTTCCGTTCCTGTACGTTGGTCAGGGGTTTATACCAGGTTATACATGTTAAGGCAATTTGTTTTTTAGCGTCATTTAACAGATTCATATATTTCGTAGCATTTTTTCTATGAATTGTTGGCATTGTTGGCTTATTTCCCTGGTAAATTACTTGAGACAGTGTAGGACCTTCTGTTATGGCTCTGGTTTTCAACGAATTCTACTTAATATCTGCATTCGTTTTGTTTGTCTTCTAACTATAGAAATGGGCTTTGTTTTTCTTCGTTAAATTTAGCCGAGATAAAAGTGTGAGTGTAATTTTATTTTGAGGTCTATGGAGCAATATTTTGTTCATTTTGTTTATGATTATTTGTTAAACTGTATAGACTTCCCCAGATAAATTTGGTGAGAAAATAGGTATTCATTTAGCAGATTCATATATTTGGTAGCATTTTTTCTCTGTAATGTTGGCATTGTTGGTTTTTTTCTGGTAAATTACTTGAGATAGGAGGTCTATGGAGCAATATTTTGTTTGTGGCTATTTTTTATGATGTGTTGCTCATTTAACCGATATATTTTTGTAGGAGCTTAAAATTTTGTTTGGGGTTTTGGAAGCATTATAGTTAATGTCTTTGGCCTTTCTATTTTATGACATTTTTAACCATAAATGCAGTTAGTCTTATAATTGCTATGCAGAGGGTTTTTTGTTTTATAACATTTTTAACTGTAAATGTAGCTAGTCTTATAATTGCTATACAGAGAGCTCCACATACTCACGGTGAGTCAAAAGTTTTCAGACAGTTCACAGTTTAGAGGAAGATAATTGCATAAAAGCGTTTACCTTGTCACAGGCTGAGGTACGGTGAATTTAAAGAAAACTCCAAAACATCATTTTATTTCGCTCTAAATTTTGTATGGAAAAGGGGTTAAGTTTTTTTACTGTTTCAAGTGCCTTCTTATTTTGAAAAGACTAGTTGTTAATTGTGTGTTGTTTGATTTTGGGCTAACCCCTAAATGTGTCCTTTCTATAATATTATCGAATCTTTTGAGCATTTGTTTTTATTGTAAATATGCTAAAACCTCTAGGGGCTTTTTTTAGGTATCAATCCTAAGTGGAATGATAAAAATGAAATTACTTGACAAGGAATTTTATTTGGTTGAGTGTTTTCATAAGAATCTTAATAAGTTTTTACAGGGTACAATGGTTATGAAGATCTCAAAAGATAGGATTTTTAGGTTAATGGATAATAAACTAACTATTGTATACAAGAATAAAATTAAGAGAACAAAATGGTGGCTTAATAGCAAAATTGCAAATAAACAATTTGATAAATAGTATGAAGAAAGCCAAAAATAATATATGAAAATTTAAAGTTATAATATTCAGGATTTTGTTGCTAGTGAAGAATATAATGTATACTAGAAAGCAAAGGATCAAAGAGATTTTGTGGGCTTGTGATATCCAAAGTGGGGGGGCTAGATAGTTTGCCCTGGTATAAACCCATGCCATGTTCTAACTAGGAAACGTGACTGACAAAAATTCACTGTGCAATTCTAGACTTGCACTACGTCCAGACTATTAACATCAGCAAAAATGCTTACAATAGAAAAGACTGGCTTGAATAATTTTGGTAATGGTCTGGTAAAGAAGTCAGCTCTGGTTTTAGATTGGGGTTTTGTCTAGATCACATATATATATATGTGTCTCTGTGTGTGTGTGTGTGTGTGTGTGTGTGTCAAACGTAGGGTTAAAATTCTGAAGGTTCGATAATTCATGAAATTGTTCTTGGATAGCCCCTTTGATATTCGTAGTTGTCTTATTTAGCCTTAAAATGCTCAAAACATTTGAAAATTGCCATTTTCTGCATCCTGATTTAAACCTTAAAATCACTTGCACTCAAATTTGCTATTATGGGATTTGCACTAAATTTGCCATTCATTGGACATGTTCTTCCCCACTAAAAACCCCACTGACGTTGACATTAATGGCTCATAGGATCTTAGCACTAAAATTCATCGTCACTAGACATCCATCAAAGCTCAAAAATGTTGCAAATCCAATGACAATTATAATCTCCGTGAAGGCTTTGATAAGCGTTTGCACTAAAAACCTTCATTACTAGATTAGCGCTAAATCTTTGCTTCACCAGATATATCCTATTACCTTCAAAATCTTTGTCGATCCAATTGCCTCGTAAAGTTCCACTGACCAAGGTAATGAGGGACCAATATATCCTATTAACCGCTCATAGGAACTTAGTGTGCTAAAATTCATCGTCACTAGACATATCCATCGAAGCTCAAAAATGCCACAAATCTGGTGACAATTATAATCTCCACCAAGGCTTTGATAAGCGTTTGTGCTAAAAAGCTTTGTTTCCAGATTAGCGCTAAATCTCCACTTCACCGGATATATCCTATTACCTTCAAAATCTCTGCCGATCCGGTTGCCTCATAAAGTTCCATTGACCAAGGTAATAAGGGACCAATGTAGACTTTGCGCTTAAATGCCCCTCCACTTGACATGTTTGGTAATCCCTGAAATCTCTACTAATCTGGTTACAACCCAAATACCCGCAAAATCTAGTAAAGGTCTAAAACTTTATTGATCCCTTCATTAATGAAATTCCCAATGAAACCATAATTTCAAAGGATTAAAGAATTTTGCACTAGAATTGAACCTGTTGCTAGACATATCCAAAGGATAGTGAATTCCACACAAATCATGTTAGAACTTAAAACTCCACATATCCTGTGATAGAATAAGACAGGTGTATAGTTTGTTCTTAGATGTACATATGGCATTTTTTGCTATAGAATGAATGAACTATACACATGTTTACTATAAACTAGTTTTGAGCCCATTGAATTCAGTGCAGATGTAAGCATGAGACCCAAATAAGTATAAGAACTATAATGAGTATTACTATGAGGATATTGCAAAGTAGGCGTGCTAGGAAATTATTGTTGTTGGTTATTTCTGGTGTGTTCAATGGGTGATCTCAATGATATTACTTGAATCTATACTCTACTCCCTCAATAGTAATGCTTGCTGCATCTACAAATCACACTAATTGCATTGTATTTAATGTTTTATATCGCATTTAGTATTATCCTTCTTTCATGGTTTTCAATAACATATATACATTTGATAATAATGAATAATTAGGACTTATTAAGCATTCATATCATGCATATTGTAGGCACAGTACATTGTCCATATTTGAATCTAAAAAACATGGATCTTATTCCAAAAAAAATGAAAAGTTCAACAAGATCAATAAATCAAAAAGAAAATAGATCATAAATGTAGAGCAGTACAAATTGATAAGTCAAATTCAAATTTGCAATATTGATCATGCATTGAGAAACAAAGGATTATACAGAACCTACACATTTAAATATAATGTAGGGGATTGCTTGTTTGACTATTTAGAACTGCTGCTACATTCTTAATACACATCAATTCAATTATGCAATGGAACTGTAGATTTCTTCTTAAGTTGCCTTGCACAAGGTGATGCAGAAACCCTTCACTCGTATACATATGAGTTAGATATTAACACATTACATCAATTGCACAATGTAGAAACTGTTGAAGTATACTTGCGTAGAATGCGAATTTCTACAATGGCAAGTACAAATGACAATGAGATTGGACTATGGGAGACATATTTTGTAATGTCCCCTTTTTAGCCCAGTTAGACAATTGAGGAGTTAGTATATTATTTGTTCATGTAGACTGACAGTTTGGTAAGGGAACCATTGTGGTTTGGCCTTGGATGGGCAATTCGAAGGTGTTGAGGTGGTTTGGATCCAGTTGGCAGTTGTCAGTGGCAGTCCGAGTGCTTTGTGGTATACTTAATATTTTTAGTAAGTTCAGGTTCGGTACCAGATCAGGAGTTTCAAAGTTGGAATATATTCGTCTCATCGAGACCTTTCCAGCAAGCTATAGATCATGGCATTCTGACTTTGTCTTGACATTTATTTTAAAGTTCAACGTTATATTATTTATTTGAAGGGACTTTATAAATGTTAAGTAAAGAAATAATATAACATCACTTTATAAAATAAATTTGTAACTTAAAAGTGATGTGCCTAGGAGAGGGACGCCTCATGGAGGGATAAGGGGGTTAATTAAGTAAAATTCAAAATATTATATTTCCCTCTCTTCTTGGGCATTGGGCTTGGAAGGTCTATAAAAGAGGGTTTTGAGGCTCATTTGACATATGCTAAGATTATTGATTTTTGCTCTCATATTGAGTTTTTTCCCGTGCATTGGGATTGAGCTTGGCTCTAGGGCTTATTCATGGCTATGTTGGGATGAAAACCTATGCATTAGTCCCTTTCTTCATGCATGAAAGATTGCATCAGGACAGGTTTGGAGGAGCTTCACATAGGAGTTCCATTTGGGCTTTCATTTAGATCATTTTGGAGATGATTTGAGCATGAAATGACTATATTTTCTGAAGTTTATGAATTGCAGCTGAGAATGAAGGTATTATGAACATATTTGTGCATTTGTGAAGAAGTTTTAGTGCTGCCATTGATATTTTATGCAGGTCATACCATCTATTGATGGTTGTACCTCCTCATAGGGTCATACTTCATTTGTTGAGGGTTTTTGTGTGGGTTTAAGAGCTTTAATCTTCCTCATTCTAGTCCTCTAGCTTCAGCAAATATTTTTGATGCAAAACAGAAGGTTTTGGAGGTGGTTTGATATTTGTTCATGTTGATATATGCATTCAGCCAAGGCCATATTGTCGCAACTTGTTCGTGGACTTTTAGGAGGAGCTTAAACTTATATCCTGGGTTGCAAATAGTCTTGAAAGGAGAGTCGAGGGTCTAATATTACATTGTATATGCTAGCTTAAATTGACACATTACTAGAGTTTAGAGTGATTTCTATAGACTTGTATTACTGGTCCTCCATCAGCATATGTATGAAGTTGCAAATGAACATATGGGCATGTACTTATAATTCAAATTTGGCCATAATATTATCTGGGTGTTCGTTATTTCATTGTTATCTCTTCTAGTTTTTCTGGGTTTTTAGTCTATGCTTTATATTCTATGTATTTCATGCAAAAAACAAACATGCAAGCAAAACCATGAAACCCTAAACATCATACAAGCATAAAACACAAAAAATATATAGAGCAAAACATATACCAGGGGTGTATGTTACAGTGGTATCAGAGTAGAAGATCTTGCCATCCTATGAGGTTATGTGTAGAACAGGTTTCAACTAAGATATTGAGATTCCCCTAGCATATATACCCCTTTGCAGATACAGATACAATAGTGATGGAGGACATGGATGATAAAGACCGAGAAGAGCAAGAGCCTAGTAACCAGGAAATGTTGAATAATTGGTATAGGAAATGGGAAGAGATGTTGAATAATCGGGATAGGAGACTAAGGGAGATACAACAAATTACTAATCAAGCAGTATAGATGATGAACAATTATTTCCTAAGGAATCCTAGTATCAATAACACTTATGAAGAAAAGATGAAAGAAGATATTACCATGGACAAGGTGGTGCATGAAGACATGGATAAAACAACAGCTTTGGATCCTAGTTTGATTTCAACTAGTGATGACTCTAATGACCTCCTTGATGATTCCTATGGGGGAGATGACCGTGTTGAGCTCACCTATGCATTTTTAGATGAAGGGCATGGAGAAAGAAAATATGATGATGATTGCAAATCATTTTTTGATAATCCTTTATCTTATTCTAATAATGATAATACAGGTGGCCTTGGATTTGACTTTCAGTCCAAGCCTATGGAGAGAGATACTTACATTGACACCAGTGTTGGTGAATTAGAGGTGGTTATGGATATACCTTGTGAAGAGATGAGATCATTGGATGATTTCTTTTCTTATTCCAATGCTAATAACATAGGTGGTTGTTGGTTTGACTCTCAAACCTAGCCTATGGTGGGGAATGATTTATTCACAAAGGGCACCAACCATGAGGAAAATAGTGATCACATTTTCCCTGAACTGAGCAAACAACAATTTAGCACATGGGATCCAGGTGTGATGGTCCCAACATTTGATGTGGTTCTTGTTTGGGATGGATCTACTTTTGGTCATACTACAGTTCCTACTTCATCTACACAGTGGGACCAAAGTGACAACATTGATGACACTGATGATATTGATATTAGCCTTGAAAACAAATCTGATTTGGTGTTGCATGGTGCTGATTATAAATCAGAAATTTCAGCGGGCAGTGATCCAAGGGGATTGGGTAAGTGTGATTTGTCATTACAAAATGAAGAGATCATAGCGGTGCATACATCTTCTAGGCCAACCATGGAGGAAGAACATGAGGTAGAGGACTCTACCTACTACTTTGATGGACGTGAACCTATGACTGCACTAAATCAATTTGAGCATGTACATAAGGCAATGGTAGATTTGTGTTGGATAACCCTAGGGAAGGGTGAACACCTTGAAGAAGATCTCTACCTTACCCAGTTTCAAAGGCTTCAAAAGGCCGTGGCTATGATGAAAGACAACTACTTGCAACTACTTGCGGATAGAGATCATCTATTCAGAATGTGCGAGATATATGTGAGTGCTTTGATAAGTGAGGAAGCTGATTTTGAAAATCATGTCAATGAAGAGAAATCAGAAATGTTGCATGAAGATTTTGGGGTTCATAAGTCACGTCACTTGGAAAGGCTATTGAAGGTGAATGATAGTCAGATTTTGGCATCCCTAACTCACTTTGATGATATTCATAAGATGATGGAAAATTTGTGTTAGAAGGCACTAAGGGAACATGAGGTTTTTGAAGGAAGTATACCTCTTGAAAACTTGCACGAACTCAAGAAGGCTTTGGTGGGAGTAAAGTCAAACTACCTACACTTACTTGCTAATAGAGATCATCTCCTCACACATGGTGAGATATATTCAGATGCTTTGAAAAGAGAAGAAGAGGTAGACAAGCCCACCCTTGAGCTTAAAGATATAGTGGATTCTTTGAGAAGCACTCAAAGGGCTCTTCAAGAATTGGAAGAACATGAGGATAAGTTTGGTTGGAGGTTGATGAAGAGTGGAGACATGGAGGTAAGGACTGATTTTATGTGTAGCAACAGTTCCCTACCTTCACAATATCAAGACATGGTAGCCAAAGGGATAGAGGTCTGATTCAGTTTGGAGGCAAGTGATGTTCAGTTAGAACCACCTTTTGGATCTGCACTTGTAGGAGAACTTGGAGCCAAGGAAGAGGACGTGATTGAAGAGGTAAAGGATGGCATGATAAGATATGACAGTAAGTTTGATTTTCTGATTCATGACATCAATCTTATTCCTTCATTTATAACAGCCACTTCACATAAAGAGAATGAAGTAGAAGAATCTTCCAAGATTAGCACTTGTGATTTGGATGTGGAGAAATCAAGTTTGAAATTTGATTCAGAATTCTTTGTTTATTCACATCGACATTTGGTGTCATTTCTTTTGGAGAGCCATTTGAATAGACGTATCATACACTTGGATGGCATCATGGAGCATACACTTTGTGGATCAACCACTCATGTTATGGCTACATATGTAGATGAATAGATGGGTGGTGTAGATTTGGTTTGGCCTTTGACCATTCTTGGAGTACATGAGGAGTTTGTGTGTGATGAGTCCCATTTTGTCAATGACTCTTTGGTAGGGTGTGTAGTTACTCTTTTTCAGAGTTCTATGGTGCGTAGCATGGAGGGACTTGTGTTTGACGGGCATACTTCTAGGTGGCAGCTGGCTTTTGACCTGAGAGGTGAGCATGTTTGCATTGGTGTTCCAACCCTAGTTCATGAGAATCAACTCCTTACATTGAGAAGAGATGCTTGTTCTACTTCCTGGAACATGGATTTCTCGCATAACTTTTGGAGGACAATGGTTGTTTGGAGGTTTGGAAGAAATTTGCATCATCTCCTCACCTTTGGAGAGTGGCCTAGGGTTGACACTCTATCATCCTATGGACTTGGTTGTGTTAGGTACATCCACATAGGACTGATTTTTAGTCATGAGGTTGTAGTTCTGTCTTATATCAGCAACTTGGAAGAAGTTGTTATACACTTTCTTGCACCTATGTTGGGTATTCTTCACATCCGTGGAAGTTCTACAATAGTTGGAGATTGGGTTTGTGTTGTTAGCACTTTGGGATGCTTCCAACCCTTCATGTTTGTCGGATGTGATGATAGGGTGATTTGGGATCCAGGTACAATTACTAAGGGTGTGATGTTGATTCAAAACTAGACTGGAAAGTAAACTTTAGAATTGGTACCGTTGTCCACTTTCCGATCAACCTACACATGACTTCAGCTCTTGACCTGTAGCTATGTTGGTTTATCTTTTCAGATCAGTAGTGGAGTATACGGTGGGTGGAGTTGATTGATAGAAATGGTTTGATCATAGGAGATGACTCTATGGCTACTTCCATACTCATCTCTCCTATGTTTTAAGCAGGATTTCAGAATGGTTATCGTTGCCCTTATATTTCCACATTGGTTATGGCGTTATTCTTTTGTGAGAAGATTGGTTTCAAGCTTTGGCATGCCTAAGGGTAGATGGTTATGGGAGTTATTTTGGACTCAGTTCCTCTATTAATTGCTTCGACCCTAAATTTTCCTTTTGACACTTGGATATTAAGTGTTGATGATTTGATTACAGTTGATGACAGTAGAGGCATTCCCTGGTTGACAAATTTTAGAATTGTGACAGTGATTGGTCTACTTTTTTGGGAGAGTTTGATTTTTAGGTTGAGCAGACTATTCTTCTTGTTGCCCAGGATCATGCTTGATATAGGGATGGTGGTCTTGGACTTTACTGGGATGCCTCAGTAGGAGTTGTTTCATGGTATAGGTTTCAATCTTTCTAGGTATTTTAGTTTGGGTTTTGACATTGGTCACTTTTGGTGTTTCCAGGAGAGGATAGTGCAGTTTTGGCACAATGATTTTACAATCATGATCAGAGTGGAATAGCATCAGCATGGTGGTTCTCTCTTAAGATTGACATGGGACCCTGGGATCATTTTTGGCTCTAGTTGGGATTAGTTTGTTGATTAGAGGTTGCATCGACATTGCTTGAGGACAAGCAATCTTGGGGAGGGCAGACTGTAATGTTCCCTTTTTAGCCCAGTTAGATAGTTGATGATTTAGTCTATCATTTGTTTCCATAGACTGATAGTTTGGTAAGGGAGCCATTATGGTTGGCCTTGAATGGGCAATTCAAAGGATTTGAGGTGGTTTGGATCCAGTTGGCAGTTGTCAGTGGTAGTTCGGGTGCTTTGTGGCATACTTACTATTTTTAGTAGGTTCAAGTTCGATTCCAGATCGGGAGTTTCAAAGTTGGAATATATTTGTCTCGTCAAGACCTTTCCAGTGAGCTATAGATCATGGCATTCTGACTTCGTCTTGACATTTATTTTAAAGTTCAAATTTATATTATTTATTTAAAGAGACTTTATAAATGTTAAGTAAAGAAATAATATAACATCACTTTATAAAATAAAGTTGTAACTTAAAAGTGATGTGCCTAGGAGAGGGATGCCTCATGGAGGGATAAGGAGGTTAATTAAGTAAAATTCAAAATATTATATTTTCCTCTCTTCTTGGACGTTGGGCTTGGAAGGTCTATAAAAGAGGGTTTTGAGGCTCATTTGAGATATGCTAAGATTATTGATTTTTTTTCTCTCATGTTCAGTTTTTTCCCATGCATTGGGATTGATCTTGGCTCTAGGGCTTATTCATGGCTATGTTGGGACAAAAACCCTTGCATTAGTCCCTTTCTTCGTGCATGAAAGATTGCATTAGGAGAGGTTTGGAGGAGCTTCACACAAGAGTTCCATTTGGGCTTTCATTTGGATCATTTTGGAGATGATTTGAGAACGAAATGACTATATTTTCCAAAGTTTATGAATTGCATCTAAGAATGAAGGTATTATGAACAAATTTGTGCATTTGTGAAGAAGTTTTAGTGCTGCTATTGATATTTTATGCAAGCCGTACCATCTGTTGTTGGTCGTACCTCCTCATAGGGTCGTACTTCATTTACTGAGGGTTTTGTGTGGGTTTAAGATCTTTAATCTTCCTCATTCTAGTCATCTAGCTTTAGCAAATATTTCTAATGCAGAATAGAAGGTTTTGGAGGTGGTTTTATATTCGTTCATGTTGATATATGCATTCAACCAGGGTCGTACTGCCGTAGCCTATTTGTGGACTTTCAAGAGGAGCTTAAACTCATATCCTAGGTTGTAAATAGTCTTGAAAGGAGCGCCTAGGATATGATATTACATTGTATATGTTGGTTTTGCATTGACACATTCATTGCCAGAGTTTGGAGTGATTTCTATAGACTTGTATTACTGGTCCTCCGTCAACATATGTATGAAGTTGCAAATGAACATGAGTATGTACTTATAATTCATATTTGGCCATAATATTAGCTGGGTGTTTGTTATTTCATTGTTATCTCTTCTAGTTTTTCTGGGTTTTTAGTTTATACTTTATTTTCTATGTATTTAATGCAAAAAACAAACATGCAAGCAAAACCCATGAAACCCTAAACATCAGACAAGAAGAAAACACAAAAAATATATAGAGCAAAACATATACCAGGGATGTATGTTACATATTTTGTATTCGATGGCTTTCAAAGTGGCTAGATATACAAATATGTGTTTGGTCGATGACAACAGGCAAAAAATACTTGCATTCAATCAATCTTCTAATAGACAATCATACTCTATTCTTTTCCATGATGCAAATCCACTTTAGGGACATTTTGAACCACTCTTCACTTATCAAGTAAAAACAATTAATCCTGAATCAAATGTTGCATTTTGTAAAAGGAAAAAATCCACTTTGGAAAGTGAACAAGATCATGTTGGTTACTCCATTAGAAGACAAAAGATATTACATACTAATTCCACTTCATTTGATAGTATCAAACAATAAATATACACCAATCAAGAATCCCCATCTTGTAAAAGGTAACACTCAACTCTGGCAATCCAACAAGATGATGTTGGTTTCCCCATTAAAAGCCAAAAGATAGTGCATAGTAACACTACTTCATTTAACAAAATGAAGCAACTAATGCCCACCAATCAAAAATTAATAAATACAATTACCAAAAAGACAAGTTCAATATCACCAACAGAATTATTTCAAAAAGAAATTCAAATAATGCCAATTCAATGTGTAGAAGGGTACAAATCGACAAATGAAACTCAAATTTGCAATATCGATTATGCATTGAAGAAAGAAGGATTGTCTAGAACTAATACATTCAAATACAATTCAGGGGATTGCTTGTTTGACTCTTTGCAATTGCTACTTCATTCTCACTACTTGTCAATTCAATTATGAAATGGAGCTATAGATTACTTCTTGAGTTGCCTTGCACAAGGTGATACAGAAGCAATTAACTCATATAACTATGAATTGGATACACATACATTATATCAATTGCACAAGATAGAACATGTAGAAGAATATCTTCACAGAATGTGAATGTCTGCAATGCCAATTACAAATGACAAAGAAGTTGGCCTATGGGGAGACATTTTTTGTATACGATGGCTTTCTAGGTGGCTGAACATACAAATATGTCTTTGGTCAATGACAACAAGCAAAAAATACTTACATTTCAATCAATCTTGCGATGGACAGTCATGCTCTATCCTTTTTCATGATGCAAATCCACTTTGTGGATATTTTGAGCCACTTTTACCTTTTCAACTACAAACAATTCATGCCCATTTAAATATCACACTCCATAAAGTAAAACAATCCATCCATGCAAAACAACAAGCTGATCCTGGTTGTTGCATTAAAAGGCAAAAGATAGTCGATAGCAGCACTACATCGCTTCACAAAATCAAGCTTCAAATATGCACTGTAATAAAAAAACAATACATACAACCACTAAAAATGCAAGTTCAATATCAGCAATACAATTATTCCAAAAAAAGACCAAGACACACCAAAACATGTATGTGCTATTTGTCAATTATTGCACTTTAAAAAAGATATAATGACTTTCAAAGATAAAGAAAAATAAATATATCATAAACTAGCAAAAGAAAAAGATATTATATTGACAAATTCTATTTTTCGCATGTGCAATAAAACATTGAAACAGTCCATGCTTCCTAAATATGCAACACCATAATATATCCGAATGAATAAACCGCTACAATATGTAAAAATGCTTTCACAATTAGAAGAGTGACTTGTTTCACTTAGAATTGTGTTTGCACAGATCTGGGAGTTAGGATACAAAGGATCCCAAATAGGATTGATTGGATCAATTATCAATGTATTGGTCAACATGGACATTATATAGAAAGCATTACCATGATCTGCAAACGAAACATCAACAATTGTTGTTGCTCTTAAAAGATGACTAGAATATAAGAATGCATACCAAAAGGGAATGGTACGATCAACTATTATAATGAAAGCATTGGGCCAATGAAGAAAAACAAAACTATACAAATTAGAAAATGTTCAATTAAACAAGAACTGGAAAGAGTCTCTTGAGATCAATGATGAATTTGACACATTGAATGAACATTATTCAAGTGAAACTAATTCAGAAAGTGATACAGGTAATCAAGATCCTTCTGGGACCTTGATACATGGGTTTACTGATTCTCTAGATGTATACATGAAATGCAAGACAATATTATAGAAGTTGCACCAGCAGAGAACCATTATCCCATTGGAATCTTCAAAGACAAGTACGCTGAAGAAATAAATTTTCCAACACTATTTTTTGGCAACCCGCGTGATGATGACATTGTTAAAAATTTCTCATATCAAAAGATTGCAAAATGGGAACTACTACATTCAAATAGACAATTTTCTTATCATACAAGAATTCTATTTTTTAAAGCAATCAAAATACTCATATATCAAGTTCTATCTACAATGTGGATAAGAGTTCATAAAGGGCAGCTTAAAGGTAGAAAGCTAACAACAAAAGATGTCAAATGCAAACCTAACCTTGAAAAAATAATTAAATCAGACATTGTCTATGTTGACTTTAAAAGAATAAGAATATCACCAAATTACTTGCACCAATTAAAAAAAATGTCTTCGCAATGATACGACAACTTGGACCACCTACATTTTTATTACATTTACTAGTGCTGAACAATCTTAGGAACACCTAACAAAAACACTTAAAGAATTACATGAAATTTATCATTTAACATTACAAGAACAACATGAAACAAAAAATGAAAACAATAAGTTCCATCTGATCAAGAAAGATCCTGTGACATGTGCACGCTACTATAGACATAGAATAAATGCAATCAAACAATTGATATTCGTAGATTAGTCTTTCTTTGGAAAAGTTTCTGATTACTTCTCTGTAACCGGATTTCAAAACCGTGGCAATGAACATGACCATTTTCTTTTATGGATTAAAGATGCTCCAGTTTATGTGAAAGACAATATTGTGGATGTTCAACAATTTGTTGACAAGTACATTACTTGTAACACAGAAAATTTGCATCCTAAGATAGCCATGCTACACAAGCACCATCATATAAATCAATGTAGAAAATCAAAGCAACAATACTGTAAATGTAATTTTCCATTTCCACCAATGAAAAGAACTATGGTTCTTGAACCATTAAAAGAAAATAATGAAGCAACAATTTCAATAGCAAAAAATATATTTTTTCTCTTGCAACAATCTAATTATGACATATCATTTTATTTTCAAATGTTTCTAGATGAAATCAAAAATGAAGATGAATATGTAATGGCTGTAAGATCAACAATCAATAGATCTACAATCTTTTTAAGATGAAAACCATCACAAATATGGAACAATAGCTTTGCAAAAAAAATGCGAGGAATATGGAAAGCAAATACAGATGCACAATTTGTGCTTAATGCATGCTGCAACAATGTACTATAGCTCGTACATGACAAAATTGGATAAATCAATGACACATGCATTCAAAAGAATTTGTAAACAACATCAAGAAAACAATATTGATGTTGTTAAAATGATAACTAGCCTTGGAAATGCATTGCTCAACTTGCAACAAATGTCTTCACAACAAGCTGCTCACATTGTTTTATCGCTTCCACTAAACCATAGCTAAAGAAAATATGTATTCATTGACATAAGATCTGATGATGATCTATCTTTTGTTCTAAATCCTATTGAGCAATTGAACAAAGAACCAGACGATTCAGAGAATGTGATCTGCAATTCTCTAGTTGATTGCTACATTGCACGACCTCAAACAATCATCCATATTTTTCTTGCAGAATTTGTTTCAGAGTATACAAGACATGGGAAAGCAATAAAATCAAAATCTAAAGAAAATGTTATACGATTTGTCAACTTCAATAAACGTATCGACCCAGAAAATTATTATAGAGAACAATTACTATTGTATGTACCCTTTACAGTAAATGAAAACACATTAAAAAATGGTTTTGAATCATGGTGTCAAGCTTTTTCATTTCACAAGAACATAGTTAAAATCAATCGTATCAAATACAATTACAACATCAACGCTGATTGGGACGATATTGAGAAAGCTATTGACGAAGTAAACATTGACAACACCACACAAAACCAAATAATAATTGTAGATGAAGCATCAAACAGAGAACAATACAACATAGAACTAGATTTTGAAACATGAAAATAGAACAAAACAAAAAGTGCTTTTCGCAATTGTAAAAGACATTGTGTTGAAAAAAATAAAAGATGAGAAAAGTCCATTGCACTTGTTTTTAACAGGAGGAGCAGGAACTGGAAAAATATTTACTACAAAAGCTATATTTCAATCTCTTGTTTGCATTTACAATAATTCCATTGACAATGACCCGGACAAACCAAAAGGTCTAATACTAGCTTACACAGGAAAAGTGGCATACAATGTAGGTGGTGTCACGTTACACTTAGCATTCCACATACCTTTTAACAAATCAGAATTTGTTCCATTAAACACTGAAACATTGGATAGAATGTCAAAGCATTATCAATAATTGTGCATGCTATTAATAGATGAGATTTCATTGGTAGGTGCAACATTTTTACGCTATATTGACAAACGAATAAGAGATATAATGCAAATGCCTACAAAGTACTTTGGAAACCTTGATACAATCTTTTGTGGAGATTTGTATTGATCAAGCACAACCTATCCTTGATTCAGTTGTTTTTGAAAATACACCAACATTAACTAAATTAATTCCATACAACTTATGGAAAAATAAAATAAAGTACTATGCATTACAATTAACTATGCGACAAAAAGATGAAAATTTTATTGAAATACTTAACAGAATACGTATAGGTGCACAAACAAGTGATGATATAGATTTTTTGAATCTGAATTGCATGCATTCACCACCCATGGACCCAACATTTCCTTTCCTATTTTACAAAAGAAACGATGTTTATACACAATCAAAAAATGTTATCAATAGTTCTTGGAGACCTGATTACATTAGATGCAATTGATGAACAAGATGACAATTCAAATGAAATATGACTCTATAACCATACAACAACTCTACACTTTCAAATACTTTTGAAACCAAATATGCTCATGGAAATCTATGCTGGCAACTATGATATACAAGATGGTATAGTCAATGGATCATATGGAACATTCAAAGCATACACTAGATTTAATGAATTTGACATTATCTGGATCAAATTCAGTGATCCACACATTGGACATCAACAAAGGTCACAATTAGCACAATGCTACAGTAGTGACATCAAGAAAGAATGGACACCTATACTTTGCATTAGTAGACCAATCCAAAAAAAATTGAAACAACAAAAGAATAACCATCAGAAAGCAATTTCCTATTCAACTGGCTTGTACTCAAACAATACACAAGTCTCAAGGGATCACAATGGATGGATTTGCATTTGACCCTACTGGTATAAGACAACACGGACTAACATACATAGCACTTTCATGAATATAAACAATTCAAACATTGTTCTTGTTAAAACCCCTTACCAAACAAAATTTCAAAAAAAAAAAGATAGTAATGGAGATGTGCTGACTTGAATCAAATGCAAATTGGCAATTTGATAATGACCATATCAAATACAACACTGATTTAAAAATAGTATTATGTACATTAAACACATGCAATTTGATTCTGCACATAGAAGATATGATCAATGACATTGATATAACATCATCTGATATCTTGTGCCTTCAAGAAACATATATGCAAGTCACTGATTCAAATAATCTTTTCAAAGATTTCAATTGTTACTCAATATACCATATACATGGACTAATGTCTTTAACTAGAAAAAACATATTAGTCTCTAAAATGACGCAACATACAACATTAAATACATAAGCAATAACATTAACAATAAGTTTCACGAACAATCAAATTAACATATGTAACTTATATGCCATCTACCAAATGCTCCATTTACAGAAATCATAACAATCACCAACCAAGTATTTTCATGTATTGATGAAGACAAAACCTTGTACATTGTGGGAGATTTCAACATTGACATGTGTACAGAAAACTACAAAAAAAAAACTCCTAGATCATATGCAAAATTACAATACACCGACACAAAAATTTCTGGTTTACAAATCAGAAGCATATTGGAGTGACCATCTTGCTACTTTTTTAAAGTTTCAACCCTTTCAAAATACTAAATATTCTTAAATATGTCAACTATTTTTGTTCAAAAACATCTAAACCAACAAAACATTTTTTTGACAAACCTCATGCTCTGTGTAGACCATTGATCGATCATCTATGGTATAATGCACCAACACAGAAATTTCTGATTTACAAATTAGAAGCATATTGGAGTGACCATTTCACTACTTTTTTAAAGTTTCAACGCTTTCAAAATACTGAATATTCTTAAATATGTCAACTTTTTTGGTTCAAAAGCATCTAAACCAACAAAACATTTTTTTATTCTAGATTTTGTTGTGAATATGCTCTTTATACAATTTTGCATTTTGAACAAGGAAAACACCTAATAATCCAAACCTGATCCTCAAACAATAGAAAGAAATTATACTTGCGCCCATTCAATCAAAATTGCGTCCATTGAAAATGACTGTCGTTTAATGTTTCTAATCTTAGGTGTAAATATGAGTCATATCTCGAATCAATTGCTATAGCATAAAACTAAAACAATTACTACATCCAAATAATTAAGACCAAGACACTACACTTTAGACTAGCCATTTTGTGGTTGTATATAAATATTTATTGTCATTTTGACGTATTTGACAGGCAACACAATTTCCGCACAAAAAAATTAACAACAAAGAACGTGTCTTAGGATCAAATTTAGGACATCTAGGCTTCATGCAAAGAAAATCACTATGAAAATCTTGTCAAGCAAATAAATAAAAAAGCAAACAATCTTTCTAATCTGTACAAACAAAAGACATGCATTTTGTGTAGCTTCATCATGTCAATATAATTTGATTTTACTGTTACCTACAAATTTGTCCTATCCTTTTATTACATAATACCAATTATTCATATTCTACTATAACATTAGATCATTAGCATATTATGGTTGTACTTACACACATATGTACAAATGACAAATGGATCAAAAAATACAAGTGACAATGGATAGTGGCAAAAGACCAGAAGAACAAATGGAAACTAGCAATCAACAAGCATTGAAAAGGTAAACAATATTCTTTATTTGTATCTGCACCATACCTTATCAAAATTCTAGCCTTAAACTAATTTTGTTTTGATTCTCACATATCAAAAGTAAAGACTTTAAATTCAGTTTCATTTGAAGACTTGAATGCTCGTAAAGCAGGCAACATGTTTGAAGGTGATGTCATTGTCAAGTATAAAATTGTATTGGATAAAACAAATAAGACACGTGAAGTTCTTCACGTAGACCTGACAACTACAAAAGGTGAAATGACAATTACCCTGAATGTAACTACTGATCTTGTTCCTCATTATGAAGATAAAATAGTTCCAGGTTCAGGATTATGCATATCCAACTTCTAAATTGCACCTAAAATAGATTATGATCGCAGTGATTGTGACTACATACTCATTCTGACCAACTCATCAATAGTGGAAATCATTCCGTGCATTTTTCTAGATTATCAATTCATCCCCAATACAACCATAAAACAATTACTGGCAAGTACAGAATAATATGCTACAGGCACTATAGGTCTATTGGTTACAAGAGCCAAAAGAACAACTTTCCAATACATTGTGGATGTAAAAGATGGAGATTCTAAATTTGACAAAGCACAGGTATAGAAAAGTTCTCAAATTGACAAAGTCCTTCAAGTGTTTGTACTATTGTTTAAAGCATTTGAATATCAACAATGTTCTTTCTAGTTTATAATTCTTACAATTCTAGAATTTGCATTTTAACCAACACTATAACTAATCAAAATCTCAATTGTTTTAAATTGTATAATGCTTGCTTTATACACAGTGACTAAAACCATATACCTTCCAATCACTCTTGTCACTAGAGTGACTTGCCATTTGAGAAACCAAACATATGGTATAGCATTGACATTCTTTACCAACAACAACAAGCACAAACAAAATAATGAAGCAGGCCTAAAAACTTGTACCCCACTGTTTGCCATGTATAATCAAAATAATTTTAAGACCACTAAACTCACAATAATATGAGGACTACTAAATAAATCTCCTCCCATGTTACAAGTTTTCAACTGTGTGTGGTATTGCCTTCCACCACTTGTTTAGCATTAAGTTGCACTGAAACTTTGTACGTTGCTATGTCCTTTTACACTCTATTTGTTTGATTGCTTTACAGTTTTTTCACTTGGTATTTTTACATTGCATACTAGTTTACAGTATTTATGCTTCTACTATCTCCTTTAAAATTTAAATTGTTTCTCTTTCTATAACCTGCTTTCCAATTAACAATGATTACTCTTCTACAATTTCATTTTTTACTTACAGTATTTACACTTATAGGTACAAATGCACCAGAATTTACATGACCATTTCTTAACAATGGAACAACAAATCCGAAGAAATGAATTTTTGGCAATGCTTTTCAAAAATATTGTCAGATAGATGGATGCCAAAGACAAGATGCTTCACACATGCCAATCAACATACATCGATACATTGAATGAAAAAAGGACATTGGATCGACTAAATAATTTCCTGCACTCAATGTTTGAAGTAACTACTCTTGAAATCTCCAATTTTTATACTTGCAAATTTAAAAAAAAACAAAAAAATTGTCTTGCAAACAAAATAATACTTCAACATGTTTTGCAGGGCCAAGGAACATTGAAAATAGCCAATGCATTTTCCAGCCCTTTCCATGCATTCTACTCAAAATGCAATTATAAATTTGATTCCTATGGAGCACTTGATAATGAAACTACATAATGTAATAAATGTAATGAAGAGGTTACTTATATCTACTCGTATTATCTGAAAACTATTCTAACCACTGACAACAAACAAACAATACATTGTTCCTGTGCCAACAATATCATTCAGATATTGCTACCAGACTTGCAAAATATCAGCTATGAGAAGTACCTCGAAGATAAATCAATGGTTATCTTCATGTTGCAGGACTTTTGCGCAAAAGGACACTTCACATTGAATCAGAGCAATGTCATCATTAATGCATCTTGTGTTGAAGATTGATCACAACATGCCAATATACTAAGGTACATCCATAGTCTTTTTCCAACTTCTTTGTTACAAACAAAAATTATATCAAAGAAATTAATTTGTTCACCGGCAGTATAGTGTTTCCATAAACTATGCTCACAGTCATCTTCATACTCATCTTGTAGGAAGCAAATACAACACAACATCACAAGCCATCTGAATTATATAGGTGTCATCTCCCATTTGCTAAAGCATTAGAAACTGCATTTTTGTTGCATATATCTTATACATGAAAGCGACTTGATACTCTTTGTACTGTTTAAATTACAGGACCTATTTTAATTTATACTGTTACAAAGGTGTGCAAATAGTATTTTTTGTTACATATATCTTATACACGATAACAAACATTTTGATTATATAAATAATTGTTAAAACTCTTTGATACTATCTATACTGTTCAATAGTATATGTTGTAGGTTTGTCCATAGACTAGCAGTACCAGTTTCAATGCAATTGTAGAATGTGGGTGTTTTCCATAAATTTATTCATGTGTCCTCATCATGTCAATTGAGGATTGGTGTCATTGATTAGGCAATTCTGTACCGCTCTTTTATTTTTTTTAATTGCATTTTTGTTTCATGTTTTGAGTTCTATGTGTTATGGCATTACCAATAGAGTGCTAGTTTTAGTAGTTTCCTTGTAATTATATCTGACTTTGTAGCCAAAAAAATATTGTTTGGTAACAATTTTGAAATGTGTGTTTTAGGCATTGTTATCACTTGGAATTGCACCCGTATGCAAGGCTGAAGAAGCTCTGCAATTCTGTGTAACATGGGGCTAATTTCAGGTTGTGGGTGCCCTACAATGAAATTAGACCTCCAGATTGTGGGCTGGTTCCCTTCAAATGTTCTATTGGAATGTATGTTTTCTGTTTTGGAAAAGGGAAGAAAGAAACTATATGAAGTAAAAATTGTAAAATTCGGTGATGCACCTAATTTGGATAATAATATGCAATCTAGTTCACAATATAACTCAAAAATCTGACTTTCACACAATCCAATCTTGGCATAAATATCACAAAAAGTGATTCTAAGGAAGGCTTGAAAATAGGCTTTCTATGAAGGAAATGGTTTTTCACAACACAAAAAGATTATTTTTGGTTAACACAACCTAAGACTTGTGATGATTATATGCTTAATGTTGCAAGCAAGAAAGTGAGACAATAATTTTAAAGGTTTAATGGTTAAACACAACAAAATTTCATCAAATCACTTCAAATAATTAGCACTAAGTGGAAAGGTAACTATTTGATCTCAAAGAAACAAAGGAAATACTACAAAGGAGACAAAAATAGAACCTGTAACCTACCAATCTCTCAATAAAACTATAAAAATGAGCTACATAAATTCTCTAATCTATCTAAATCATAATGAGAATCAAGAACTAACTTCATAATGAATGAAGTTTTACAATACATAGAAAAGATAGGTTAAAAGATTGAACTAAAGACAACTAGAATTTAAACCTCAGTTATCTCAAAATAGCACATACATAAAATGATAACTGATTCCCGTGCAAGCCCTGAAATCATGCAAAAAACACCTCCAAATTGATGGAAAAAAAGATATAAGGTGTCAAAACTGTCTCTGATCCATGCACCAATGAAATGAAGTGCTCGACTCAAGGTGAACTGCTCATATAACTCCTCAAACTACTCCTTAAAATTGCTCCTAACTGAAAGATCAAACTGATGAATTAGTTCCTCTTATCACTCATGCAATGCAATGGCTAGTAAATAATATTCAATAAATGAATATTCTATCAAGTCTTCTAGTGTGCTATATATGACTTATATTTTAAAATAATTTATTTAAGCTATTATTAGTAACAATTAGTGTAATTGTCTTAATAATATCTTAAATAAATTATAATAATTGATATTCATAACATAAGTCAAAACCTTATGTCTCCCTTTAACTTCACATCTTCGCCATGCATTAAGGAAAAACTATCCTTATTACTCCACTTACAATACATTCACCATGCAAAAATAACAATAGTATAAGAAGACCCCCTACCATCTTGCCAAATGCTTTATCATGCAAATCATATCCTCTCTTATGCAAAACAATGAATTCTAATTATAGGCCCCTGCCACCTTGCATGCATCTTGTCTTTACACCTGTGTCTTCATATGATGATTCTTAAAAAGTCATAAGGAATATTCTACTTGGCCATGCAATGTCTAATGTCGACCTCAAAGTAATGAGCGTCATTTGTTTGACTAAAATAGTTGACTTTTAAGGAAAGAAGGTTTGTATTGATTATCATGAGGTATTAAGGCATAAGCCTTACCCTTATTACTACCAACCACCTTTGTCATATAAGACACCTCTCATGTCGGCCACTCCATGTAATAATCACTAGGGACCACATCATTTGAAGTTTTGACCTCGCTACTTTTTGGACAAGGAAATGATTTCTATTTGGGAGTCAAAAAGAACAAAGAAAAGAATGAAAATTCAAACAAAAGGAGAAAGAAACCCTAATTGTTTGATCATTTTTCATTTGTCTTCATCATGCTAGCCACCGCTTTTCTCTACAACCTCATGGCACTTAGGGTTTGTCTCGTTCTCCATGGCCTCTCTTTGCATCTTTTGGGCTTCTGCTACTTGAAACCTTGGCATTTCTCTGTCAAAACGTAACTTAAGAACAAGGTGAGCACTGAATCCTGGGTTTTAGCTGGCATTCTTTACTTTTTCTGTAGCTTTTCTTCATATAAATGGTCATGGCCATGAGCCTGTATAAGATTGTGCAACTCTAACATTCTTTCCATTTGTTTAATGAATTTTTTTTCTGCAATCTAGAAACCTGTAAAAAAAAGTTGAGGCTGCAGCTCCTACAATCTCCTTCTTCTTACACTCTTGAGGTGAACTTGTTGGTTCTTCTTACTTTCCTCAATCTTATTTCTTTCACTGTATCTTGAAAAAAAAGATAAGGGTTTTGTAATTTTGTGCATCATGAACCCTCCTGCTACGGCCATGCTCCACTCTACTTTCTGTAGTGCTCATTCAACCAAAAGACAAAAAATGAAATAAGGATTTCAAAATTTTTGAGATAAGTATTTCATTTTGCACATACAGAACCTCTTGTCATGGTCATGCCATTGCAGTATAGGTATCTCTGTAGCATTCATTTCACTGTATGAAAGAAAATGGAATAAGGGTTTCAAAAAATTTAAAACAAGGATTTCATAATTTCTCACACAGTAACCCTTAATTTTCTCCATGGCTATGCTCCATTACATTTTGTAGATACAAGGATGAAACAAAAAGATGGTTTATGTGTAAGAAACAAAGGCTTTATTATATGCAAATGGGTATTACTTTTTAAGCAAAAAGATGATTTTCTTGTCTTAGCCATGCATATTCCTCTGTATACTTCTCATTTTTCTTCTGTAGATGCAAAAAAGTGTTTAGGGTTTCAACAAAGTTTTTTCCAGATTCTAAGACACATAGACCTTTGTCTGATATAGCCATGGCATTTTTCTATTTTTCCATACATCTCTTTGACTGTATCCTTCAGGCACGACCATGGTGCAGGAACAGCTCTCTATAATTCTTACCCTCACCGTGCATATAAGGTGGAAGTTAGGGTTTCATTCCAAAAAAAATGAGGGAAAAAACCTCTCTTTCTGTTCAGGGTCATGGCAGAAAACCTTATTGTTCTTGGTTCATTGACTATATGCAGGAAAGTTGTTAGGTTTACAAATTCTCCTGTAGCAATTTGTATCCATATGAATATGCAGCTTGTTCTCTTATCTGTGAACAACTCTTAATGATGATAAGTCTCTTTTGCTGTAGCATAATTTTTAAAAGGCCTACAGTTTGGTACTCTTTACTTGTCTTCTTAAGCATGTTCAATATGTATTTGATTTCTCTCTGTCCTTCATGGGGCAAGGCCTATATCACAACTATGTCAGTCAGGAACAATGGCCTAAGAAATAATGAATGTTTGTTTTGTGCCTCTGTCAACATTATCACTATGGCATTTAGCATATCATGTGTCCTCTACTGTTTCTCCTCCATCATTGTAACAGTTGGCAGCTACAAAGTATGAATAAGGAATACTTGACTGTCACCAATCAGAGGTATTGATGCCTTGTTGTTTGATCTCTCTTGTGTATCAAATACTTGTAGATATTTTCTCCATTCTGCCAGAGACCATGATACCTTCATTTTGATATTTCTCTACTCTACCACTCTTTTATTATCATTGGATAGTGATGTAAACATTCATATGGTAATGACTATAAGATGTGCATCAGTTTGGTTATGTAATTTACTCTTCTTTGAATATCATGTGCTTAACAAATAAAGGCTCATGTAGCCTGTTTCTCTTTTCTGATATGTAATAGAAACATGTTTAACATATGTGACCATGTCTGCACCTGATGACTGGGCTTGATGACTGTACCTATCTCTATTCACTCTTCTGTCATTTCTTAAGTTTGGTTTTGGAAATATGACAGGAAAATGGTATTCTGATAATGCTATGAAAGAGATGAAATACCTCTTATGGCAATTCTGATTTCTACATTTGTCAACTGTAACGAATGTCATAATGACATCTTTTCTACAAGTTAATTAGATGATGCATAGTGTAGCTTGGAATGATGCATCCTATCTTTTCTACTACTCTTTTCAAATGAAAAGAAAACATGCTGGGCTCAAACCTTTGTGGGAGCCACATTTAATCCACGTTTATTTGTCTTCAAATCAACAACAATCTACATAGTGAACAAACAAGTTACCATAAAAATATACCTGATGGTATTGATTGATCCTCTTCATGATTTTCTCTTCTTTGTAGCACTTATCTAATCTGATCTTTTGTATCAATGCATGATGTGATAAGTACATAGATCTTCTTGATAAAAGCATATGATAACTTTAAACATCTGGAGCGCTAACAAGGTTGTCCCCAAAATTTTTGCAGGTTCAACTGATAATGGGAGCTAAAGATAAAGACTGAAGACTAAAGACCGGCATCAATAAAACAACCTTCTTGCTTAGGCAATGATAGATGTTTCATTTTATCATGTGTTTATTTCATTTCTTTTATCAAATAGATATATAGCTTGCATGTCTACAATTGCTCAGACCAGTTACTCCGACGGCTTGTGTGGGACACATTTGAACACCTCTTTTAAACATAATCAGTTAATTTATCTTATGCACTTAATGTAGGTGTATTTCTTTTTCAATCAATACATAGGATAAAGTAACAGATATTGAATGTATGTTCAAAACATGACATGAAATAATAGTTCAAAACAAATATCTTTCTTTCTCTATTTCAAATCTGATTAATTGAACAATCAATTCAACTTATAACTCCTATAAGATAACACACTGTTAAAACAATTGTACTTCATGAACAATTGATACCTTGGCTATCTGATTCTCTTGTCATGATGACTCATCAGTCTTGATTAGACTGGTGGGTTATCCCGTCATCTGAAGTCTATTTCTACTCTGTTAAGATATCAACTATTCATGAATGCATAACTTCAAATTTTTCTTTCATCCCTTCTGAACAATTGTACTTAGGTCAAACTAATTTTAGTGTGAACAAAAAATTAGTAACATTTCTGGCAACCTCTCAAGGGTGTTTACCTACTAAACAACCTAGAACCAGTAGCCTTTGCAACTCCATTGGGCATAGAGTCATTTCTGCCTTGAACTTTGAAAAAATTCTACAACTCAAAATCTGACTGAAACACTATAGTAGTAACAAAGCTGAAACTAAATTGACTTGCTTAAAACAAAGCCAGTAACATGTGCAAAAGCACTTCTTGGAAATGAAATACTGAACTAAAATTCTACCTACCCTACTCTAACTAGCCAAATGTGCTGCTCAAACAAATCCATTAACTGTTTGATTAAAATAACTTCCTTTTCTCAACAGGGGGCATTAATTCATATGCTTATGGATGACTGAAATCAGATGAAGTACAAGGAAGTACTCAATGAATTGTTGCAATGATTCATGAAAAATATAGATAATTTCACTCACCAACTGAACCTGATCATGCAAACTTTTGTCATGGGGTAAAAGGATGATTTGATTTTGCTGGTCTGATGCTAAATTTTGCTCTTTTGGTACAATAGCAATCTGTATCTCCCTTTTAAGCTCTCTGTCAGCCAGATCCTTGATTGGATAGCCTCTTGTAATGATAAAATTTTGGCTAATGATCCTGATGTCTTGATTTATATTTGATGTCCTATTTTTAGTTGTAATGTCAATCTGATTTGAAAAAGTTAGCTGAGATGAAGTAATGTTTATCTCCTTGATCTGAATAGGCTGATCACATACCTGTTGATTCACATAGCATCAGATCATTATCTATGTTAGAACAAATATCCTCTATAATACCTAAAAACATGCTTTCATCTAACTGATATTGCTACATTGAAACTATTTGAGCTTCTTCAACCTTCCATACGGGTGCAATTCCCAATGATAACAGTTTTTGGCAAGCCCGATGGGACCTTGAACTAATTTTCAATTCAATAGAACTTATCATTGTTGTTATTTTGGTATGATCAATAGTATATACAACCTTTTTAGAGGTTTATTTACAAATACCTGGTGACTCTATCTTTCTAGTTTGATAGATCAAACCTTTTGAATGAATAGACATGTCTTTCCTTCATGGAAATATGTCACATCATCCATCATATCATGAGAATGCTGCTAACCCACCATCTTATCAGCCATATCAGATTAGCCATACTGCTAATTTCATTCCTAATTCCTTTGATTTGCACAGAAATCAACATGCTCAACATGTTTGCCTCCCACCCACCCCTGCTCATCCTTCATATCAGCCCTACGAGATTAGGGATATGAAATATGGCATGTGTGAAACAAAAAACACATTGCTAGAAATCACAAAGTAGATAGAAGAATTCAAGAGGCAGCAAGAAGAGATGGATTATCAGGCCTATCTTCATAAGCAGGAATTGGAGACACAAAGGATACAATTTGAACAGGATCTTGCAAGATAGATTGCAGCCAAAGAGGCATAGATGAACTATTTGCTTGCACAAATACAAAAGCAGAACATCCAGATAGCTGCATTCATTTTGGAGCAACCTGTTCAAAATGAGGTTAGTAGTTATCAACTGTTAGGTTTCAAAAGTTGTGATTTTGATCAGGAACCTATTTGCATTCAAAATTAGATCATTAATCCTTAGTATCAGTCACATCAATGACCTAAACCAAGTCATCACAGTCTTTAGCAACCATGGCAGTCTTCTTGGACCAAGCATCCTGATTATCAAATGCCAAATCTTGTAAAGGCTACCCCTTCCATACCAATCCAAGATCAGGAAAAGGAAAAGGTAGTAGTTTCTGAGCCTATCAAGATTCCAAGTTTCAACCCAGCAGTTGAGGTTTTTTGCAGTCCTTCTTGTCCCACCAAATTAGAAAAAGCAAATGTGGAGCAAGAAGTTGTTGTTGTTTTTTCTGTGTCCTCAACTGAAAATGAGCATATTGCATATGAAAAAGATGATAGTTCAAGTTTGATGCCAAATCCTTTGCATTTTGATTCATTTGAGAACTTTTCTAATGTTGTTTACAAGATAAATGAAAGTAGGATGCAGATAGTGGAAGGATAGAATCTTTAGTTGTAGAGACAAACCGTCCAAGTTCCAAGTGAGAATAAATTAGATAAAGCAAAGGGCTCAATCTTTTTATTTGATCAGCTGCCTTCTTTTCTTAAGCCAGATGAAGAGCTCATAACAAAGGCATAAGTAATCAAACATCTAGAAGATGCAAGTAATTGTGATAGTCTACTGATTTACCAAGGGCAGTATAAAGACAGTCATATGAACACTAAGAATTTGGAGCTGGAATCATATATTCTATCACTTGTTCCTATTAGCTATCAAGAACCTGATAATTTTGAAGAGTTATTAGCTATTCTAACTAAAGAAGGTGATTCATTAACCATGGAGGAGGAGTTGATATGGCGACACATCATGCAGGATGAAACTTATAAACAACAGACTGAAGAAGCTCAGATAGTTTCAATGCAGCAATATCAGTTAGATGAAAGCATGTTTTCAGGTATTATAGAGGATTTTTGTTCTAACATAGATAATGATCTGATGCTATGTGAATCAGCAGTATGTGATCAACCTATTCACATCAAGGAGATAAACATTACTTCATCTTAGCTAACTTTTTCAAATCAGATTGACATTACAACTGAAAACAGGATAGCAAATATAAATCAGGACATTAGGATCATCAGCCAAAATTTTATCATTACAAGAGGTTGTCCAATCAGGGATCTGGCTGACAGAGAGCTTAAAAGGGAGATATAGATTGTTGTTGTACCAAAAGAGCAGAATTTAGCCTTAGACCAGCAAAATCAAATCATCCTTTTACCCCATGACAGAAGTTTGCATGATCAAGTTCAACTAGTGAGTGAAATTATCTATATTTTTCATGAAGCATTGCAACAATTCATTGAGTAATTCCTTGTACTTCATATAATTTCAAACATCCATAAGCATATGAATCAATGCCCCCTATCAAGAAAAGGAAGTTATTTTAATCAAACAGTTAATGGATTTGTTTGACCAGCACATTTAGCTGGTTAGAGTAGGGTAGGTAGAATTTCAGTTCAGTATTTCATTTGCAAGAAGTGCTTTTGCACATGTTACTAATTTTGTTTTAAGCAAGTTAGTTTAGTTTTAGTTTTTAGTTTTGTTATTGCTATAGTGTTTCAGTCAGATTTTGAGTTGCAAATTTTTTTCAAAGTTCAGGGCATAAATGACTCTATGCCTAATGGAGTTGCAAAGGATACTAGTTCTAGGTTGTTTAGCAGGCAAACACCCCTGAGAGGTTGCCAGAAATGTTACTAATTTTTCTTTCACACTAAAATTAGTTTGACCTAAGTGTAGTTGTTCAAAAGGAATAAAAGAAAACTTTGGAGTTAAGCATTTATTGAATAGTTGATATCTTGACAGAATAGAAATGGACTTTAGTTGACAGGATAACCCATCAGTCTAATCAAGACTGATGAATCATCATGACAAGAGAATCAGGTGGTCAAGGTATCAATTGTTCAAGAAGTACAGTTGTTTTAACATGGTTTTATCTTTCAAAAGTTATAAGTAAGATTGGTTATTCACTTAATCATATTTGAAAGAAAGAAGGAAAGATATTTGTTTAAACTGTTATTTCATGTCATGTTTTGAACATACATTCAATAACTATTACTTTATCCTATGCATTGATTAAAAAAGAAATACACATACATCAAGTGCATAAGATAAATTAATTGATTATGTTTAAAAGAAGTGTTCAAATGTGTCCCACACAAGCCATGGGAGTAACTAGATTGAGCAATTGCAGACATGCTAGCTATACATATGTTTGATAAAAATAAAAAAATGAACACATGATAAAAGAAAACATCCATCATTGCCTAAGCAAGAAGGTTGGCTGGTTGGTATTGGTCTTTAGTCTTCATCATCAACTTCTATCATCAGATTCAACCTACAAAAAATTGGGAACAGTCCTGTTAGAGCTCCGGATGTTTTAAGTTATCATATGCTTTTATCAAGAAGATATACCTACTTATCACATCATGCATTGCATATAAAGGATCATATCAGACATGTGATATGAATCAGAAAAAATCATGAAGAAGATCAATCAATGCCATCAAGTATACATTTTTATGCTAACTTGTTTGTTCATTGTGCAGGTATAGGAAAAGTAATGTTGTTGATTTGAAGACATTAAAACATGTGGAGAAAATGTGGCTCCCACAAGGGTTGAGCCCAGCATGTTCCCCTTTTCCATTCATTTGAAAAGGATATCAGAATAAAAAAATAGAATGCACTATTCAAGAGATGCTATGCATTGGAGTAGTCAACATCAACTCATGATAGCATTCATCATTTATATCCAAAGAATTGTGTCATCATAAAGATATTTTATGCTTTGAATCAAAAAGAGGAATACTTTTCAATGTCATGACAGTCAATGAGGAACACAAGTACAGCTGCAAAGTGGAGCAACTTTTAGTAGCAGGTATTTCTCATCTTTGTTGATAAAGTCTAAATTTGCTATTTGGATGCATGATAATCAAAGGAATAGTCTAGAAATATGCATAGGACAGTCAAATACCATGTTATAAAAGAGGACAGTTAACCATGAAGGGATAGTTACCTTTATGTTGAAGAGATGAGCAGTCATAAGGCATTTCTTAGGGTCATGACTGTTCCAGCAATGAAAAGCATAACAATCCATCAAATATAGGACACAGTCATGCAAAATGCTACCAGCTCTTTACATAACAACCATAAAGAAGCAAGAAGATAGTTGCCATACAAATAGGTATGATGGTCCACTTTGGGATCTTGAATGAATTTAGCAACAATAATACCATCTTTTAACAAGTGGGGACAGCCATATCACTCATAACAGTGATAATGTCAAGAAAAGATCATCCTTATAGTACCAGAGTAGGATTTCTCCTTAATGACTAATACATCATATGTCTTCA
This sequence comes from Cunninghamia lanceolata, assembly GCA_027924645.1. NCBI lineage: Eukaryota > Viridiplantae > Streptophyta > Pinopsida > Cupressales > Cupressaceae > Cunninghamia > Cunninghamia lanceolata. The sequence continues at coordinate 348,317 of BSBN01001515.1, read as the reverse complement.
ACCCTTCACAGTAAGGTTGAAGAGCCATATAGGTAGGGTGCAAGTTATAAGAAGTCTCAAATAACTGTAACAAATAGCTGAAGAAAGCAGTCCTAAAATTGAAAGAGACCAAAAATGATATCCACAAGACATTACATTGCAATGATTGCATGGTAACCCAGGAGAGGGCAGCTATCCAAATTCAGACTCGGTGGAGAGCACTGAATGGAAGAATGCATTTTGCTAGGATTGGGATGTCTACTTCACTTATTCAACATTCTATAAGAACATGGTTTTTTAGCCAAGAAAAGAAATACCCAAAGCAAAAGGAGAGATAGGGTTCTGCACCAGACAGTCTAGGAGTGATAGTTGAGGATGACAATACTATGTCAAGAAAAGCATTAGATAGTATTACAAGCCCAAAATGATAGTAGTATAGGCCCAACATATTCAGGCCATACAACCTCATCCTAGATTGTCATACCTCATTCTGGCCGAACAACCAATGTAATCACATTTATGACATCAGTCAAATATTGGTGCACTATTGTTCATTTCCACTCAGATCTAGAGCTTATGTTGTATTTTGGAGTTGCATATCAATTCATAGTTTCATTGGGGTTAATTGAAGTAGTTTCTTTTTTACCAAGGCAAGTGTGATAAGGACAACAGGTGTTCAAAGTAATTAGCCAATCATAAACGGAAGATGATACATCAAAGTCAAGGAGATAAATGAATGCTATACAAAGTCCAAATAACCTCAAGTACAGGCATATGCCATGGTGAAGAATAAGGGAGAAGATACTTGATATCCAGTATATGCTACAGGAAGTTCTAAATGCACAGAAAGTGAAATAAAGACACATTTTCCAAGCTTTTGTGAGGATTTTGTAGTTACAATCATGCTATATCATGCATAGTTACAAAAGCCACAGCCTTATGGCCTATATCACAACATGTTATAGTGAAGAGTAAGTACAAAAAAGAGGGTTTCAAACCCTAATATCATTCTTGTTTCCTTTACATCTATAGTGGCCTTTCAGCCTATACATACAGAAGTAAATCACAAACATGTTACATATTGCACAAAGAAGCCACAGTAATAAGAGCTATAACTGCAAAATGCTATAGTAGGTTAAAGTGAAGTAAAGAGGTAAGTTTCATTGTTCATAACCATAGCCTCACGGCTTTCTCTAGGAGTTCAACAGCAACACAAGACAGTGACTAATGAAATATCATAAGGGTTCCATTTTTTTATAGAGGGTTTCGAGCCCAGTTTACTCTCTCTCTCTCTCTCTCTCTCTCTCTCTCTCTCTCTCTCTCTCTCTCTCTCTCTCAACGGCCTTATGGCCTATACATTATAAATGGAGAAGTCATGAAAATCCTGCAGTCATAGTATCATTTAGAAAAGACTAGGGTTTCGGGAAAGAAAGGCTATCAAGTATTAAATCTATGACGATGGCCTCATGGCCTAAAGAGAGTACCCACAATGAAAAATTTGTTTTCATGCATCAAATACAGAAAAGAAGAAATGACATAATGGGTCCAGAACTTTATTTGTTGCACAAAAATCAAACAAGTTTTGCAGTAGAAAATGATACAGAGAGAGAGGCCAAAACTTTTTTTCAACAGTGACCAAATTCAAAGGAGAAAATGGACTCTTTCTTCATTTTTATGCAAGCAAAAAGAAGATTAACTCACCAGTAGCAATGACAGCATGACACACAAAAAGAATCATCCTCGAAGTAGCCACAGAGCCACAAAATCGCCTGAAATACCTTCAGTTTTGCAACAAAACCCTAACTATGGCGGCGGCGGCAGAGTCTCCTGGAAGAAATGAAGGTGCAAAATGAAGATGTTTTAGGGCTTTTCCATTCTTTTTACCCCACGAAGCTTCCATGTGCTTCGAATAGATTTTTTCCATAAAAAAATTTTAAATGTTTGATAAACTTTATTATGAGCACTGTGGGGTAACACTTCAAGTGTTTACCACTAGGGATGATCTGTGGAAGGGTAAGGCCCACAAGAGTCATAAGGGTAAAACATTTTAATGTTTTAATATTAACAAAGGCTAATGGCCTAAGGTAAACCATAGAGTATGTTATGTGTATGCATGAAGGGAGTTATAAGGTGTTGGTAATTATAAATGGCCAAGGGCCTACATACACATGAATGCCATATGGCATATTGCAAGATGGTAGGAGTATAAAGACAAAATGATGTGAAGATAAAGTAATGCATGAAGACAAAGGTGGCAGACAAGGAGTCGACAAGGTGGCAAAGATATTATTGAATGAAGGAGCTATGAAGAGAAGATGATGTATTTGGCATGTTGATGCATATGGCAAAGTAACAAGAGAATATATAGTTTTGGTTTTGCATGATGAATATATATGGCAGTGAGGAGTTTTTGCATATGTATATTGGAGTAATAAGGGTATTATGTTTTTCCCCTAAGGCAGTTTGTCATGCAAGAGGGTTATTTTTCTCTCATAAGGAGTTATAAGGATTGTATTAATCTCTAAAGTCCTATTTTTTGCTAAAGTCATGCAAATTAGGCATATGTATTTGGAGTGATAAGGAGTTAGTTTTTCATGCATGATTTTACAAATACATTAATTGTAAATAAATAATAAAGTAATATTTTCCAAATTACTTTATTATTTTTCACAAATTGTAAAGTCAAATTAGAACATGTTGTAACCAATAATAAAGTAATTATTTTGATTACTTTATTATTTACTCACAATCAATTTTTCTAAAGCAAAATCATGCAAATTGATTAGTTGAGTTAGCTAGGCCACCTAGGAGGTTCTTGCATGATTTAAGGAGTATTTTTAGGGTTCTTGGTCAACTTTTTGGTCAAGCATATGGAGAGGCCCAAATTGGAGCTATTTTGCTCGATTTATGGCAGTTTAAGACCCTATTTTTAAGGATTTTGGAGGTTGCTCGTGAGAGATTATTTTTAGAGGTAGTTAGCTGCAAGTTCATATTTTTGCATGCCTCTTGAGAGAGTAAAACCTATATATTGTAAAGCAAAAGCTTGTTTTTTCTAGTTCTTGCCTTTTTGCTCTTATACACTTTGAGAGAAGAGGTTTTGTAGCTCAATTTTTACAATTTTATAGAGAGATCAGTAGGTTACAGGTTCCATTTTTGTCTCTTTTGGCAGTATTTCCTTTATTCTTTGGAATCAAGTAATTACCTTTCCATTTAATGCAAATTGTATGAAGTGATTTGATGAAGTTTTACTATGTTTAATCATTAAACCTTTAAAATTATTGTCTCACTTTTGCTTGGAGTATTAAGCATATTGTTATTACAAGTCTTAAGTTGTGTTCATGAAAGTTATCCTTTTTATGTTGTGAGAAAATCCCTTTTCCTTCATAGAAAACCTATTTTCAAGCCTTCCTTAGAATCACTTTTGTGATATTTATGCCAAGATTGGATTATGTGACTTAGATTTTTGAGTTGTATTGTGAACCAGATTGCATATTTTTACCCATATTAGGTGCATCACTTAATTTCACAATTTTTTATTTCCTTATAGTTTCATTCTTACCCTTTTCAAAAATAGAAAATCATACATTCAATAGAACATTTTAAGGGAACTAGTCCATAATTTGGAGGTCTAATTTTATTATAGGGCACCCACAACCTGAAATTAGTCCCATGTTACATGGAATTGCAGAGCTTCTTTAGCCTTGCATACGCGAGCAATGCCAAGTGATAACAGGGATGTCAAAGGATTATCAGTTTCTAATTTTAATACAATTAAAAAACTCTCTGAATGGCAATTTCAATCTTGTTTATTTTTGCTATTCCATGAGGTACCAATTTTAGTTGTTTATTTATGATTTTATCTATGAAAACAAACTTAGACATGTTGCATAGCATATTAGTGCACAACACTCAAAATACATGTTCGTGTGTAAACAAGCTAAACCACATACTTTGTCAAATCCATTCATACACATATTTAAATGTTTCAATATAGTTATTATACCCCCACATGTCTAAACGATTGAGATATGGTAATCAAGCGGAGAGGGAGCTCTAAAATAGTATAAGGTTTATACAATATGGCTCTGTACATAGTCTACACCTGAGTCTTCCTGTGCATATCATCTATTGAAATGACCTTATGAAACTTGTGAAAGTGGATTCAATTAAAATAAATTATTGAAGTGCAAGTTTTGCTAGTATTGAAATTTACACAACAAATAAATGAATGGAAAGAAGAATGGTGACAATAGCACCTTGTTATTGGTGAAGAATTACAAAGAAATTACAAAGCTAAAAATGTTATCGATTACATAAATGGTTTCAAGCATATTCTTATAAATTGACTTTTAATGTGGATACAATTTTGCATCTACCAATTATTTCTAGGGTCAAATACCAAATTATATTTATATATAACAATGCATTACTTAAAATCTCATATAATATTCAAATTATAATTTATTTAAAATACAAAATATCATAAATTAAATTTTTTATTCCTAAAATTTCACTTGTTTTTCAAGGCAAAAATACGGCCATACGTTATCAAATTGGGTCCCACCATCGAAAATGGTAGGCAAAAAGTAAATGGTCAAAGTGGTCAAAAACCCATTAGTATATGCTTTTCTAAACAAGTCATTCACAAACTACACTTTGCATTATAAAGCTAAGTGCATGCCAAGGGTGCCCATGTTTTATTGTTTGATATGTAACAAAGTTCTATTAATTTAAAAGTAATTAAAAAATATTCATTTCTCTCTACAGTTTTTGTAAAATCCAATTCTATATATGCAAGTGTGTACACACTATAAAGCATTGATTCTATTTAAGTGACATCTATTCAATGGTGGAGAAGAATCCATTGAGGTGTCAAGTAAGGCTATTCTAAATTGTGGAAGAGAATGAAAGAGAAGAAATGTTTAATGAAAAAATTAATTGCAGACATTATGGCCACGGAACAGGAAGAAACCAACTTTTCTATCCACAAGTTTGCAGACAAAATTGACAATGGTATATAATTTTTTCCATTTCATTTCTACTCACATTTCACTAAGTTGCCTTGCCTTTTATAGACTATTAAATGTGTGGATAGTTGTTATCATATATATAGTTTATGTCATGTGTTTTGTGGACAGAAATTTTCAATTTTTTTTGTTGTTGTGATGGTTTTCAGATTCATGGCAAAAAGTGGAACTGATGTTAGTTACAAGTTTCCACTATGTGTACATTTTGGGATATTCAAACCTCATTCTAGTGCCTCTAGGATTGCTTTGGGGAATTATTGGCATGATTATTTTAGGTGGTTTCTCACTCTATTCCAATTTGCTGCTTGCAAATCTATATATTATAGATGGTCAATGTTTTATCAGATACATAGATTTAGTTGGTCATGTATTTGGTGAGTACTTAAACACTCACCCTTGTAATATAGACTATATACAGAACTCTGTGACTTGTTTCCTCTACAACTGATTGAAAAAATTGAGATAAATTTTATAAATCATTTGTTTAAGCTCAGCTCCTAATATTTTAGAATAGGACTATCCCAAGCTTTAGCAGGAATAACTTTAGTGGAATGTTTCAGCTGTACCAAGTAAGGGGGACTTACATGCAATGGCTAGGGTTTAATAAAACTATGATAGCAAAGTGTGCAAAACCCTAGGATGGTTTCAACAGATTTGGAATATGATTGTTGCTTGCAGTCCTAAATCTAATAATTTGTTCTAAAGAAAATGCAAAGGATAAAGATTTAAAGAGAAATGTTCAAATCCTAAGTGACAAATACAATGCAGAGAATGTTGTTTGTAGACAAACACTTTTCATTAACCACTTTCTGTTTTACCAGGTTATAGGAAAACCACAATGCTACAGAAAAAGATGCAATCTTCAATGTAGGCTTAGGATTTTCAAACTACATTCATTCATTAAATACCCAGATTATGGTACAATTTAATTTATGAAATGTAATGAAACTAAACTCAATTTAAAGTCCTAGGCTAACTATACACAACAACTTACAATCAGCAAGATACTAATAATATGGACCAAAGTGTCCATCAAATACCTTTAATACTCATTCAACATTGAAAAATCATAACTAATTGATTCTAGATCATGAAGTGAACCACGAAAACCAAAATAGATAACACAAGATACAAATTTCCAGAAAAGATGCAAAACTTTCTTTGTATTAATAAAACATTTGGCATACTCTCAGCAATTCAGCATCAAGAGTTTGCTACAATGAGAGGAAATGGTAGCCCTTTATATAGAGAGGGCACCGTACTGAGTTTTGGATGGACAGTGGAGATTAACTCAACAACAATGGCCCATATTTACATACATTAAATGTGGTAGAGTAGTTTGTTATAAACTCGGATTTACATTTGTCGTTTAGGGAAAAGATGAAATACAACTTTTAAATATATTAAACCTAGACAAAATGACTACCTATTTGGATGTACATGACAAAAGGCCAATTTTCAAAATAGAATAAAGCCAAAATAGAGTCACATGACCCCCAAAATCTGGAGCTGAAGTGGAGTGACAGGATTTTTAAAATTCAAGTAGAATATTCTATTGGTCCTCATCATCCAGGTTAACTTTATTCTTCTCTGCCTCCCTGTTGCTATAGGCTGTAAGTGCTAACAATGTCAGATTTATATCTGTAGGATCAAGATCTTTGATGTAGTCAATTCTAAACTTCAACTGATCCACCTCTCATGAAAATCTACAGTAGACGGCATCCCTTGAGCTTTTATTCCTTTTGAACTCTGCGAATGCAATTCTGAGGTCACTGACCTTTTCCAACTTCTTGACCATGCTCAATGGGGACTCTCCATGAATAATACGATGTAGCTTATTTTTACAGTCTTGCATATCTACTGGAGCCAAGTCGTCAAGATCAGAATTAGTGCAAGCTCTCAATACATCATTGATTTTATAAATCACCTCCATAATTTTAGTTCTGGCTACACCAAAGGATTCTCTAACTCTATCAAAAACCTCCTTAGTACAATTTGCTCTAACCATTGTTTGGGTTTTTCCAATCTTTCTTGAGTTAGAATTCCTTCTGCCAATAAAACTTTATCCAAGAGTTTGGCCATGGTCAACACTTTGGGATGCATATGGGAGTAATATTCTTCATAATTTATACAGTCATCATTTATTTCCTCCCATTTGGCCTTCAAAATGCAAAAGTCCTTATGTAATTCCATAGCAAAAAGGATAACTTCATAGCCTTCATCATAGACCTTATGGAACCATTCTTATGTAGTTGTTGTGGTGGTCTTGATCTTGTCAAAATTTATTAACTCCTCCTTGGATAGAAGAGAAAGAGCTGCCTCAGGTTCACCATCTACATTCATCGGCTTCATCGAGAATTTGATACATGCCTTAAGCTCTTCATTTTGTTGTTTCAACTATTGTTTGGTCATCTCGTCTTTATTCAACTAGTCCAGAATGGTGGAAACATAACCTCTAAATTTATCAATTTATTTCTCCCTTGATGTAGGCCCCAGATTTATTGTGGTGACTATATAGTCCTCTACTTGTACATCCTCCTTATTAGCTTGTTTTGGAGGTACAACCACTTATGCAATTCAAGCCCTAGTTGTATCCTTATAAATTCTTGATTGTACCTTGGCCTTTTTCTATTTTTTAGGCTTTTCCACTCGAGTCAGAAATGTATCCAAGTCCAATGTCATCACCTCAACTTCTAGAGGTTTATTACAAGCCTTTGTTGTAGCCAGTTTGGCACAAGGGAAGTGTCATTAGGAGAGTCAATGTGACTATCTTCTTTATTCAAAGAATCATTTGTGTTAATGTTTTCTTCTTGAGCCTGATCTATCCCCATGTCATTTAATTCATTCTAACTTGTTACCTATTCTTTTTGCTCATCAGTTCCAACATCTTCTACTGGTGATTGAGGTTTCTGTAATTGTTGCAAATTTTCCATCACATCCTGTTGTGTAGTTTCCAAAGCTGAATCATTAACTTCCTTGTTAGGACTGTCCTCTATGTTTATGATATTTGCAGCAACGGAGTCTGTAAGGAGGGCTTGTGTTGTATCATCTTTATTTATATATCATTGTGAATCTAATTCTATACAAATTTTCTCAATCCCTGGCAGTGAAGGAACCAGAAGAGGTGCAGGCATTGGCACTTTTGCGGGGTCATTAAATGGCTAAGTTAAGGAATCATTGAAGGCCATCAAAGATTCAATTGCAGCAGGTGGTAAATATATCTTGGAAAGATTAGCAAATGATGCAAAACTGGTAAAGGGAGAGGGAGGAGGGGATGAAAGTACAAAAGAGATAGAAAGTGGAGTGGAAAGACTTAGAGATGATAAGGTGAATGGTGGTGGAGACAAGATGGTAGAAATGGGAGGTAGAGATGAGGATGAAAAAGAAAGGGAGAATGGAGAAGAAGCAAGGGCAGGAAGACTTAAGGATGTAATAGCAGGGAAAGTGGATGGAGCAATGGTTGAAATGAGAATAGCAGAAATAGATGGGAAGGAAGATATGGAGGGAGTAAAGGAAGATGAGATGGTAGCAGATGCAATGGTAGATGTAGGAATGGAAGAAACTGGCATTGGAAAATTGGGTGAAGTAGGAGCAGGTGTATTCACAGCAAAATCAATAGATGCAGCAGCAGTTTGCACTTTTGGCTTCTTTACTTTTGAAGTTTCTCCTTTTCCACTTGGCATGTCTTTTCTTTTTGTTGCTCTTGTTCTTGTGGCAGGAGGAGGATCTTTCTTCACTATTTTTGGGGCATCCTTTTTAGCTTTTCCTTTCTCTACCAAGGGAATATTTTCTTCACTGTCCACTTCAGCTTCTTGGGTTGCTCCCTGTCCTATGGCATCTTTTGCTTCTATAGGTTGATCTTTTTCATCACTGCTAACCTTTTCTTGTTCTTGTTCTAGATAGGTTAAGGCCACTCCATTTTGATTCAAGATCGCAACTTGAGCTTGCACCCACATCCTACTGAACTTGATTGGTTCTTTCATGGCCATATCTAGAGAGCTTTCTTCAGAGTCTATCCAGTTGGGGAAAGGAGTAGGTTGATTGAATAGAGCCTCCCAAGGGCCTCTTTGAATCACATTATTATCATCTATCAGTTGATCTGGGACTCTCATAATGTTAAATCTTTTAATGAAGTCAAGGGACAATTTGGAATATTTTCTTCTAAACACATCATAATAATTTTGACAATTAGCCCAGAAATCCTCCAAGTGCTCTTTGTGAAAAAACCTTTTGCTCACATATCTTTCCATGACACCATAGGGATCAAAGTGCCTTCTTCTATGATAGTGGTGTAGATTCAACAGTTGTAAATCTATATCCAAATGCTTTGCTACCCCTAGGGTAGTGTAGGAAAAATTGCCCCTTCCTAAAAGTATGGGAAACTTGATATTTACTCAGTGTAAGTGTTTCAAACTTTCTACACATGTGAGTAATTGCCATGTGAGCTCTAGGAGTACTATTTTATCAGTTGGACATCTTGGAAGCTTATATGGCATCCCAGTGAAACCTTGTATCCTCAAGTAAGTGAATTTTTGAAATTGGATGTACCACCTTCCATATGTTTGCACAACAGCCATAGCCTCGAGAGACATCCTTCTTGCCATATAATTTTGTAAGATCTGAGTAATATGCATTGTGAATGCATCATTAACTCTCTTATAGTGTACTAAATATTGGGGAACTTACAACTGAGTGTAACATTCATAAACCTTGAGTTGGTCATCTCCATTGCCAATTTATCCTAGCTTGGATAGACTAGGATACACTAGGACTCTTGCCAAGCCATACACAATATATGAGGTCCATCTAAACATTTCATCTGTTCAAAAGTTGACAAAGGCCTCATGAATATTGTTACTTAAAATTTGAGCCCAATGGATCTTCTTGCTTCCATGTAAAATTTCTTACATATACGCAAACATCCAACCTTCAAAGGTGGAGGCAGTGGGCAATCCCATAATCCTACTCAAAAGTGTCACCAAATCTCCTACCTCTTCTTTGAAATCACTTCTATACAATGTATGAGGTAGTTTAGACAAGGTTGATCTCTTATGTTTCATCCACCCATCATTTATCTTTTTCCTACAACCTTCTAGGTCCTTTTTATACATGTTTTTAGCTTCTTCCTTGTCGATGATCGAGAGATTTGGGAATGGAGGGATGTCAAGGACTTCTACTATAGATAGGGAACTATGATCTACCAAAATATGTCCTCCCTAAGTTCTTCTGGTTCTAGTAGCTTGGCAATAATTGTTGGCACATGCTACAATTAGATTGGGACATTGTGCTAATGTTGGGAAAGCAACAGCCTCTGCTATTCCATTATCTCTAATCTTGCTAGCCTGTGGAGTTGGGTTTGGGCCTAGGACTCTGATCTTAAAGTCTTCTATGTCTACATGGCCCAGGTCAGTGTCTCTAATGTTCTACCATGCCAAGGTGATCTTTGTCACTGTTGGGATCCCTTTGAACTTGTACTTCATGCTGGTGGCTCAGGTAATCATTTATCCTACAGGACTGGATGTAATAAGTAAACCTTGTAATCCAATTGCCGTAGGGGTTCTTGACTTAGATTTTTAGATAGTCAGTTGATTTTATTTTACTTCCTAAGTCAAGAGTTGTCATAAAAACCAAGCTACAAAACCTTTTGAAATCTACTCGTCAGGATAAAGACATGCATGCTACATTATTTTATAACATTCATTACATAAGTTTGCAAAATAACCAATGAAAATAGTCAACAGAGTTTTGTGGCCCAATTGGATCTATACAATAAATGCTAGCTTTAAGTGCAAAAAATTATCCAAATTTAACCAAAAACATGTAACTTACCTTTATTTCACTCTTAAATCAATTTACCTGACAAAATGAGATTTCCTTCCCTAGAAAAATTTATAAAAATGCATTTCATAGAGGTTTAGTGGTGTTTTAGTGCCCTATAGGACTTAGCAGACTTTTTGGTTCCAACAGGATTGCGGAGAAAATGGGTGCAACATGATAGCAGGGAAATCGTGGTGTGCAGGAGAAAGGGATTCCAGCACAGATCATTATGAATAGTTTCAATGGAGGTTTCAAGTGCAATAGGATCAGTGTTATTTTATGGTCCTTCCATATATATGCAGTTGAGGGCAATTTTGGTGCAAGTTGGTAGGTAGGGTTTTTAGTGCAGAATGTGCAATGGTAAGTCGGAGGCGATTTCATCTTCTACCGGACAGCGCAGGATTCAGTATTTAGTGAATATGTGTAGTAGGGTCAATTTTTAGCACAAGTTTGGTGTAACTTATTTTTAGTGCAGACTACTCAATGGAGAAATCCGATGTGACTAGCTAGCCCAGATTTTGAAGGGTATTGCATAAGTGCAGTTGAAGTTGTTTTTAGCGCATATCCAGTACACATTGATTTTAGCACTAAATGTTTGGAATGCCTCAGCAGAAGAATTTGAAGGTACTGGATGAATGCAGTTGGGGCCATTTTTAGTGCAAAGGAAGCATAGCTTATTTTTAGTGCTAAGTGTTCCAACAGGGGATTTGAGGGTCACATAATATGTTTAGTAACAATTGATTTTAGCGCAAATCCTGTGATGAGGATTTCTAATGCAAAGTGAACAAAACACCTGGCAGAAGGATTCTAATGCACCAGAGTCAACTATTTGTAGTGCGATTTGTGATGACATCATACTTTAGTGCAAAATCATAGTTGTACTAGGGAAAGGTTTGCGGAAAGGTCATATGGAGATTTTAGTGTTTGCCCAATGTATTCTATGAAGTTTACAAATTTATTATTCTTCTCCTAAGATGAATTTCCAAAACTTAAAACCCATCTTCCCCTAAGTTATAAAATGATAATACAATAGCAATTCTCATTGCGAACAAACGTTTAGATTTAAAGAAGAACCCCCTATAAATCAAACAAGGCTCATAAAAAACTAGTTCAATTTATACTACAATTTCAACGAATCACAGATAATTCTTTTTGAAATAAACAAAGGATTGCAAGATTATGAATTACCAAAATAAACTGATTTAAAACTCTAGACTAAGAGAAGAATGTTTTACTGCAAAACTAGGGTTATGGTTCTGACTTGGTTTTTGAAGAGCAGTGGAAATGAACAATGGTTTCCGCACGAAATCATTGTTAGTTGATTGTGCGGCATGTATAAATCACTTGTAATCGTTATGCAGAGCTCCAGGTAGTTGTTGAAATGTAGAATGAGCTCAAAATCAGTCTGAAAAATCTTTTATACCTCCCAATTTATTTGCCATTAATGTGAAGTACAATCAACAGCTTGGCACGCATTTGGTAGATTAAAACTTGGCACAAATTTTTAGGTATACTGACATAGCGAGATTTTAGAGTGTGTGCTTCTGGATTAGACTGTGTGCAGCTTTTTTTAGATCCCTATCGGATATGTGCAATACAACATCTTTTACCCGCAAGTCCAGTACAAGCCATTTTTAGCACAAAAGACATTGGCGCTAATATTCACTGCATGTGGATTTTAACGTGAAGTGTCATGTCTTAGTTTTTTAGTACAAACTTACTTTTGGGGCAACAACGCCTATATGCAGTACCACTAGATTTTAGCGATTAGTGCAATAACTTAGGTTTTCAGCGCAAAATGGCTCTGGGACCTTAAAACTTGATGGCGAAGGGACTTTTCTTAGTTGGAATCAACATCCTAACGATTTTAAACATTCAGATATGTGGGATACCAAAGTATAAACTGAATCTAAAGCAATTTTTTTATGGGTGACCAGAGTTTACGGTGTTTTTGTTCTCATCTAGATATGTGCGGCAACAGGTGATTCTAGTGCAAAATTCTTTAATCCTTGAAAGTATGGTTTTAGCGAGAATTTCATTGACCAAGGGATCAGCAGTGATTTAGACCTTTACCAGATGTGGTAGGTATTTGGGCTGTCACGAGATTAGCAGAGATTTCAGGGATTACCGGACATGTCCAATGGAGGGGCATTTTAGCACAAAGTCTACATGGATTCCTTATTACTTTGGTCGGTGTAACTTTATGAGGCAATCAGATCAGTGGAGATTTTGAAGGTCATAGGATATATCCAAAGAAGCAGAGATTTAGCGCTAATCTGGTAATTAAGGTTTTTAGCGCAAAGGCTTATCAAAGCCTTGGTGGAGATTATAATTGTCACTAGATTTACAGTGTTTTTGAGCTTCGATGGATATGTTTAGTGACAATGAATTTTAGCACTAAGTTCCTATGACTAGTCAATGTCAAAGTTGGTGGGGTTTCTAGTGGGGATGGGACATGTCCAATGAATGGAAAATCTAGCACAAATCCCATAATAGCATATTTGAGTGCAAGGGATTTTAAGGTTTAAACCAGGATGCACAAAATGGTGATTTTCAAATGTTGTAGTGGCAACTGCCTTCATAGACATGTATGCAAAATGTGGGAACACAGAAAAAGAATGTGAACTCTTTGACAAAATGCATCAAAGAGATGTGGTCTCATGGACTACAATTGTTGCACAATATGCACAAATCAAACTTTTTGAGAAGACTTTAGAAACTTTCAAGCAAATGCAATCGGCAGGTGTAAAGCCAGACTCCACAACCTTTGCCAGCATCCTCCTTGCCTGTGCCCTGGTAGATATGTATGCAAAATGAGGAACCAAAAAGATCATAGTAAATCATAGTAAAATTTAGCAATTTCTAGGATTTATTGAACAAGCCTTCGATCTACTTTAAGTTAGCATGAATTGATGTATCATTCTGCCAAAATGGAGTACCTTAAGAGTTGTTCCAGAAAGTAGTAGGAACCCCATATTACAGAGTATGAAATGTGCAAACTATGTAGCCCAAGTTATATAGTACATTTTCTTCCCTGCATAGTAAATAACTTCAATTTATCATGACTTGATGTATCGTTTAGCCAAAATGGAGTACCTTAAGAGCTCTCCCAGAAACTAGTAGGAACCCGATATTGCAAGGTATGAAATGTGCAAACTATATAGCCCAAGTTATGAAGTACATTTTCTTCCCTGCATGGTAAATAATATACAATCCCACCACTACCAGTTTTGCAGAAAATATCATATAGTTCTAAGTGTTCCAAAATCATTGAGGGAAGTTAATTATATATGAAGTTCATCTTATGAAATTAAAATAGCATCTATTATGTGTTCAAATATTATTATTGGAAAAATGTTTAGATAGTTAAGATATATAATTCACATGATACTTAACTGCATTGGAATCATAAATTTACCAAGTCACATCAGGCTGAGCTTAAACAAATTATTTATAAAATTTATGTCAAAATTTTCAACCAGTTGTAGAGGAAACAAGTCACATAGTTTGGTATATAATCTAATTGTATCTAATCTAATGTCCCATGATATATACAACTACCACTAACACTAAGATGATGCAAAACATGTGTTGCAAAATCATTTAACTAATGTGCTGTAAAAGTTGTCAAAGTTGCTCTCACCCATAGCTTTCTATCTGATATTTGTTTCTAGCTACCATTACATATCAAGCCTCAATATTTATAGTTGTAGTAGAAATGCTTATAATTGAAGTATTGTAAGCTATTTTAACAAATTTATTTGAGAACTTATCAAATTGCCTTCCTTATAATTTGCTTGTTTAATGGACAATGACATGTACAACTTAAAAAGATTGAATATATTATGGTGTGCACAGCTAAAGTTGACATTAAAGATGGATTGTTTGCTTTTAAATTTATAGAACTTTGCTACATATCAAACAATAAAACATGGGTACCCTTGGCATGCACTTAGCTTCATAATGCAAAGTGTAGTGTGTGAGTGCCTTGTTTAGAAAAGCATATACTAATGGGTTCAAATTAGTTTATTATATCTCCAAAAAGTAAATGGTCAAAGTGGTCAAGAACCACCAATGGCACTCAAAAAGAGTGCTGGCACAATGAATAAATATGTCGTGTGAGTGTACAAGTGTTTTTTTCTACAAACTACTTTGATCTCAAGAGATTCAATTTAGTTTTAAATTTGCAATGCTTTTTTAACAATAGTAGAGGATACCAATTGTACTAGCACAAAGGGACACCTCCTCTCCATATAATTCAATTTTTGCATATTGTCAAAATTAGCACAAACACCCCGCTAAGACTCCTAAGGCAATGAAGCGGGTAAAAGGGGGCCTACTGGACATGTCTTCTAGAAGCCCATTTTAGCACATGTCCGGTATAAGGTAATTAGAATAATTAAATTGCTCATAAAATTTATTCTCAATTTCAATTATTCATTTTATTATCAATTTCAATTATTCATTTTATTCAATTATTCTAATTCCTTTTATTCAATTACATGGTATGTTCTTTAATTATTCCATCTACAATGTCATTTTAATTATATTAATAAAGTTTAAATGGCTTACGAATTAAAATGTTATTCTATCTGTTGGTGCTCAAATTTACAGTCTACAAACCCTAAAAGGATGCCAAACTTTATAACTAGGTTGAGCAACTAATTTGGCCAACTGACAAAATCAATCAAATTGATTAGACTTGTGATTTTGTCAATTAAAGAACCTTTTAATCATATTCAAACTAGCATGAGATCTGAAAATGATTTTATTCAACTACTTTACTCCTACTCATACAAACAGAAAAGTAAAATTGGAACTTTGAATATATTACAAGGAAATGACTCTGGAAAAGAATTGATCGGTGCCTTCAACAATTGGGTAATAGAGTCTTTTCACAAAAAGATTTGTGCCTTCTATCTAGCCACAACTCGAATTACTTGGCATGAAATTGTTTATGCCTGGCATAAACATGCAAGATTATTTTTACCTTGCTCTTCTTAATTATCCAAATTAAATCCACCTAATTACAGTGATATATTCAATGGAATTTAATCCCTCCTTGAGGAAACCCAATTAAATATACCACCCAAAAACAACAAATGGGTTTTGAAGAACTAAAGCATGCCCTTGATATGTTATTTCAAATAACTAGGAGAAACAATTATGGAGACAACTAGATAAAGTAAAACATGAATACTTAACAAGCAATTGAGAACTAGGTATATGGCACCAGAGAAATGCAATTTGTTTTTATTGATTTAGCTTTGAAGAGTAGGCCTTACAATGTCTTTTCCAAAATCAAAATCCCCAGAGAGCTTTCCCAAGGTCTTGGTTTCCTTCTTATAGGTGCAGAGGAAGCTACAAGCTTCAGACCTTTCACATTCCAAAAATGACTTTTGAGATACCCACCCCTTAGTAGACTTATTACAATTTATATGTTTTGACAAGTCTTAGAAAAGACTACCAAATATATTTGAACGTACATATTTGGAAAGCATAAAAAACAAGAAAAGACAAAATAGGAGGACGTCCAAGATTTGGTGGTGCCATGTTGACGCCAGCTTAAAGCTCATTGATCCCCTACATTCTTAGCCTGCTTACTCTTCAGTTGTCAAATATTTCTCCTCCCATTGGTATACAACAAAATCACTAGGCCACTTATAGTCTTGAATCTAGAGCACATTAGCCTCGTGATCTTTCCATCTCTTATCCAGCAATACATTGACATCAACAATGAATTTTGTGTATCCTACATCCAGAGCAATTACTCTATCCAAAATGACATTAAAACTGAGAATATTGATGTTTTCATCCTTCTTCAAAAAATCAATGACCTACGAAACAATTTGGCCATATTCACTCTTCCATGCATCAAAATATTTGATCTTCTTTTCCTCAAACAAAATGGTACTTGAAGGTGGTAAACGAATTAATCTTTGCCTGCATCTTTTGGCTTTCACCATTCACATATTAAAATTCATCTAAAATCAATTTCACCATCTTTTTAGTTGGCTTCAGTGAAGCTGGAGCACCTGGATCCCTCTGTAGAACTTTGCATAAAGTAATCAGAGTGTGGTGTGTTGGTTGCCACTTCTTATACATACCTGATCCAAAATAGAAAGATCGACCTGCAGCTATTCAATGGCCTAAGATAAGGAGGAATAGCATTCATGCATATCCTTCAGCTTATCAACAACCAATTTCACTCTATACTCCAAAATCTTTTCAAACACTTCAAGAATCTTCAATCTGGCCTCCTCCTTTTCCTTAACATTTTGCCCTTTCAATCCTTCAATTTCCTTTTCAAATTTCAATTTCAATGCATTGAATTGCTCAATTGGCATAGTATCATCGTTGGTTTGTTGTGGCACAAGGGCTTGAAATGGCACAATTGTCTAGCTCTAAGAAGAACTAGTGCCCTTCAGTTGTTGCTTCAGTTTGACATTTTCCAAATATAACTTGTTCACTTCATCATTCAACACAATTTGATTTTTCTCATAATCAAACAATCTTTGTTCTAACTTTTGAACAGTAAATTTAGTGAACATTGCAGAGTGCAAGGTAAGAGTAGCTGCTTCAAGCACTGATGTGTCCTAGAATGTTTTTATTATAGCTACTCCCCTCTTCTCTTAGACTACATCAAGTAATCTTGGCTTGTTGGTGCTTTTTTGTGTAGCCCATATTGCTAGGGTTTCTATTTTTGGATTGAATCCATAGCCACTGACACCATCCTCATAGTCAAATTTAGAAACCATCATAGGATCCTTTTGGTTTCTTTCTTGATCAAGCAAAAACATCTTCTTCAGCTCAAGTCTAGGAATGATCAGCATATTACTTTTTAGCACCATTTGTCTAGCCTCATCAGGGCTGACATTTATTTCATCAATCTTCATCTCTTTCAAGGTTTGTGCCACAATCTGATCATTTTGTGATTCACTGGCACCCATCTTATTTATTTCAACTTTTTCTTCAAACTCCTTCATCTTCATTTTCAGCCAAAAATCTTTAAATTTTGGAGTATTAATGAAATCATCATCTTCAATGAACCTCATTAAGGCCACAACTCTCTCATCTTCCTACAACTCAGGTTCACCTTATGCCTCTTCCTCCATCCTTGCTTCTGGCTTATGTGCATCTATTTCTTCACCAACAAATGGTTGATCAACCTCCTCCTCCCCTCCCATGTTCTTCAGAATGTTAGCTACTTCTTCAATCTCACCCATTCCTTTAGACATTTCATATGGTACAAGTGGGGAAAAAATCATTGGTCTTCTACCTTTTTCAAGAGGGTTCATCAGGAATTGTAGGATCTAGCACAAACATCTCATCAAGAACTAGTTTAGCAATCACTACTCCGACTAACCTTTTGATAGGGAGATTTGTAGCCTTAGGAGGTTGTTCCTTTTCCTTTCCATATATCCTCTCAAAATTGTCAATTATCAAATCAATTCTTTTCAATGGGTCTTTCTCTTCAGCAAAAAAACCTGAAAATGAGGGTTTTCTTTCTTTTTGTCTTCCTCAATCTTCTTCAAAATTTCCCACTTCCTTTTTCTATTATACACATCATCAAAGGTGACAAGATTTGTAATCACATCCTCATCAAAATTTATTTGATGTGATATCCCCATTCTAGTGAGTATGACCTGCCTTACAAAATTCATGTGACCCTCTGGATCACAAACTTTCTTAGTTGTTGATTTCAAAGAATAGATTGCTTTCAAGTAGGCTTGCAAATCTTCCAAAGTATTAGATCCAACTGACCAATCCCCAAACACAATAGAGTTAGGAAGGCATGTGCACTTCTTTACCTTTTTCATCACATCCTTCTCCATCTAAAGCATCTACCACATGAACTCAAGGAATACAATTCTGTCTAGCACAAACTTTGGTAGTACATGAGGTGCTTTAGTACACCCATAGACTCTGATTATTGTATGATCTAGAGAAAATACCAATCAGCAAAATTATGCTTATGTCCTTGTTCTAGCCTATAAGCAAGAGGCCTCAACATTTCTCTAACCTCTTTGGTCAGTCTAGGAGAAGGGAAACCAAGTGAATTCATCACTCTGATAGAAAATTCATCATGAAACATAGTATAGTTGTCAGTCTTGCAATGTACATCCCACTTGTAACACCAACATTGTGTGGGTAATCTTTGTTTCTTTTGGTCAATCATGCTCAAATCCATTTTGATAGGCCATTTTCCCCTATTTTGATACAATATCAAGTGACAAAGCAAAGAATAGTGTTTGAAATCAATTGGTTTCTTGTTTTCTCTGACTTGCAAAAAACCATCATGCAACTTCTTTTCAATGTATGATGCAAAATCATACTCAATGTTCACCTCAGGATTCTGAATTCTCATGGCCATCATCATCAAGCCAATTGGCATTTTACCTTGGGCATAAATACCTAGCACCTAACATAGAGAAAAATATATCCTCTTGAAGTAGATAGCAAAGTCATCAACAACAAAAGGTTTAGAAGCAATGGAAGGAATTTCAATTCTTTTGTTGTTAGCCCCTTTCCTCATGTACATGCGCAATTCATCATTTCTATGTGTTCTCCTCAGGGAAGTGTACTCCTATCCACTCCTTTTCAAATCCACCTGTGTAAGGGCTTGTTTGTTCAACATGAAACAATCAATGATAGCATTTCTATCCACAACCACTAATGTTGATCCATTAGGCAACCTGACTGTCCTAGTGGCTAGGTGATATTGTTGTGACAGCACTCTGATTAGCTCAATATCAACAAATACATTTGGAACAACAAGCTTGGCCAAGTTCAAATTACATGGGTTGGCCACTGCACCCTGACCATCTTTCTTCTCACAGAAATACCAGAAAAGATTCTAGCCTAAAATGGGAACCCTAGCATCTCGGCAACCCTCTAATACATCTTTGAAAACCTTCTTGTATCCCTTATCAATATATTTTGGCAATATATCCAACAAAGATTGTTGCAAAGGTCGTTTATTTTCTTTAGGAATAGAGGTTTCATCCTTTTTACTCATAGATTCTACCTTCTTAGGTGCCATTGTTTATAACCTCTACAAGCTAGGGTTTTAATAGCTACTTGTTCTATTGAACTTGGTTGAATGAAAAATGCATGTAGAAACCAATTAAGCACAGAAGTGGATGAACTTTCACTTACCCAGTTGGATGAAGTCTACAAAGTGCACTAGAGCTTGAGTTCGCAATCACCTATTTCTCCTGATCTTGCTTGAATGATGAAAAATAAATGAGTTTCAAAATTTATTTTGTAATGAAGCTGGTCATGTAGCCAATTACTATGGTTCATGCCAAGATTGAGAAAATCTACGTGTTTAAAACACCTCAAACACGGTCTATTAATCTCCATAGATCAGATGGACCAAATGTTTCACCAACATTTTGTAGTCATTTCATTAATTACCGCACACCCGCCATCATAAATGATGGCCTCTATGGAGCAGCGGTGTTATTATTCTAGCTTTCCATGTTTAGTGCACCATCGCAAAGCCATTTTGTTTTGCTCCACGAGATGGCGGGAGAACACCTAGCAATCATCTTTCATCGTTAGTTGTTTACCACTACCCCGTAGACTTGGTGAGGCCACCATTGCGGTGCAGTGAGCTAACTAGCATCATCCTTGACTTTCATCACGTTACTGCATACCAAAAGAATGACCATCGCGGGCCCACACTAACAATACTTTTACTGAATTATCTCTAGCCGCAATATCGGACACCATGTCTTTGACCATCGCAGGGCCGCACTTCACAAAATGTCACTTAAGACCTTTACCCCAAGCCTACAAGACCCATTGGAAACTATTGCAGGACCGTGGTAACAAGTATTACTCAAGACCATTCACACTGCCATGCCGCAAGCCATTTCCCTAACCATTGCAGGGCTGCGGTGAACCACTTTCCTCCAGTTTGCTTTTACTGCACAACCGCCAGTTGTCTTCATACCTACCATGGGAGCACCAGGTCAAATCACAAGCCACTTAATTCATACCACTAGCCCACCAACCATTTCTAGGACCGCCACGAGGCTGCGGTAACAAGCATATGTTACATTCTTTTACACCATAATGTCGCCAATGGAAATTTTGCCTACTGCAAGGTAGCGGTAACTACTTCCTTTAGTACCTTTGGTTCCTGCACACCCACCAAGACTATTCAAGTGACCTTCGAGGCTATGGTAAGAAACAAAAATACATATATCTTTTACATGGACCTGATATGAAATGGTCGTGAAAGACCAATGGAGCAATTTTTTGGAAAGAATATGGACATCTAAACGAAACTTTTGGGTGGAAAATGCATGAAACCAAATGGGACTATCAGAATTTTTGATGGTCCTAACACTATCTACAATGTAATTCTATCTAAAATGTTATTCTATCTACAATATAATTGTTATATCAATAACAATGTTATTCTATCTACAATGTCTTTTTAATTATGTTAATAATGGTATGTTCTTTAATTACTCTATCTACAATGTCATTCATTGTAAATCAATTGCAATGTCATTCATTTTATTCAACATTACAATGGTAGGAACGTGATGCAATGTGTCTCTTGTTTTTTTTTTTGCTATATATTTACATAGAAAATGAGTGCTCTCATCCTGTGACTTAGAATGCCATAATCTTTTTTTAGTTTTTTTTTACTATATATTTACAGGAAAATGAGTGCTCTCGTCTCCACCCCATTGTGACTATAGAATGCCATAATTAGTATTGGTAGAATGGAGTATATTATACCAGTATCACTCAACTTAAATATCATCCACTTGAATGGTTAAACAATTAATAATAATTTTGCACCTAGTCCATATCAAAAATGACTAATATTTGTCCTATTTTTATTGACGAAATTGACCCTCCCTCTGATGTTTAAGAATATTTTAATTAAAAGACACAATATTAACTAGTATATTTAAATTTAAAAATTTATATCTAAAGTACACCGATATCTTGTTTCTTTGATTTTTTCACTTTTTTTTCATTTACAATTTCTTTTTGCTTTTTATGGTTTAATTTTTCCAATTTCTTTTTTTTGTTCCATTGTTTTCTTTCTCTAGCTTTTTCTCTTTCAACAGTTTCCATTTTTTTTTTGGTTTTTATTTTTTATTTTTTCCAATTTCTTTTTTGGTTTTATAGTTTTTGTGATTTTCTCAGTTTTTTCTCTTTCAACAGTTTTTAATTTGTCTTTTAGTTTTTTTTATTTTTTCCAATTTCTTTTTTGGTTTTTTACTTTTTTTTTTTTTGCTATATATTTACACAGAAAATGAGTGTTCTCATCTCCACCCTGCTTTTTTGGTTTTTATGTTTAAATTTTTCTAATTTCTTTTTTTTGGTTCCATTGTTTTCTTATTTTCTCATCTTTTTCTCCTTCAATAGTTTCCAATTTCTTTTTTTGTTTTTATTTTTTCCAAATTTTTTTGGTTCCATAGTTTTTGTGATTTTCTTAGCTTTTTCTCCTTCAATGGATTTTAATTTCTTTTTTTAGTTTTTTTTTTTTTTTCCATTTTTTTTTTGGTTTTTTATTTTTTATTTTTTATTTTTTTGCTATATATTTACACGGAAATTGAGTGCTCTCATCTCCACCCCATTGTGATTGTAGAATGCCTCTTAATGTAACCAAAATTAATTTTATAAAGTTATTATAATGTTTAAATAGAATTCTTATAATTTTAAATAATAATTTAAAAAATAAGATAACAAAATGGAATGGTCAAAAAACTTAGGAAAAAAAATAGTGGAAGATGGTGATCAGAAGTAGAGTGAGCGGGAGCAAAGCAGGCGAAAGCAGATATCACACGAGTGACTGGGCAGTAGATGCAGAAAAGGCTTATCCTTTGGAGCAAATCACACAGCGAGCCTCCGAGGAAGCTTGGCGCAATCAAGAAAAAAGGATCTTGGATGTCAAAGGTCCTTTTCAAGGAGACGACAGATCCTGGGGTAAACCCTACCAATGGGAAACCGAAGGCATTGGTCAACAAAAGGAGTTCTCAGGTTGGAAAATCGGGACCCTTGGAGAAAAGAGAAAGGGTGGTCTAGCCCTGAAGATCGTTGTAGTAGAGATAGGAGAGATATATCATGAGGAGATGATTGGGATTGGTGGCATGACAAGAAAAAGCCTAGGTAGCATTTGCCAGATTGGAATCAACCCAATAGGTTTCAGAGTGGCAGGTATGGAAGGCATCGGGAAGAGAACCCTAGGTGACAAGGGGAAATAGGATGGTTGGGTAGAGGAAGAAGACCTTGGAGAGGCGGGTGCAAAGGAAATTGGAACCAAAATCTGAAACATCCCCAAGCCACTCTCCTAGAAAAAGACCCAAAGGAGCTCATGGAAGAGGCAAACAAAGATTTGGGTGATAATGAAAAGGTAATTTTAGGAGGTGCACATTAGAGATGTGTGTCCTTTTTCATAAATACTGGCCCTCTGGCATCCTCGGTCAATAGACTTAAGGAGAAGGTCTTTTTATAAAATAGGGTGGCAGTTGGCTAGCCATCTCAAAGATGAGAAGCTAGTGTGAATGAAATTGGAGAGCAATGGATGTCAAATACCTAACAAATGGCTTCTTTCTAATCAAATGCCTAAATGCATGGGAAAAAGAGCTGATCTAGAACTCAGGGCCACATTTTATGGATGGCATGAGTTTCTTCATCAAGGACTGGGTTTCAAACTTCAATCCCCTTAAGCAAGCTGTAAAAATCAGCAAAATCCAGATAAGATTATATAACCTACCTTTAGAGTATTGGGAAGAAGAGATACTCCAGGAGATTGGTAATAGAATTGGATCCTTTGTCAAAGTAGATGAAAATCTAGTAGATAGAAACTTTGGAATCTATTGGTTATTTTCCCAGACTGGATGCTTATTCCTAGTAATCCCTACAAAATAGCCATCATTGATCAACAGGATTCCCGGGCCAAGGGCCAACAGTATAGGAGATAGACTCTATAAATATCTCCTCTTCTTCTTTAGGCTCTGCAAAACCAAGGGGGGTATTCCCTATTCAACATCTATAAAATGCATCTATGTATTTGTTGGGATGTTGACACAAAGCAAATAAATCCTCTATTAAGCAGACCAAAACTGTGAGATAAGTGCAAAGGGGCTAGCTTTGGGCTTATGTTCAGTTGTAGACAGAAGATTTTGGATCCTAAAACTACTTCTAATTTCCTAAAAGGTTTGATTTGGAGTTTAAGTTTAATTTTATGTTTGGATGCAAAACTAGGACCTGGACTGTAACCTCAATGCAAGGCTAGATTGGTGCCTATCTAGGGCTCGGAGTCAGTAGACATATACATGTGAATGGTCAGCATAAACATGTACCAAAGACTAGGTATCAAGGGGATTTTATTATATCTGCCTTACAGATATCTCCCAAAACAGAGTGTTTAGTCATTCATACTTAAAGGAATCCCTACTGCAACATATTTTCTTAATGATTAATCTGAAACTTTTAATTTGTCCCTTGAACAAAGGTACGAGATTAAACATTCAATATAGAAAACCAATATTCCTAAATCATAAATAACCCTTAGTTATTTAGACTCAAAAGAAAATATAGCCACAACTTGGAGACAAATGATTAAACACATGCAATCAGTGCATTTCTCATATAAAACAACATGAAACCAGTTAAATTATGCATGAAACACACAACATGAGACTCATAAACTCACAGAACTTTTAGGACAGGGCCACCAACTAAGTTGTATTGTATCACAGAGCTAGAAGTTTGTCCAGTTTTCAACAACAAATGAGTGACACAGTCTGCTTAATACAGCAAGAAAGTGTACTTGGCAAATTAATTACATGGCACATCAAAAATTTCGCAAGGCCGTGCACTACAAAATGGCACCCAAAATACTAAAGGTAGCAGGCAGAAGGAATGGCAAGGAGGAGCTAGACTCAAGCCCCGTGCCGCCACTTGGGGACATTCCTCATAAAACTGGTAGTTGGCCTGTCACCCAATCCATCGCACCTCTGCACGATCCCCATTAAAGCCTCAACTACTCGCGGGATGCAACAGCAGATACATCTAGAGATTTTCCGGCTCAAAAATGGCCTCACACACTCAGGAAAATCCTTCGCTGTAGGTTCAAAACCCGACCGTTGATCAAAAACCCATCGCCAAAATCAACGGTCCCAAAACATGAAAAAAGAGCTGCCAACCAATGATATCATGCCACGTAGGCACCTTGACCCTCTATCGCTAACCCCTTCTTCCATGATTTTGCCTTTTCCTTCTCTGTATATGCAAAAACATATGCATATACAAAAGCCACTGTTCACCCTTTCAAAATCCCTTGTATATGCAAAATGCATATACATGCAACAGTTATATACAAGCCGCAAACTCCACACTTCATCTGCTAAATTGGAACATTCCTTGGAATCCGGCTTGCATCCCCTACCTTTGTACATCGGCTTGTATATCAGCATATACAAGCACCTTATACAAGCCACGGACCTCAAATTACTATTCACTGTATTTGACTCCTCCTTCACGTCTGGGTTGTATATCTTTGACCTTTGTATATCTGCGATATACAACTCAAACACACATGCAAGCTGCAGACGCCAAGAACCTATAGAACAAAATGAAAGCACCATCGGGTCCGCCTTGCATCCTCTTTCCTTGCATATTTTTGAATGTATATCACATATACATTCTCCTTTGTATATGAGATACAAATCCCTTTGTATATGAGGCAGACCCCACCAAATGCATCTCCTGCTGCTTTGTACATAGCCGAACATACAAGACCATTTGCACCTTCCCATTGTATATTGCCAAATGTACATTTTCTCTTGTACCTTTTCATTGTATATTTGGATATACAAACTCAATATACATTCAACCCTGCAACCACCTTTGTATGCTTGAATGTATATTTTCACATACATTCTCACTTGTATATCCCCGGGCCCCACCACATGCATATCTTTACTGCACTGTAGCAAATGTATGTGCGCCAACCTTTGTATATTCTTCAATGTACATTTCCTTTGTATGTGAGATACAAACGCAAACATACAAACCCCTTATATACAAGAAAGGAATCTTCTAGGAATATTCCACCTTTGTATATTTTTCTTTTGAGCCCGATATGCATTAGGAGATGCATACAACTGCAGAATATTCACAGGAATCTGTGAAAGATTCCCCCTTTGTATATGCTACCTGATATACATTAAAACATGCATATAACTCAAATTTTCAACATTTCTGGAAGCTGATTGAGATTTTCAAGCCTGCCAATATACAATTCATCTTTGCATGCATAGAACTTAGCATTTTTATGAAGTGCGACAAGGACAAATGGTAAAACATTGTGTGGGGGTGGTCAACCTTTGAACACTAAGGCATGAGAATGAGACTTAATAACCAAGAACCCACCACAGAAGGCCAACATCAAAAAAGGCAGAACAATGCAAGACACCATAACCCAAAAAGGTCAGGATTAAATGGGAAAATCTGCAAACATTGAAGCTCAAAACCCTAAACATAAATGATTACCAACACAGGCTCCAATTGGGGATGTGCAGGCACAAGACTGTAGCAAGGATCAGACTACTCCGGGGCAGACCAGACAAAACACAAAACACAAAACACGACCGACTATACAAGGCATATACAAAACATTTACATTTAATTTACAATGTGCACAGAAGGTACTCATTTATGTGAAAAAAGCTTTAAGGAATTTACCGTGCACTGGCAATTCCAGTAGTTCACCATTGAAGGCTTGGAGAAAGTAAGAATCATTCTCATAGACATTGCCAATTTGATATGGGCCGGTCCATAAGGGCTCAAATTTACCATGCTTTCCTTTATCCTGGCTTCTTGCATTCCACATAAGGACCAAGTCACCTATCTGAAACCTTCTCTCTGTAGCCCTTTTATCAAACATATATTTCACTTTTTGCTATTTCTTGATGTTTGTTTTATGTGCTTCTCTCCTGATTTCATCTAGTGCAACCAACTGATTAATTCTTTCAGTCATTGGGTCCCCAATCTCCTCATCATTTTCTTGTATGAACCTGTACACTAGCAAGAGATTCTTCACAGGCAACCTAGTTGCTACACCATATACTAATTCAAAAGGTGACCTTCCAATTGCTTTCTTCACTGTCACCCTGTCAGCCCATAACGCCAACCTCAACTTTGAATCCCAAGCTCTCTTGTTTTTATCTATCACTCTCTTGATGATTTTCATGAGACTTCTGTTGCTTGACTTGGCCTGACCATTTCCTTGTGGATGGTATGGTGATGTATGAGACAAATCAATTCCATAAATTTTGTAAAAATCAATAAACTCACCAGACCTGAAGCACATTGCATTGTCTATGACCACTTTAACTGGTACTCCAAATCTGATAATAATGTCCTCTAGAATAAAATCCATCAACACTTTGCTTGTGGCTTTTTTAGTTGGAATGGCCTCAATCCATTTAGTGAAGTAATCAGTGGCAACTAGAATCCAACTGTGTCCTCCACTTGATTTTTCTGAAATTTCCCCTATAAAATCAATTCCCCATTGCTGAAATGGAGCCTCTACAGTTACAGTCCTAAGGGGCAATGCACCTTCATACTTCAACTTTCCTGAGAACCTTTGGCAAGGATCACATGTTCTTACCACTCTTTGTGCATTTGAAAAAATTGTTGGCCACCAATAGCTAGCTCTGAGAATTTTGTGGGCTGTTGTATGGGCAACATAGTGTCCACCACATACTCCATCGTGCATCTCACTTAGAACATCTCTGGCCTAATTTTCATCTACACACCTAAGTAGCATGCCATCAGAACTTTTCCAATACAGCTCTCCTTGAACAATAATGTATTTAATAGCCTGTAGCTTCAAAGTCCTCTTTTGATTATCACTGAGGTGGGTAGGACAGTTCAAATTTTGCAAGTAATATACAATGTCCTTATACCACTCAGATTCTAACATATTTATAATTTAATTATGCACTACATTCACTTGGCATGCCTCTAGATTTGACTTTGTCATCAATCTTTCCAAACCTTGTCCCCTTACCATTTTAGTAATCTGTATTTCAATGTTGAACTCCTGCAGTTTGTTTATCCATCTGCATCTTCTTCCAGTTACCTCCTGTTGAGTAAATATATCTTTGACTGTTGCATGAGGCACATATGCAACTATCTGAGAGCCTACCAAATATAGACTGAAACTTTTAACTGCTCTAACCAGTGCATATGCATGTTTCTCCATGATGTCATACTTCAACTCAGCAGCCTGCAATGACCTGCTAAAGAAAGCTATAGGCTGTTCAAACCCTTCTTCATTTTTTTGCAATAGGCATGAAGCAACAGTATGGAAAGAGGCAAATGAAAACAATTGAAATGGCCTAGAAAAATCTAGAGATTTTAAAACAAGAGCCATCTTTATTGCCTCCTTTATGTCTTGAAATGATTTGGTTGCTTCATCTTCCCATTTGACAATTGCATTCTTCTTCAACATTTTAGAGATCTCCTTGGTGGTCTTTGCAAAATTAGGAACAAATCTCCTAACAAAATTAATCTATCCAAAGAAGGACTAAACACCTTTTACTATTTTTGGGATCTGAATTTTGTCAATTGTAGCCACCCTTTCAGGATCAATCCTGACTCCATCCTTGGAAACAATGTGTCCAAGCAATTTTCCTTCTACAACCCCAAAAGCACATTTCTTTGGGTTGAGTGAGATACCATATTCTAATGCTCTAATAAAAATTTGCTCCAGATGCATACAGTGCTACTCTTCTTTCTTTGAAAAGGTAGTTAAATCATCTTGATACACAGCCAAGATTGAATCAATCAAACCTGCAAAAGCAACATCCATTGCCCTCTGAAATGTGGCACCTGCATTTGTTAGTCCAAATGGCATCCTAACATATACATATGTTCCCCATGGAGTAGTGAAAGCAGTCTTGAACTGTTTTGATTTCACTTGATTGTACCCTGAAAATCCATCCATCATTGATAAAAGCTCACAGCCAGTCACCTTCTGCAACATGGCTTCCATGTTTGGCAATGGATAATTATTTTTCAAAGAAGACACATTTAAATTTCTAAAATCCACACAAAGTCTGATGTCACCATTCTTTTTTCTGACTAGGACAAGGTTAGACACCCAAGTTGAATGTCTGATAGGCATGATTATTCCAGCTTGCCTAAGTTTCATAAGTTCTTCCTGCATTTTTGGAGCTAGAGTTGGGTTGATAGGTCTTTGTTTTTGTCTGAACGGCTTAGCTCTAGGCTTCAAAGGGATTTCATGTTGGAAGAAATCCTCTCTATAAGATTTCAGGTCCTCATATGACCAAGCAAACACATGCTTATATTTCTTAAGTAGTGCAACTAGCATACTTCTGATATGTGGTTTGAGTTGTTTACCAATGTACACCTTTTTGGGAGCATGAGATGTTCCCAAGTTTATTTCCTCCAAATCATTCCTATTTGTTGGAGATGCTTTGTAACAAATTGGTCCCTATTGTCAAAATTTCTCTCTAAAGCAACCAACCCTCTAGGGATTTTATTTGTCTTGAGTTGAATTATTTCTTTCCCTAGGAGGGTTTCTTTCCCATCTACAACCTCTACAAAGTTCTAAAAATCCATTTCATGGTTCTCATACTCATCAATACAATGTAGAGATCTCAATAAATCTTTATCATCATCAAATACCTGCCAGCTGCATACATTATCTACGTTTGACCTCAACATTTGTAACATCTGATAGAGTCATATCATCTGGCCTTAGAGCTACATTAGCTAGAAAAACTGCCCTAACATTCTTTGATCTCTCTATCTAGCTTATTGAAAAGGCATCAAACAACTCAATTGTATCCCAAATAGCATGCTTATACTGTCTTAATCTTTTATTTTTTGATGCATACTTATCTCTAACTTGGGAAACAACTAACTCTGAATCCCCAAATACTTGTATCATTTTAATTCCATGCTTTAGAGCAACATTCAGTCCTAACAACAAAGCTTCATACTCTGCAATATTATTTGTGCAAGCAAACTTCAACAAGAAAGAGAATTTGAGAAGCTTACCAGTTGGAGACAGAAATACAATCCCAGCACCAGAGCCTTCCTTCGAACAAGCTCCATCAAAATACATGGTCCAGAGGCCCTATTGATTAGACTTTTGAATGCACATGTCTCCCTCTTTACCTTCTTTAACATCTAAGACAACTCTGAAATTATCACAGTCGGTGTTCACAAAGCATATCTGTTCCTCTGATTCTTGATTCTCCACTGTCTCTGATGATCTTTCCTCCCTGATCAGTTTGGCATTTCTACCATTCATAGGGATCATAGCGTATGACAGATCTAATTGCATACTTCCACCAATCAATGATGCCCATCTTCTTGCTAGCAACATGCCATACTGTGGCTTGATATCAACAACTGTTAAGTTTATTTTGTAGGTCTTTTCAGGATATGCTGCCAGTCTAAAATTGACATCTTTCATAATTCCAATGGCAGGTACCTCCCTAGCATCCATGGCATAGCACTTTCCACATGCCTTATCTATCTTTAATCCAGCTTGCTGCATGATGGCCAAAGGCATGATGTTTGTGGATACTCTTGAGTCGAGCATACAGTTTCTAATTATTCTTCCATTTATGACAAGGGAGACATAAAATGGCTCCACTTGTGAAGGGCACTTTGCCATGGTCATCCCCAAATACACTTCAGGAACCTCATCTTCTTCAATGCACAGGGCTTGTTTCTTGGCCTAAGGTTCATCATTCTACTTGGCTTGACAGGGTACTCCTGAGATTAAGGATACTGCTTTATTTTTGAATTCTTCCACTTTCATTAGCTCCATCAATGGAATAGAGACTTTTATCTGCGACAAGATTTGAGTGATATCAAATGGAGCATAATTTTGTATGACAGTTGTAGCTTGCTCCATGTTTTACTTCCATCCTGAGTTGATCTAGCTTTAGCTTTTATGGTTCCTTGACTGTCATCTTTGATCTGAAGATGTTTATTTTGATCCTCAGCATGGGGAACTATATTCTCTACCTTTTGAGAATCATAGCCTATTTTTTGCTTAAAACCTTGCTTATTATTGTTCCATTGTTTCTTATATATTTCCGTCCCCTTATGATTGTGCACAGGTTGGCCCACAAAAGTGTTCTTTGGTTGAGGTGAGCTGCCTACCTAAGCTTTACCCCTGAGATTGTAATTACTCTTGACTTGAGCTACTGCTACAGCTGTGAGGGCTCTAATTTCTTCATTAGAAGGTCTCCTCAAACTATTCAGAAAATTGTGTGAATTCTGAGCATGAGCATAGCTGTCTTCCTCATCTTCATCATAAGGAAACTGCTCATAGACCTGCATCTCATTATTCACATTTACATTAGCATCATGAGAAGAGTATCCTCTGTTTGTAGATAGTATATTGACATTATCATCTTCCATGCAATGCGGCTCATTGCATTCATCACAGGCAACAACATTATCATATAAAGACTGAGCAATCATACATTGTGACTGTGAGTAAGGCATTTGGCATATTATACACCATGGGGTGTCATTAACAATATTTATAGCTTTCTTCAAAGGATCAGGTGTTTCCTTTGTATTCTGAGCTCTTGGATTTATATTGTTGTGTGGGAGGATGGGTTTACCATCACGCCAATTAGTATGATACGGCATATCATGTAATGATGGTCTTCTTTCTTGCCTTTGGTAAACTGGCCTATTAGGACCTATCCCCTTTTCATTTTTAGCTATTCTATAACTCAGGTCCTTAACAACATTTGTTAATTTATCTATTTTATCTTCAGAAATAGATGCACTGCCTTGACTATTTTGAGATTTAGTATTTGGATTTTGCAAAATTTTCACATCATCTCTTCTGTTTGTCTTACTAGACGCTTTTCTATTATTTTTAATATTTGTTGCAATTTTGAAGGCATCTCTGAGTCTGTGAGGTCCCTTGTCTCTCAATCCATAAGTTGTCTTGGCATCAAAAGCATTTATGTACAACACTATGCACATAGGTTCATTAGGCCTCAAGTCTTGTGGCAATTTGTTCAATACCTTCATGAATCTAGCGTTGAAATCAGCAACCTGTTCATTTGATCCTTTGGTAATGCCAGTAAATTCATTAATGAAGAAACTAGGATCAGTTTTGTCACCATATTATTCCTTGAATATTCTCCTAAATTCATCCCATGATGAAATGCTTCTGTCAGGCAGACCTTTGTACCACTCCTTGGCTTCATCAACTAAGGATTGCATAAATGATTTCATGAAAACATCCTCATGCTCAACCTTGAAGTTGTCCATGATATTCTGAAAAGCTTTTAGATGGTCTTCACCTGACACGGTATTATTTCCTAAAAATTTAGGCACTTGCAGCCTCACATGTTTGTCAATAGGATTTGGGTAACCAGGAATGCCATCAAAAACTAGTTGTCTGATTCTGTCCAACTGCATTGGTTGTCTACCAAATTGATTAGCATTTGCATTTCTATTTGCATTCTGATTTCTTACATTATTTAATGGAGCTCTTATGTTATTTGCATTCTATCTTTGATCATTACGCTGATCATGGATTTCATTTCTATGTTGATTTCTCTGCATATTTATATTTTCAATGGTAGGAATTGAATCATTCTGAGCAACTCTCAGAGCTTGCACTTTCTGTCTCATATCATCTCTGATTTTCACTGCCTACAAATATTCTAATTCTGCCCTTAAGCTCTTAATTTCATCGGCTAATTGTTCCTCTTTGGGTATAGAGGAGGATGGTCCCATTTCATTCTAATCATCATTATCTTCATCCCCTGGAGACTCATCCTCTTCAAATTTGTCACTGGGATCCAAGAAAGGGCGTTCTTGAAACACCTCTAACCTTATTCTTAGAGCACCATCCTGCTATTTCTCATATACATTTTGGATTTCAACTTCTGTGTTTGAAAAATAAGGCATTGTTTGCTGTGAAGATCCTAGATTGTCCTGAATAAATTCATTTTTCCTGGGGCTAGGAGAACCATCCTAACTGGCTCATACAGGCCCCTTTTTCCTATACATCATCTTTATGGGTAACTCTTCAAACAGAGTATTACGCTGGGATCTTCTCCCTTGCATACAAATTGTTACTTTACCGGTTGGGAGATTACTCAGAGTCGCCACCTACAAGTAGGAATTATTTTCTTTGTTCAATCAGGGTTCTTTCACTTACTTCCCTAGCAGAGTCACCAATTTCTGTTGGTGACTTGGATGGGTCACAAATATATCACCAGAGATAGTTAGATGGTACTTTAAATTCACATCCCCAGTAGAGTCACCAATTTCTGTTGGTTATTTTCCTAGACTAGATGCTTATTCCCAGTAATCCCTACAAAATAGCCATCATTGATCAACAGGATTCCTGGGCTAGGGGCCAACAGTATAGGAGATAGACTCTATAAATATCTCCTCTTCTTCTTTAGGCTCTGCAGAACCAAGGGGGGTATTCCCTATTCAACATCTATAAAATGCATCTATGTATTTGCTGGGATGTTGACATAAAGCAGATAAATCCTCTATTAAGCAGACCAAAACTGTGAGATAAGTGCAAAGGGGATAGCTTTGGGCTTATGTTCAGTTGTAGATAAAGGATTTTGGATCCTAAAACTACTTCTAATTTCCTAAAAGGTTTGATTTCGAGTTTAAGTTTGATTTTATGTTTGGATGCAAAACTAGGACCTGGACTGTAACCTCAATGCAAGGCTAGATTGGTGCCTATCTAGGGCTCGGAGTCAGTAGACATACACATGTGAATGGTCAGCATAAACATGTACCAAAGACTAGGTATCAAGGGGATTTTATTATATCTGCCTTACAGATATCTCCCAAAACAGAGTGTTTAGTCATTCATACTTAAAGGAATCCCTACTGCAACATATTTTCTTAATGATTAATCTGAAACTTTTAATTTGTCCCTTGAACAAAGGTACGAGATTAAACATTCAATACAAAAAACCCATATTCCTAAATCATAAATAACCCTTAGTTATTTAGACTCAAAAGAAAATACAGCCACAACTTGGAGACAAATGATTAAACACATGCAATCAGTGCATTTCTCATATAAAACAACATGAAACCAGTTAAATTATGCATGAAACACACAACATGAGACTCATAAACTCACAGAACTTTCAGGACAGGGCCACCAACTAAGTTGTATTGTATCACAGAGCCAGAAGTTTGTCCAGTTTTCAACAACAAATGAGTGACACAGTCTGCTTAATACAACAAGAAAGTGTACTTGACAAATTAATTACATGGCACATCAAAAATTCTGCAAGGTCGTGCACTACAAAATGGCACCCAAAATACTGAAGGCAGTAGGCAGAAGGAATGGTGAGGAGGAGCTGGACTCGAGCCCCGTGCCGCCACTTGGGGACATTCCTCATAAAACTGGTAGTTGGCCCGTCACCCAATCCGTCGCACCTCTGCATGATCGCCATTAAAGCCTCAACTACTCGCGGGATGCAACAGCAAATACATCTGGAGATTTTCTGGCTCAAAAATGGCTTCACACGCTCAAGAAAATCCTTTGCTGTAGGTTCAAAACCCGACCATTGATCAAAAACCCATCGCCGAAATCAACGGTCCCAAAACATGAAAGAAGAGCTGCAAGCCAATGATATCACACCACGTAGGCACCTTGACCCTCTATTGCTAACCCCTTCTTCCATGATTTTGCCTTTTCTGCCTCTGTATATGCAAAAACATATGCATATACAAAAGCCACTGTTCACCCTTTCAAAATCCCTTGTATATGCAAAATGCATATACATGCAACAGTTATATACAAGTCGTGGACTCCACACTTCATCTACTAAATTGGAACATTCCTTGGAATCCAGCTTGCATCCCCTACCTTTGTACATTGGCTTGTATATCAGCATATACAAGCGCCTTATACAACCCACGGACCTCAAATTACTATTCACTGTATTTGAGTCCTCCTTCGCGTCTGGGTTGTATATCTTTGACCTTTGTATATTCACGATATACAACTCAAACACACATGCAAGCTGCGGACACCAGGAACCTATAGAACAAAATAAAAGCACCATCGGGTCCGCCTTGCATATTTTTGAATGTATATCACATATACATTCTCCTTTGTATACGAGATACAAATCCCTTTGTATGTGAGGCGGACCCCACCAAATGCATCTCCTACTGCTTTGTACATAGCCGAACATACAAGACCATTTGCACCTTCCCATTGTATATTGCCAAATGTACATTTTCTCTTGTACCTTTTCATTGTATATTTGGATATACAAACTCAATATACATTCAACCCTGCGACCACCTTTGTATGCTTGAATGTATATTTTCAAATACATTCTCACTTGTATATCCTCGGGCCCCACCACATGCATATCTTTACTGCACTGTAGCAAATGTATGTGCACCAGTCTTTGTATATTCTTCAATGTACATTTCCTTTGTATGTGAGATACAAACGCAAACATACAAACCCCTTATATACAAGCAAGGAGTCTTCCAGGAATATTCCACCTTTGTATATTTTTCTTTTGAGCCCAATATGCATTAGGAGATGCATACAACTACAGAATATTCACGGGAATCTGTGAAAGATTCCCCCTTTGTATATGCTACCTAATATATATTAAAACATGCATATAACTCAAATTTTAAACATTTCTGGAAGCCGATTGAGATTTTCAAGCCCACCAATATACAATTCATCTTTGCATGCATAGAACTTAGCATTTTTATGAAGTGTGATAGGGACAAATGGTAAAACACTGCATGGGGGTGGTCAACCTTTGAACACTAAGGCATGACAATGAGACTTAATAACCAAGAACCCACCACATAAGGCCAACATCAAAAAAGGAAGAATAATGCAAGACACCATGACCCAGAAAGGTCAGGATTAAATGGGAAAATCTGCAAACATTGAAGCTCAAAACCCTAAACATAAATGATTACCAACAGAATCTATGCAAGAATCTATGTGGAGATAAGCACCATCCCGCCAATCCCAAAGGAGTTGGAGATCATATCGGCCCATGGCATCTGGAGGCAGAAAGTAGAAAGAGAGGATGAACTAGTCATTTGCCAGACTTGTCACTCTAAAGGCCATGAATCCCTGGATTGTGTGAAATTTGGGAAGGAGGACAAAGAGGATCCACAACAACAGGGAAAAAAATATACCCTTGGAGCTTCCCAACTGCCGCAGGGCAGCTCAATCCAACAAGTAGGAGCTAAAGTGGAGGTCTAGGGGGCCAACCTAGGAAGCAATTAGGAGGAAGAAAAGGACCTAGATACTAAGAAAATTTCTAAAGAAGAAGAGAGGACCTGGGGTCTGAAGGCTCGCATGATGGTGGGAAGAAGTCAGAAGAGAAAGAGACCCAAGCTAAGGGATCAAAAGAATCTAGCAAAACTATTGTCAAGGACACTCAAGGTAGGGAAGCTAGGGAATCTAGTATGGACATGGACATGGTAGATTTGGGAAAAAGTAAGGATATTGATGGTTGGTTGGAGAATGGCTTCATGGAAAATGCAGAGATCCTGGAATTTGAAAACGGTGGGGCAGATTCCCCCTCGAAATTCTACTCTTTAGGGTATGAATCAAAGGAAGGCTCAGAGGAGGTGGATGAAGGGGAGATTCAGGAAGAAAGAATGATAACTTAAACCCTTCAAAGATCAAAGTCCCCAAAACTGGGAAGGGGGGTAAAAGAGGCAGGAAGTCCATGAAGGAAAAGCTAGAACTTACAGGAATAGCCAAAGGTCAGAGGCAACTTTCACTAAGGTCAAGGAAGGTTAGATCCCTTCTTGAAGAGGAATGAGGGCCATAACTTGGAATGTTAGGGGCCTAAAGGCCCCTAACAAATGGTGCTTGGACAAGCATCTGATTAACCAAAGTAGAGCAGATTTAATTCTCCTTCAGGAGATAAAACTTGAAGAGGGGGGAAGGAAAGCTTTATAAAATCCTTAAAAAACTAGGAAGGTGCATGGGTAGATGCCAGAGGTGCTTCAAGAGGGATGGGGGTCATGTGGAACCCACTGATTATCAAAGGGGAGGAGGTGGCAGCAAACCTTAGTTGGCAATGTGTAAAAATAAGGGTCAGTCAGGTCAAGGAAGATTTTTTTTTATTGTGAATGTGTATGGCCTGAAAAAGACAAATAGAAAAAAGGAAGTTTGGAGGCAAATCAAGTCTTTTTTGCAAGAGGATGGTGGTAGATGGCCGATGGTGGTGGGTGACTTCAATGCCACAAAGGATAATGAGGAGAAGAAGGGAGGCAGGGTGTTGCTTACTCAAGTGCAAAGGGACTTCAGAGACTTCATTGAAGATTGTCTGCTTAGGGTCATCACAAATAAGAATGGCCTCTACACTTGGACGAATAGAAGGAAAGGCTTCTCCAACATAGCAGAGAGACTAGACAAATTTATGTTGGCTGGGGATTGGGAGGCATTCTCCTCAATCTTTGAGGTAACTATTCTACCTTGGATGGGTTCTGATCATTTCTCGGTTCAACTAATAGTTCTTCCAGATAGGACTCTTATAAGATGTCCTTTCAAATTCAAAAAGATGTGGCTAAGAAATGAAGGACTTAGAAGCAACATAAGGGACTGGTGGGGGGAAGAAGTGGAAAATGGAAATCAGAAGCTCTATGTACTAGCAAAAAAACTAGCCAATGTGAAGAATAGACTCAGGACCTGGAATAAGGAACACTTTGAAAAGATATTTTCCAAGAGAAAACCAGAATAGAAGAAGAGCTGACGGCTTTAAATACCAAAGTCATAGAGTCTAGAATGGAGGTGGAAGACTTTCTGCTAGAGGAAAAGCTAAAAAAAGAGTACTCAAAGACCTTGGCAAGGGAGGAGATCTTCTGGAGGCAAAAATCAAGGGAATCATAGCTTAAAGAAGGAGATAGGAACACAAAGTTTTTTCACATTTCCTTAAAGGTAAGGAGCAAGAATAGGGTTTCAGAGCTAGTTAACTCGACTGGGTAGACAATTATTAAGGAGGATATTAATAAGGAGGTGGTTGAATTCTTCAGAAACCTCCTTAATAATACCTCTCAACCAAACCTAGAGACGCAGGAGGAGCTTCTTTCCAATATTCCAACTTGAGTATTGGAAGTGGACAATCAAAGGCTCTGGGCTGTAATTATGATTGAAGAAGTCAAGA
Organism: Cunninghamia lanceolata; assembly: GCA_027924645.1. NCBI lineage: Eukaryota > Viridiplantae > Streptophyta > Pinopsida > Cupressales > Cupressaceae > Cunninghamia > Cunninghamia lanceolata. The sequence continues at coordinate 310,282 of BSBN01001515.1, read as the reverse complement.
AGGTCACCTTCTAATTGAATTCTTATAAGGCCCCCGGGCCTGATGGATTTTCAGCAGGCTTCTTCCAGCATTTTTGGGAAATCATTGGGAAGGATCTGACAGAGATTGTTGAAGATTCAAGGAAAGAAATAGTAATGCTTGGGGTGATGAACCATACTTTCCTTGCTCTAGTGCTTCAATCCAAGGAGGCCAAATCGATGGGAGACTATAGACCCATCTCTTTATGCAATGAGGCATTCAAGATCATCACAAAGATCATAGCAAATAGACTGAAACCAATCCTGGAGAAGATAATTTCAGAAGAACAAACTGGTTTTGCACCGGCCCACTCGATCTTTAAAGGAATTGTGGTGGCCCATGACGCTATTCACTTGGTAAGAAGACAAGGGTCAAAAAGTATGATAATCAAACTAGACATTCAAAAGGCATATGACCAAGTGGACAGAGAATTCCTGTTCAAAGTCTTGGAGAGGTTTGGTTTTGATAAAAAATGGATAAGATGGGTAAGAGCATGAATCACGACCACAAAATTTTTAGTTTTGGTTAATGGATCACCACAAGGCTTCTTCTCCTCTAACAGGGGGCTTAGAGAAGGGGATGCTTTATCTCCTTTCCTTTTTATAATCATGGAAGAATCATTAGCAAGAAGGATAAATACAGAGAGAAGAGTGGGCAATTGGAAAGGAATCAAGGTGGCTCTAAGGGTGGACCCGATCTCACATCAGCAGTTTGCTGACGATACCATGATTTTTGGGAAAGCATGTCTTTTGGAGCCAAGGAATATCAAAAAGACTTTAGATAAGTAATGCTTGGTGTCAAGTCAAAAGTTTAATTGGAGGAAGTCAGAGGTTTTCTTCTTCAATGTCCACCATGGCAACCAAAGGGACATTGCCTGTATCTTGGGTCTTAGGAGTGCCAAGCTCCCAAGGAAGTTTTTGGGGATCCCCTTGTTTGTTGGGATCAATAAAAGTGAGCTTTGGGAGGAGCTACTTTTAAAATGCAGCCAGAAGATGGAGGCTTGGAAGGGCAAATGGCTCTCCTCGATGGGCAGAATCATGATGATAAGGGCGGTGTTGTCTGATATCCCTGTATAGTCATTGTCTAGCCTTAGGATCCCAAAGAAGGTAGCGCTGGAGGTCAACCAAATAATGAGGAAGTTCATGTCGAGTGGCACCTCAAAAAACTAGAAAATACCCCTAGTGGCTTGGGAGAGGTGTGTACCCCAAAGGAAGTTGGGGGTGCTGGAGTCCGTCAAATAGAAATCATGAATTTGGCCTTGGGGGCCAAGTTGGTGTGGAAAATGTATTGCAAGATTAACCAAAAATGGGTTAAGATCCTTCAAAATAAATATCTAGACTTAGGGATCCTGAAAAGGATTTTCAGAACCAAAGACCCCCCAAGAGGTTCGACAATTTGGAATTTCCTAATTGAAAGCAAGGATATTGTAATAAAGCATATTTCATGGGAAATAAAGGGTGGAAGGGAGGCTTTGTTTTGGGAGGACTCATGGGAAAGCAAAGAAACACTGGGGTAGGATGCAAGATTGGAAGACCTAAAGACTTCTATGTGCTAGTTGTGGGGTGAGAAGGTCTGAGACTGTGGAATGGAAGGAAGTGGACGACATTGCGATCTGGTCTTGGAAATCCTTGGAGGATGTGGTGGCTCTAGAAGACCAAAAAGTTAGGCTTTGGCAAAAACTAAAGGAGAGGCATGTAGTCATCATGGAAGAGAAGGACATAATAAAATGGTGTGGTGCCTCAACAAGGTAGTACCAAGTAAAACCGGGATATAAATTGAAGGAACAAGCATGGAGAAAAGTTGATTGGCCAAAGCATCTAGTCTTCTGGCATTGAGCTTGCCTCCCAAAGGTAGGGGTGTTTTCTTGGTTAGCTTTCTAGAAGTGAATTCTTACTAAGGATAGGCTCTCTCACTTGGGAATCCAAGGTCCCAATAGATGTGCATTGTGTGAGAACGACGAAGAAACCTGGATCACCTGCTATTAGGATGTGAGGTGGCTAAATTTTGTTGTGTGTCAAGTGATTTCCAAGCTGGGATAGCAAAGTTTGTTGCCTCTGGATTTGAAGACTCTCTTTATGATGTGGCCCAAGATCAAAATCAATAGCATCTTCCATAGCCTCTGGACGGTTGCCCATTCGATCATCATATGGGAATTGTGGAAAGAGGGGAATAGACAGATCTTCCAGGATAAAAAGATAAGAAAGGAAGTGTTGGGGAAAAAATAGAAGAAGCCATTGTAGAAATAGTCAACAATGCTGCCCAGAACCAAAGCTTGAAGTCCAACTGCTTTTCCAGTTGCGATGGGGAAATGAAGAAGTCTTGGGCTGGGATTTCGATTCCCCCTGTTAATGGGGTTTCAGGGTTTGGTCATGTGGGGAGATCAAGGGAAGAAGTGAGATGGTTGGCACCATAGGAAGGATGGGCAAAAATTAACTTTGATGGAGTTACAAAAGAAATCTAGGTGAAAGTGGTGTTGGGTGTGTGATCAGAGACCATGAGGGGAGAGTTTTAATGGAAACGTCTATCTATCTGGGGATTGGAACAAATAATGAAGTGTCAGGGCTGCTTTGATTGGGCTCCAATGTGCCAAGAGTATAAATTTGAAGAAAATCCACCTAGAAGGGGACTCTCTAATAACTATCAATGCTATTAGGATAGGGTGGACTCCTAGCTGGAAACTTAGGAGATGGCTAACCCCTATCAACCAAATCCTAGCGAAGCTAGAGTCCTTCAAAGTATCCTAGATATTTACCGTGAAGGTGATGAGCTGGTAGATGACTTGGCAAAAAACTTTCCACTTTGAAAGATGATGGCAGAGCATGTGTGAGGGGAGTTAAGGGCTTTCAATTTCAAGATGAGAAGTGTGCAATGCTAGAAGGAAAGATGGTGGACGACATTAAATCAGGGTGTTGCAAGGATTTCAATGCATTTTCATTTGCAGCAAGCTAGGTGCAGTTGGATTAAGGCAGTTGGCATGGACACCCCGATAATTCTAGAATGCTCGAGCAGACAGCTGGCTTTCCTAGGAGAGGTGACAAAGAAAAGGATGGGATTGATCATTAAATTGAGGCATGGCCTCATCCTCCATGCTCTGAAGATGGTGTTGGGGGAGGGATGCATGTGCTCCTTCCATAGGTATCGAGTGAATATACATATAGCCACCATGTTTCTAGCCTTAATTCTGGATGCAGGAGAAATGAAGGACATGGCGAGGTCGCTCTACAAGAAGTTGATTTGCGGGAAGTTTCTAGGTGGGCTAGAGGATGTGTTGGAAAATTATGAAGTGGGGAGGGGGATTCCTCTACTTAGTAATTACTATGTTCTTCGTCGGCATGGTCAGCCTCTAAAAAGGTTCCCGCTAGTCTTTGCGAGTGATCTGGCAGCTCTTCCTAGGTTTCATTCAGCTGCAGTGAGAGGAATAAAATTCCTTAAACAAGTTCTTGACCTGATACCAGAGGACAACGCGGGCTGGTTGCAGGATTTTATTGCAAGCAAAGGGTTGGTAGATGCTGAGGGTTTGACTAATTGGGGAAGGCCGCGCATCCAAGTCTAATGAGTCCATGTGTCTGGCATTGATAGACTCTGTATTAGGTCCGGTATGATATGGTCTAGTTCAGTGGGGAGGTCAGGGTGTCTCTAAGGTTTAGGTTTATATTTTGGATCTGCATATATACATATAGGAAATATCTAGGGGTGCAGGGTGATATGGCAAGATTTTATTCTTGGTTGCCTATAAATCTTTTTTTGGGGGTTAATGTGCATAGGGTGAATGTTAATAATCCCCTCCTTCTATGTAATGTTCATACTTTTATATTAATACAAGGGTGCAGCCCCTTAGATTCTTTGAACTGGTCAAAAATAAAATAAAATAAAAATATGATATGTGTTTGTAATAATATTTTCTTTAAATATAATTAATTTATACTTAGCAATTTGCTAGTATAAAATAACTATTATTTACCATTTGTATTGTCTTTATCACAATTAGTTATTGAGTAGTAGCAAATTATAACATAATTTGTATCTTCTTTATTCTATTGGAAGAAAGATTTCTATAAGTGAATATAGTTGTACCTTGGCCAATTTAAATGTCACACATGTTTACAGTCAAAAAGTGCATTACTAGTCTAAAAAGGCATCAACAAACTTACTTATATTTGGTGCATTGTTACTTGTAGAGTGTATGCTTTAAATACATTTTTTTAAATCGTGTAGGTTTATACTTGACAAGGAACATATTGTAACCTATGTATAGAAATTTACACACTCGTCAAAATGTTGGACTCACACAACCACAACTTTGTCAATTAGAGGAACCTCTACGAGCAACAAACAAGAATTTTGCATAGACCTACGTCACACTTGCACAAGGTAAATAGATTGGTGGATTTCATCTAAGTGGCAAACTTGCTCTCAATCTGGGAGGTTTTTGTGTTCCAAAAGGCATCCATCACCAATGACTCATCTAGGAGGTGCACTATGCCAAGCTAGTTGGACACTTCAGTCTTACCAATAACCTATTGTTGCAAATATGTGCCTATGATGTGTTGTCATTGATGTTAACATATCCCTTTATCAGAAACAGGGGAAACAGTGCAAATCAATGAAGCAGATTTCTCCACATTTCCAGAGGAATGAAGATCAAAGTACGCGGACCATATGGCTATGTAGAGGATTGTCTGAAGTAGCTCTAGTTAAGATTTGAGAGGTTTGCATGAAGATTTGAAGCAGCTATGGCCATCTGAGTATAACTGGGTTTTGCAGTGTTCAGAAGAGATAGAGTGACAGGAAATTGGTGTGGATTTCTCTGCAATGAAAACTTATGATCTACGGATCTAGAGGCATGTTTAGGAAGTCAGTGTGTATCCTCAACTCAAGTGGTTCATGGTTTTGAGGTTAGCAAGCAATCTTTCTAGTGTGACAGTCATGGCAAACAGTGTTCTTGAGGTACCATATGAAGATGCAAGTGATTCTGATGATTTGGAGTAGTGTAGATGTTATTTTTAAATTCAATGTGCTTATGGAGGTCTCGGATCGTGTACCCACTGTGTTGGAGGTCTGCATTGAAGATTGAGCTCATTGTTGAAGATTTCTTCCTTTGTGTTGATATTCTTCCTAGTCTTGGCTGACCGGATGTTTCAAGCATGTTGCAGATGATCTAAGAGCAATTCTTTGGAGCGTAGCATGTTGATCGAAGAAGATTCAAGTTCTAGCTATGTTTGGCTAACAGTATAAGTGATTCGTATTAAGTCAAGATGACCTTGATGTTCATTCTAAGGTTGATGAAGCGTATAAATACTTGTGGATGAGTTGTGGAAAGTTGTCCTTGTGCGAAAATGATAAAATCCTAAGAAAGGTACAAAGGTAGAGAAAAGAAGAGGAGGAGCAAAGAAACAAGAGCAGTAAGGTATGAAGAGATAGTGAAGAAGTGTTTGGGGGCAGAGCAGAAGCTTTGTGAGCTTTCAATGGGACTGAACCACGCATGAAGAAGATGTTATTTCTTAGTTCATTCTTTCTGTACTAAACATAAAATGTTGTAGGTAGTGAGCCTCTTTAAGTAGTGAGCTCTGGGAAGTGCCTTCCCATTTCTTTTAAGTACTTTTAATAGGGTATGAATCTTGTGGGTTAACCCTCACCGTGGTTTTTCCCTCAACTGGGTTTCCATGTAAAAAATTTGGTGTTATGTGTTTATTTTGTTTTTGCTCATGTGTTGTTAATTCATGCTTTAATGTTTACATCATTAATCTATTTGTAAGTTGTTAAAGAAGATTAAAAGTAGAAAAGGTTAAAGTTTTGGACAACTGATTCACCCCCCTCTCAATTGTCTGACCTAATTCCAACACTTGTCAACACCACAAAAACACTTCTATTAGCCTCACATGTGTGCAGACATTGAGCTTCTACGTTCCTTGTTGCATCACCAAGCGCATGAATAGGAAACTCAAGATTTACACACCTCTTCAAGTTCTACATAGACTCGAGGAATCTATCAACATGTATTTCATGAGTAGACTATGTTAGGTTAGCCGACAAATGATATCAATTAAATGCAAATAAAGATTAAACACAGGAATAAAAATACACAGAAATAATAACAGCAAGAGACAAGTTTAATGTGGTTCACCCAAAATCAGGCTACATCCACCAATAGAGAGTCCAATATTATTATCCAGTAAATCAAACCGATTACAACCAACAATCCTTGCAACTTAATACTGCTGTAAAATGCTACAATACAATATCAACGGAAACCCTAACCCTTAGCCATTTTTATCACGACATTTTATTGATTACAAAATAGGGTTTTTTATGTCAACCAATGAAAAATAACTCCTGACACCTTAATAAAATAATAAAAAACCATGTGAGGTTTCGGGGACGCTACCCCTGAGCCCCTTCGGGGGCACTGCCCATCGACCCCGCCCTCTATTGCGATAGGGAGCGCACCAGGGGAACTGCCCCTTGATCCCATAGGAATTTGGGGGGAAACCATGTTGATAAAAGTGGGAAAATTTTAAACTCTGAGTTTGATTAGGCTCCATATAACAACAATCTCCCACTTGGAGACTAATCATAACATCGTTGACCTTGTAGCTCCCACTGGAAATAAGCACCCTGGACTCTGTTGTTCTATTTTTTTTGTTTTCAGTCTTGAAGACCAACTGAAGCTGAAGAGGAGCTCAGCTTCTCCCTTGTCACTGCCTTTGTAAACATATCCACTTGATTTTCATCTGTATGTATCTTTTCCAGCTGTAACTATCCATCATCCAACACCGATCAAATGAAGTGATACCTCAACTATATGTGTTTGGTATTTGAATGCAAGGCAAAATTCTTTGCAAGATGTATGGCACTTTGGTTGTCTATAAACAAATAACTATTAGCCTGTTGTTTGCACAATTCTTCCACGAAAGATTGTAGCCATATCATCTCCTTGCTTGCCTCTGTTGTAGCTACATACTCTGCCTCTGTGGTGTATAAACAACCACCTTTTGCAACCTCGAGATCCAACTCACCGTTGTCCCACCTACATTAAAGACATAACCTATAGTACTCTGCCTAGTATCAATACCCCTACCAAATTTGAGTCTACATAACCTGCTAAACCAGTATTATAACCCCCAAAACATAAGTGTTTATTGGATGTACCTCTCAAATATCTGAGAATCCATTTTACCACATTCCAATGCTCCAATCCGGGATGACTCATATACCTGCTTACGACTCCTACAACATGTGCAATATCTGGTCTTGTGCATACCATGGCATGCATTAAACTTCCTACAGCTGAAGCATATGGTACCTTAGACATTTTATCTTCCTCCTCTTGTTCCTTAGGACACATCTTCTTAGTCAACTTTAAATGACTGGACAAAGGTGTGCTGACAGCTTTTGCATTCTCCATATGTAATCTCTGCAACACCTTTTCAATATAATTAGCCTAAGATATAGTCAATTTTCTGTTCGTCCTATCTCTACAAATTTTCATAGCAAGGATTTATTTTGCTGCCCCCAAATCCTTCATAGCAAATGATGGTGCTAATTGTTGTTTTAACTCTATTATGTGATCCATGTTAGACCCAGCTACAAGCATGTCATCAACATATAAACATAAAATAATGTAGTTGTCATTATCCAACCTCTTAAAATAAACACAATGGTCAGAATTACACCGATTGTAGCCTTTCTCAGCCATAAAACTATCAAATTTCAAATACCATTGCCAAGGTGCTTGTTTCTGAAAGGAAGCTAGGTGTGCGGAAAATGCTTCCTACACTAATCTAATGAGGAGAGGGCTATGCAAATTCAACTTTATCCTAACTATTACAGCAATGTTAAACCATTAACATGAGATATTGCAGCAATACACATACACACAGAAAGTAGACAGAAGAGAGAGACAAGATATACATGGGGAAAACCCTTATGGGTGAAAAACCCCACACTCCAAAACACAGCTCAAATGTATTATAGTAAATAATAACAGATTACAATACAATTTCAGAGCCAATGCTCTTTTAGGAGTCTTTGAATGTCGAATCTGGAGATATTCTGGAAGTATAACAATACTCGTACCAAAGTTATCTATCTCCCATCCAAGCACCTGTTTATATATAGTTTACAAGGCAAATATGGAACATTCTAGAGATGGGCGTCCATCTTAGACTCATGCCCCAAAACCCACACTACGGACACTTGTCCAACATCCCATCCCAAAGTGGGCACCTGGTCCCAAGATAGGTTACGACAGATGCTCTTACGCACCTTACAGTTGTCATAGAATCAGTCATACACTGACTAAAAATATCATATTCCTCTTACATGTCATAACCTCCCTTGACCTCCCAAAGATGTCTTTCTCTCGTGCAGAGATACTCACCGACACTTGTCATTAATTAAAAATCGTTTGAGGTTTCGGGGGTGTTGCCCCCGAGCCCCCACGAGGGCATTGCCCCCAAACCCCCATTAATTGTTCAAGGGGGAAAACGCAACTGCCAAAGTCACCAAAATTTACCCTGCTGCATATACACAAGGTGCTGACTTTGCTAACTCAACATGGGATAAATAAATACAACATTGGGAATTTCCAAAGGTTGAGACACCTTAATTCCCAACAGTTTCAAGCCATACAAACTATTCTTCAATCTCCACACCAATTTCTCCTTACCTTTGACCTCAAATCCTTGGGGTTGTTTCATATATATCTCCTCCTCCAAATCACCATGGAAAAAGGCAGTTTTCACATCTAGCTATTTCAAATGCAAATCTTCAGCAACCACAATACTTAAAACAGTATGAATAGAAGTCATCTTGACAACCAGAGAAAATATCTCATCAAAATCAATGCCCTTTTTCTATGCAAATCCTTTTACAACCAACCTGGCTTTAAATTTTTTCTTATTTCCATCTTCCTCTTTCAGCCTATAAAGCCATTTGTTTGGTAAAGCCCTTTTACCTGCAAGTAACTTGCATAATTCCCAATTCAAATTTTTCAGCAAGGAGTCCATTTCTTCTTTCATTGCAAGCTCCCATAGAACCTTTGTATCCACCTGCATAGCTTCATCATACCCTTCAGGTTCACCAACATCTGTTAACAAAATAGAATACAAAGAGGGAGAAAACCTTTCAGGAGGTCTAATTATCCTTGTTGATCATCTAACATTCACTGGAGTTTGTGGTATTTCTGGTTACTATTGTGGAGCATGAGAAACCACTAGAATGTCACTATTTAGAGTATCATCCAGCACCACATAATCCTTTTCTTTCTTCTCATGCAGCTGCAACTGATCTTTGTACAACACCTTCTCATTGAATACAACATCCCTACTTCTCACAATTTTTTAATTTTCAAAATCCCAAAGCCTTTAACCAAATTCATCAATGCCATATCCAACGAAGGTACACTTTTTTGATTTTGCAATCCAGCTTGGTTCTATTTTCAGAATCTACATATGCAAATGGTTCACATCCAAAGGTTTTGAGAAAAGAATAACTCACCTTCTTACCTATCCATGCTTCCTCTGGAATACCACAACCCAAAGGAACTAAAAGACCTCTATTAATTAAATATACAATGATGTTCACAGCCTCTGGCCACATGTTTAAAGGTAGCCCATCATGCAATCTCATGGTCCTTGCACGCTCCATTATTGTCCTATTCATGCGTTCAGCCACTCCATTCTCCTATGCAATCCCTGGAACTATTTTATGCCTACAGATTCCATTAAAGGAATAATAATCCTCAAATTCTTTGCAGCAATACTCACCACCATTATCAGATCTGAGACATTTAAATCTTTTACCCATCTCATTCTCAACCAAGCTTCTTCATTTCTTAAATGTTTCAAATGCATCATATTTCTGCCTAAGGAAATAAATCCATACCTTCCTTGTTGCATCATCTATGAATGTAACATAATACCAAGAGCCACCGAGAGAAGATACCTGAGCTAGTCCCCATACATCTGTATGCACAAGGTCCAACTTTTCATCTTTCTTTTTCTTCCCATCCTTGAGAAAACTGACTCTCTTTTGTTTTCCATAGACACAACTTTCACAGAAATTCATATTAATACATTTCATACCTGGTAAAACTTTCTTAGAATGAAGTACCTTCATACCTTTTTCACTCTTATGCCCAAGTATGTTATGCCACAATGTTGTCTCAGAACTTATAGCAACTATTTTAGTCTCTTCCTGCAAACCTATAGTAACTGTTTCTAAACCTATTCGTTTTTTTTCTGCAACAGTTAAAGTAGAAGGAATAGTATGACCTGTACAAAGATATAAGGTGCCTACTTTCACACCTTTTACTACTATTGAGGCACCTTTTGAAACCTTCCATTTTTTATCAGTAAATGTAACAATTTAACCTTCTTCATCTAGCTGCCCTGCTCAAATTAAATTCATACTCAACCTTGGAACATGCCTTACCTCTTGCAGTAGCCAATGATTCTGATTCTGAAACTTAATCTTAATTCTTTCCTTTCCAACAATCTGATAGGGTTCATTATCTCCCAAATAAACTAGCCCAAAATCCCCTTGGACATAATCAAGAAAATAACTTCTATGGGGCGTAGCATGAAATGAGGCCCATGAATCATTAGCATTATCTAGGGAAAGAATTAAAGCATCATCTTCAGATTTATTACTTACCACATTTGCCTCCTTATTGGCTTCTTGTTTGTCTCCTTTATTCTTCTGAGACCAGCAATCTTTCTTCAGATGGCCTATTTTCCCACAGTACCAGCAATCCTTATGTCTTCTGGATTGGGATATCTTATCCTTTGATTTTTCTTGTGACTTCCCATGACCTCCAAAACCTTTTCCTCTTTCATTGATCTACCCCTACTTTATGCATTCAAAACACTACCTGATGTGGACCCTCCTAAACTCTTTCGTCGCATTTCCTTGCTAAGGATAACACCAACAACATCATTAAATTTTAAAGTGTTTGAACCAGAAATAGAGTTACTTACATCCATTACCAAGCTATTCCAGCTTTCTGGCAAAGAACATAAAACCAAGAGATCCCTCACCTCTTCATCAAATTTAACTTTTACAGAAGTTAACTGATTGGTAATTATATTAAAATCATTTTTGGATTAAAAAAATGCTTCGTGAGAAATACCTTATTTGATGCTGAGGGTTTTTCATACAATTTAGCCAAACCTTTCATCAGTTCACTTGTTGTCTTCGCTTCTATTATATTGAATGCCACAGATGGTGTCAGGCACAACCGAATGGTTCCCAGTGCCTTTCTGTCCAGAAGTTCCTAATCCTCATCCATCATTGCTACCAGTTTCTTGGATACTCCTTCCAATGGCCACCATAAATCCTTCTGATAGAGGTAATCCTCCATCTGCATCTTCCATAACTAATAGTTTTGCCCATTAAATTTATTGACCTTCAATTTACCCTCATCCACCATTACTCCCACTCAATCATGAGACTCCCACTCAACTGTGAGACCTTCCTGTAGATGATAATTAAACACAACCCACTCTGATACCACTTGTTAGGGTTAGCTAACAGATGATATCAATTAAATGCAAATAAAGATTAAACACAAGAATAAAAATATACAGAAATAATAACAACGAGAGACAAGTTTAACGTGGTTCACCCAAACTCGGGCCACATCCACCAACAAAGAGTCTTATATTAGTATCCAGTAAATCAAACTGATTATAACCAGCAATCCCTGTAACTCAATACCGCTACAAAACGCTACAATACAATATCAACGGAAACCCTAACCCTTAGCCATTTTTATCATGACTTTTTGTCGATTACAAAATGGGGTTTTTTATGTCAGCCAATGAAAAATAACTCCTGACGCCTTAATAAAATAATAAAAAACCTGCCCCTGGACCTCGCAAGGGGCACTACCCCTTCACCCCGTAGGAATTTGGGGGGAAACCGCGCTGATAAAAGTGGGGAAAATTTAACCTCCGAGTTTGATTAGGCTTGATATAACAACAGACTTTGTATGAAAAAGTACTAGAATGATTCTATATTTGTTGTAGTGGATAAGTTTTCAAACATGGCAATAATGGTTACTTGTAAGACGAATATCATAGTGTAGGAGTTGTGCATCTCTTCTTCAACCTTTTATGGGTTCAAATTTATACCTACCTACATTGAAATTATGTTTAATTACAACCCGTAATTTGTCAGTGCTTTGAACAATCTTTGTGGGAAAGATTAAATACATACACATGGTCAGGCAAAGGTAGTGATTCAAACACTTCTACATATGTTATGCATCTAAAACCATGCACACCTATACACTTGGGATGACAACCTACTTAACATCCAACATACATACAATAAAGATTTGTACAATTCTATGGGGCATAGTCCTTTCCAGACATGTTTTACGTTTCAACCTACAACACCTCTTGGCATATCCCTCTATGCACCCACACTTGAAGTCATGCACATAGGAATAGAAAGTAGAGAGCATGAAAATTTTGCAACATATTCATAGTGTTTACCAGTAAGTTTAGTAGATTCTCTCATGCTAATAGTAGAAATACAAAGAGCACCCTGACATGTATAACACACCTCATTCCTTCTATTACACATATGGCTCCAGTGGTTGTATTGTTTGTCATTTGATGTCAACACTGTCACAAGGTTGTCATTGATGTCAACATTGTTATGAATGTGTAATAGTGTTCATAGTTGGATGTAATGCTCCTGAAGAAGATATATAGAGATGCATTGAGATAGGAATTAGATGCATGCCATGCTCCTGAAGAAGATACATTGAGATGAGAATTAGAAGTTCATATCATGCCTTGTTCATTGCAGAATTGAGTATGAAGTTATATTCAAATGCGAATTAGAAGCATCAAGAAGACACATTGATATGGGAATTAGAAGCACTATGATATGGTATTGATGGAATAAGATATGTTGTATGCTCCCTTCTACTATCCCTAAGAATGCATGTGTTAATCCAAAGAAGAATTAGTCTCTGGAAGTTGGTGATAGTCTTTGTTTCAGAATGAGCACATTTGAAGACTGTCTGGGAAATTGCTTAGCATTTCCATTAGTTTGGTTCTGGGCCTTTGTGGATTGGAAAATAGCTTAATGTAATGACAAATCCTACATATTCCAAGATTTATGATGTATGGACTAGCGGAAGTATGTTTTGTAAAAGATAGAGTGAAGATAGTGTTGGTTCTGTGAAGACAATCTCTACATGGAAGCAGGATGCTCTGCATTCCTCTGCATCTACAGATTTGGCTATGTGGTTCTAAAGGTATGTTAAGATTCCAGTGAATATGATAATTCTAGAGATTCAGATTATTTACACTTCTGTTGTAAAAGTTGTGTATGATAGAGTACCGGCATATGTTCTGGCAAAGTAAGTCAGTGCTAAAGGTTTGCTGGAATGCTCCACATTCCTCCATAAATGAATTATTGCCTTTGCAATTTTTAGGACATGTTTCTAGATGTGTATTATATGCTTCTTTTTAGTTTTAAGGTTCTTGGTGGTTCATGGCTCAGTTTTTCAAATGATAACATGTTGCAGCATGTTCCAGATGACAGAGTGTTCTCAGAGTTAATGATTGAAGCTATGTGGCACAATTCTTTGATGTACAGTGGCAAAGGAGTGTTTGGGGATGTTTTATGAGTCATGTGGACTCCCCTGGAAAAGTTTTTCATGGAGGTGTGAGTGGGTGCTCCTTCCAAGACCCTTGTTTTCTTGGAGGTGTGAGTGGGAATCCAACTCACCATTTGTCCCCCCCACTTGTGTGAGAGCACAAGTGGATGCGGTGAGGATTGAGAGGGAATGAGAGGATGACACTTGTCATCCTCACACTTCCTCTCCCTTGCAGGTGGCATGGGAGGAGGAAGGAGAAGGTGACAAGTGTCACCTTATCATTCCTCAAAGCCAAAATTATGGCCTATTTTATCTCTTTTGTTGAGGAGAAGGGGGTTCTTCTTTTCTAGTTCTTCCTTGCAATTTTAGGGGGGTTCTTGCAAATTTTAGTATCTTTTCTAGTTTTGGAAGAGTGGGAAGAAATTCTTGAAGTTGGAAGGCTTGGGAAGGCTTGGAGCTCTTCACCAAACTTCATCCATTTTAAGGGCTTGTAAGGTAGGCTTCTTAACCTGTGATCTCAACTTTGCTTATATAATTTGTGGTGTTTTAGTTTGTGGTTGTTTTGTGATTTTGCATTGTGATGTTGGGATGGGTGTTATGGTGAGAGAACCTCCAATGGAGGTAGTGCTCAACCTGTATGGGTAGGGGAGAGGAACAATCCTTGGGGGCTCTCTCACAGTTGTATTTGTGCCTTGAGGGCTTTTATTTGTAGAGGAGAATGTTGAATGGCAAGAGTGCCATGGAGATTTTATGTGATATTTGTGGAGGTTGGTGTGTTTTGGAGATTTTGGCTTGAGGCCATGTGTTGGGATTTTCTTTTACCATTTGGGAGCCTTTTTAAGTTGAGAGGTCTATTCCCTACCCTCTCCAAACTCATTTTTATGAGTTATGTGTAAAACCTATGGGGATGTTCTAATTTTTTTGTTATTGTGATTTATTTTGTTGTGCAATGAAACCTTGTGTGAAATCCCTACCTCCCTAGCTCAGGGGTGACCCACTTGCGGGTCTACGGTAGGGAGGAGAGCTTTCCTTTTGTAGTGGTTGGTTCTGTTTCTTGTGTTGTGCTCATTGCAGGATTAGAGAGACAAAAAAAGAAAAAGAAGTGATTGAAAAGATCCTCTTTGTGTGGCTTTGTAGTGTTTTAATGGCTGTTGGAGCCATGGCCATTGTGGCCTCATTGTATCTTATTTTTGTGAAAGATTGTTAAGATAATTGCCATGGAGTTGGCTGTGACAAATATTGAAATGTAAACATTATGTTATTTTTGTTTAATGTTTATTTTCCCTAATTGTGGTGTTGGGAAGTTGTGAAATGCAAGAAAAAAATGTATTTTACATTTCTACACTTGTTCCTTACAAAAAAGAAAATAAATACATCAATGGTAGTTTAAAAGGTATTTGCATAAAGGAAAGGAGAATTTGAAGTTAAAAATTTGTTGGTTGCACAAAACTTTACTAAACATTCAGTTATTGTATGTAATATTGTTCACTGCTGAATTAGACCTTGTTGTGAATGAAAGAGAAAGTTAGATACATTTGTTGCTATTGTAAAAAAAAAATAATGTATAAGTTGTTGTATATGTTTATTTGCATACATGAAAGCGAGATCATTTATCGTAGATCCTTTATTTCTGTTACATTGGAAGTTTAATCAAATTTGTAATTTACTCATCTTTTTGTTGCATCAAATGAAAGGGTAGATTTCTGTGTAGTTTATGTATAAAAAAAAAAGACTAAAGTTATATGGGAATATATACATTTCTGCATTTTTATAAACATGGTGACTTATCTGGTTGCTGTCCATTTCAATGTATTTATAAAAAAATAAAAATAAAAGAGCCTTATTTTTCCTTCTAGGTATTAAATTTATATATATTTATACATCAATGTATAAGAAACTGTATATACATGTCAAAGTATGATAAAAATGAAATTTTTTTTTTAAAACTAAAATGTAGAGCAGACTATCTTTTAGGTTTATATATATTCATAATAAATATATTTAAATCGAATGTTATTTATTTTTATAATGCAGGAAAAAAAAATAAAAAAAAACAGAGGTCAAAATCATTCTGTGGTGGCCAAGGGAAAAAAAAATTATTATTATTTTTTTTTTGGCGGACTGCGAGCAGCGGCGCCGCCCATAGTATATCCGCTTATGTGAAGGGGTGTGGGGGAGGAGGCTCCTTCCCCACACCCCCCCAAAACCCCACACTCTGCCGTGTGCTGTGTATTCTCCATGGAATGGATCAGCAAGCTCATCCATGGCCTCCATGGGAGACTTCAAATCCTAACCTGTTGAAAAGAAGAAAATATCACAGAAAGAAGAGGAAAATATATGCAACTCGATCTCTACCCTGCCATTTATTGATATTCAGAACTTAAATAAAAAAAACATGGTAATATTTTTGTTGTTATACTTCTGTGGAGCTTGAGGAAGAATCCATGGCTTCCATTCTGGTTTAAACCCAAACCTGCAAAATAGAAAACCAAACAAAAAAAAAGAAATAAAAATGGAGAAAGAAAAAAAAAAGATAAATACATAAATCAATAATAATATGTAGATGGATCTATCTGCTGTGTATACCTCCGTGGGAGGTAGGAGCAAGCTCCTTCCATGGCTTTCAATGGCTTCCCAAAACCCTACCTGCACAAAAAAAAAGAGAAGGCAAAACAAAGAGATGGAAAACAAGAATAAGAAATGAGTTAGGGTAAAATGGAATGAGAAAGAGGATTAGGGCATCTTTAAGATTTAGAAAACAATTTTTTTAAATTATTTAGGGTTTTCCTCATTTTGTTTGTGAAGTTTTTAATTTATCCTTTATTTTTTTTTTAAAACCTCATTTTCCTTTTTATTTGTTTTATTTATCTTTTGAAATTTCTTTAAATGAATTCAAAAATTTGGTATGGGATAAATTCTTGCAACTTGATTATTGTCTTGTGACTTAAAAAATTTTGGGAGGGATTATTTATGCTTACTGGGGAGAATTTTTCTCTTGAGTTATTTTATCATTTATTTTACAAGGGGAGTTAATTAAACTCTTCTCCCTCATCCATTAATTTTTGAGTGAGATATTAAACATAATGCCAAAAATTATGTTTAATAACTAACTCAGTTTTTCGATTGAATTTAACTGACGTTTTGTCATTTTAAAATTAATTTTATTATTTTACTTTATTTCATTGATTATTTTTCTAATTTAATTTAATATTTAATCGTTTATTTTATTTATTTTTCCTTTTGGTGTTTTATTTAAATTTATCGAAAACGTGTTATGCTACCAAAATTTTGCTAGATTCCTAGGGTTTAATTAATGCGATGTTTTTTTTATTCCATTCCATATTGCCATTTGAATCACGCGCCATCTTACCATATTGGTTAATCACTTTTCAATACAGGTTAATTAGGGATCTTTGCGGGCAAATCCATCTTCACCTAGGAAACTTAGGGTTTAGATTAAATCAGTCTAACCCTAGAGGTGACACCCTACATGTCGTATAACCCCTAGATGGCCTTCGCCTTCACGGTTACGATGACATGTCTATGCCTATGCGTATTGCCATCGAGCATGCAGACGCGTGCGAGTGGGTTTCAAGGGAAAGGTAGAAAAAATTTTCGTAGTTCGTGTCATGACCACATGGTAAATGTGGACATGACACGTGTGTTTGTGTGTCGTGACCGCATGGAAAATGTGGGCATGACATTTGGTATCAAAGCTAGGTTTTTAAAACATTGGGCTTATTTTAGGTACATTATTATTTCTGCAATTATGATTGACTTGTGGCTACCTCGTTTTGTAGGATGCCTCCCAGACGAGTTCAACGAGCACAGTCCTGCCGCACTCCACCCACCGAGGTGCACACTGATTCATCAGCTGTGGGATTGGGTCAGCCAGTTCCACTGGTATAGTCAGTTCCACAAGTTCAACCACTCCTTCAGCCATAGCTAGTTCCACAGGTACCGCAGGCACCACCGACCCCACCAGATATTGGTCCACAGTTATTACAAGCCTTACAGGCAATCTTAGATAGGCTTCCACTGGCTGTAGTTGAGCCGCGCATAGAGCCACGTGTCGAGCCCCACATAGAGCCGTGAGAGGCACCACATGTGGAGCCTTATGTCGAGTTGCCAGAGACAGAGGAGGTTGGTTCGGCCGACAGGGCCCGTAGCAGGAGCCCTTCACATCATGCTAGGCATGACGAGGCAGTACGAGTAGAGCAATTGGGTCACAGGCCTTATAATTATTATACAGATGAGCCTTTCAGGGGGCACAGAGGTAGAGGAGATCCCATTAGGGACATATTGAGGTTGAACCCTCCTACATTCATCCGGACCACAGAGGGAGCCGAGGCAGAAGCCTAGCTTATCAGTTTAGACAGGTGCTTCGCGTTGCGTCATTACGAGGGCAACATGAAGGCCCGTGTGGAAGTACACTTGTTATGAGATGCAGCAGCTACCTGGTGGAGCACGGAGGAGTGCAAGCGTCACCTTTCTTTAGACACCCTCACATGGGAGACCTTCATTGAGCGCTTCAATGCACGCTACTTATCAGACCATTACAGACAGCGTCGTATAGACGAGTTCCATGACCTTCAACAGAGGGGACTTTCAGTGGCTCAGTATGAGGCTAGGTTTACAGAGTTATCTAGATATGCGGAGTATCTCCATGACGAGAAACTTCTGGTGCATAAGTTTATCAGAGGACTGAACCACAGTATAGTAGGGCTTGTTCGGATGGCAGATCCCTAGACTTTGAGCGATGCTGCCAAGAAGGCATATATTGCTGAGGAGATTCAGGGACAAGGGCAGAGTTCACACCCTTAGTTTTGGGATCATAGATAGCAGCAAAATTAGTAGAGTCACCGCAGGCCACCTCTGCCACCTAGGGGAGGAGGATTTAGTTCTGCACCCTTACCTTCTAGGCCCCCATAGCAGCGATAGCAGCCACGAGCTGCAAGACCTGCATGATTGCAGTAGTCTTTTGGAGGATTACAGAGTTCCACGGGCTGACCTACTCAGTAGCAGCCGTCGAGCAGGACACAGAAGGTACACATTCAGTCTCAGGGACCATGCTATGTTTGTGGTGGAGTGGGACATCTAGCCAGAAAGTGTCCACAGGGCTTTACAACAGGGGGATAGCCTCGTGCCAGAGGATCCGAGCTGATAGTTGGAGATGTGGGTAGATCCCACCACTTGCTGGCAGCGGTTGACAACCGCGAGGTTGACTTTCAGACCCCCATCCTTGAGACTGCGAGTAGAGGCAAATAGGCAATTGGCTTTGGAGCCAATTCACTTTTTGGTTCGTCAGATGCTGGACCTTCGAGGTCGAGAGTTGGATCCGGTTAGGATCCAGTGGGATCGTTATGGCGAGGTCACGACAACTTGGGAGTATGCATCTAGTTTGAGGGCACTCTATCCTCACCTATTTGACGACTTTCAGGAGGAAGTTTAGTCTTAGGGGGGGAGGATGTGAGGCCGATTATTTTACCTCCCTTATTTTGATCATTATGTTATTCAGGAGATGACACTATTAGACCTTAGTGACTATGTTTCATTATGCAGACTTGATGTTTTATCTCACTAATTTGATACATGTGATTTGATTCGGTCATATTGGATGATATGTTGTGGTTCGATATATGGGATTTATATTAGATGATATTTTGTTATGAGATTCCAGTTATTTATGTAATGTGAACTATTTGTCATATGACGGAAAATGCAGTTTAATTTGGAGTTATGTATTGATGTTTATTGTTGTATTCGATTGTGTGAATTTAATTCCAGTTGCTTCAGCTATCACTTTGCATGACAGAACTAACACTTGATCGAGATGTGTAGGATTCACATTTCCTAGCCACAGGAAAATCGGAGGTAGGATTCACACCATGTTATTCCCTATAAAGCCGATCCATTCCCAAGAGGGATAAGGATCATGTGTGTAATTGAATGATGATTTATTGTGCTTGGTTTAATTTTAATTATTTGTAGCCTTATTACCCTTTCTTTTTCTTATTTTTGATTAATATTAAGTGTTGTAAAATTTTATTTGATTTATACCACTTGGTATTTTTATTATTTTTTTTTCTTGGGCCATTTAAATGTGGATTTATAACCCTTTTCATGAACCCTAGGGTCCCAAAAGTTACCCTGGGTGGTCAACCATGAGACTAGGGTCAACTTGGACCATCTAACCCTAGTTTTGACTCACCTTAGATCACCCTAAACCATGGGTTAGTTTAAGTGACGAATTTCTTGGAATAAGGAAAATGGGGGATGGGCCATGCCTTGGAAAGGACTCATCTCCCATCCCAAAGTTGGGAATCATTTCCCAAGTGAGTGGGTGCTCCTTCCAAGACCCATGTTTTTATGGAGGTGTAAGTGGGTGCTCCTTCCAAGACCCTTGTTTTCTTGGAGGTGTGAGTGGGAATCCAACTCACCATTTGTCCCCCCCACTTGTGTGAGAGCACAAGTGGATGAGGTGAGGATTGAGAGGGAATGAGAGGATGACACTTGTCATCCTCACACTTCCTCTCCCTTGTAGGTGGCATGGGAGGAGGAAGGAGAAGGTGACAAGTGCCACCTTCTCATTCCTCAAGGCCAAAATTATGGCCTATTTAATCTCTTTTG
This sequence comes from Cunninghamia lanceolata, assembly GCA_027924645.1. Lineage (NCBI taxonomy): Eukaryota > Viridiplantae > Streptophyta > Pinopsida > Cupressales > Cupressaceae > Cunninghamia > Cunninghamia lanceolata. Next base: position 290,016 of record BSBN01001515.1, on the reverse strand, counting down.
TTGAGGAGAAGGGGGTTCTTCTTTTCTAGTTCTTCCTTGCAATTTTAGGGGGGTTCTTGCAAATTTTAGTATCTTTTCTAGTTTTGGAGGAGTGGGGAGAAATTCTTGAAGTTGGAAGGCTTGGGAAGGCTTCGAGCTCTGCACCAAACTTCATCCATTTTAAGGGCTTATAAGGTAGGCTTCTTAACCTGTGATCTCAACTTTGCTTATATAATTTGTGGTGTTTTAGTTTGTGGTTATTTTGTGGTTTTGCATTGTGATGTTGGGATGGGTGTTATGGTGAGAGCACCTCCAATGGAGGTAGTGCTCAACCTGTATGGGTAGGGGAGAGGAACAATCCTTGGGGGCTCTCTCACAATTGTATTTGTGCCTTGAGGGCTTTTATTTGTGGAGGAGAATGTTGAATGGCAAGAGTGCCATGGAGATTTTATGTGATATTTGTGGAGGTTGTGTGTTTTGGAGATTTTGGCTTGAGGCCATGTGTTGGGATTTTCTTTTACCATTTGGGAGCCTTTTTAAGTTGAAAGGTCTATTCCCTACCCTCTCCAAGCTCATTTTTATGAGTTAAGTTATGTGTAAAACCTATGGGGATGTTCTAATTTTTGTGTTATTGTGATTTATTTTGTTGTGGAATGAAACCCTGTGTGAAATCCCTACCTCCCTAGCTCGGGGGTGACCCACTTGCGGGTCTACGGTAAGGAGGAGAGCTTTCCTTTTGTAGTGGCTGGTTCTGTTTCTTGTGTTGTGCTCATTGCAAGATTAGAGAGAACAAAAAAGAAAAAGAAGAAGTGATTGAAAAGATCCTCTTTGTGTGGCTTTGTAGTGTTTTAATGGCTATTGGAGCCATGGCCATTGTGGCCTCATTGTATCTTATTTTTGTGAAAGATTGTTAAGATAATTGCCATGGAGTTGGCTGTGACAAATATTGAAATGTAAACATTATGTTATTTTTGTTTAATGTTTATTTTCCCTAATTGTGGTGTTGGGAAGTTGTGAAATGCAAGAAAAAAATGTATTTTACATTTCTACACTTGTTCCTTACAAAAAAGAAAATAAATACATCAATGGTAGTTTAAAAGGTATTTGCATAAAGGAAAGGAGAATTTGAATTTAAAAATTTGTTGGTTGCACAAAACTTTACTAAACATTCAGTTATTGTATGTAATATTGTTCATTGCTGAATTAGACCGTATTGTGAATGAAAGAGAAAGTTAGATACATTTGTTGCTATTGTAAAAAAAAAAAAATTATAAGTTGTTGTATATGTTTATTTGCATACATGAAAGCGAGATCATTTATCGTAGATTCTTTATTTCTGTTACATTGGAAGTTTAATCAAATTTGTAATTTACTCATCTTTTTGTTGCATCAAATGAAAGGGTAGATTTCTGTGTAGTTTATGTATAAAAAAAAAGACTAAAGTTATATGGGAATATATACATTTCTGCATTTTTATAACCATACTGACTTATCTGGTTGCTGTCCATTTCAATGTATTTATAAAAAAAATAAAAATAAAAGAGCCTTATTTTTCCTTCTAGGTATTAAATTTATATATATTTATACATCAATGTATAGGAAACTGTATATACATGTCAAAGTATGATAAAAATAATTTTTTTTTTAAAACTGAAATGTAGAGCAGACTATCTTTTGGGTTTATATATATATATATATAATAAATATATTTAAATCGAATGTTATTTATTTTTATAATGCAGGAAAAAAAAAATTTTAAAAAAAAACAGAGGTCAAAATCATTCTGTGGCAGCCAAGTGAAAAAAAAATTATTATTATTATTTTTTTGGCGGACTGTGAGCAGCAGCGCCGCCCATAGTATATCCGCTTATGTGAAGGGGTGTGGGGGAGGAGGCTCCTTCCCCACACCCCCCTCCCAAACCCCACACTCCCCCGTGTGCTGTGTATTCTCCATGGAATGGATTAGCAAGCTCATCCATGGCCTCCATGGGGGACTTCAAATCCTAACCTGTTGAAAAGAAGAAAATATCACAGAAAGAAGAGGAAAATATATGCAACTCCATCTCTACCCTGCCATTTATTGATATTCAGAACTTAAATAAAAAAAACATGGTAATATTTTTGTTGTTATACTTCTGTGGAGCTTGAGGAAGAATCCATGGCTTCCATTCTGGTTTAAACCCAAACCTGCAAAATAGAAAACCAAACAAAAAAAAAGAAATGAAAATGGAGAAAGAAAAAAAAAAAAAAGATAAATACATAAATCAATAATAATATGTAGATGGATCCATCTGCTGTGTATACCTCCGTGGGAGGTAGGAGCAAGCTCCTTCCATGGCTTTCAGTGGCTTCTCAAAACCCTACCTGCAAACAAAAAAAAAGAGAAGGCAAAACAAAGAGATGGAAAACAAGAATAAGAAATGAGTTAGGGTAAAATGGAATGAGAAAGAGGATTAGGGTATATTTAAGATTTAGAAAACAATTTTTAAAAATTATTTAGGGTTTTTCTCATTTTATTTGTGAAGTTTTTAATTTATCCTTTATTTTTTTTTAAAACCTCATTTTCCTTTTTATTTGTTTTATTTATCTTTTGAAATTTCTTTAAATGAATTCAAAAATTTGGTATGGGATAAATTTTTGCAACTTGATTATTGTCTTGTGACTTAAAAATTTTTGGGAGGGATTATTTATGCTTACTGGGGAGAATTTTTCTCTTGAGTTATTTTATCATTTATTTTACGAGGGGAGTTAATTAAACTCTTCTCCCTCATCCATTAATTTTTGAGTGAGATATTAAACATAATGCCAAAAATTATGTTTAATAATGAACTCAGTTTTTCGGTTGAATTTAACCGACGTTTTGTCGTTTTAAAATTAATTTTATTATTTTACTTTATTTCATTGATTTTGTTTCTAAGTTAATTTAATATTTAATCGTTTATTTTATTTATTTTTCCTTTTGGTGTTTTATTTAAATTTATCGAAAACGTGTTATGCTGCCAGAATTTTGCTAGATTCCTAGGGTTTAATTAATGCGATGTTTTATCTATTCCATTCCATATTTCCATTTGAATCATGCGCCATCTTACCATATTGGTTAATCACTTTTCAATACAGGTTAATTAGGGATCTTTGCGGGCAAATCCATCTTCACCTAGGAAACTTAGGGTTCAGATTAAATCAATCTAACCCTAAAGGTGACACCCTACATGTCGTATAACCCCTAGATGGCCTTCGCCTTCACAGTTACGATGACATATCTATGCCTATGCGTATTGCCATCGAGCATGCAGATGCGTGCGAGTGGGTTTCGAGGGAAAGGTAGAAAAGTTTTTCGTAGTTCGTGTCATGACCACATGCCAAATGTGGACATGACATGTGTGTTTGTGTGTCGTGACCACATGGGAAATGTGGGCATGACAAGTTTCATGAAGATCTTTCTTGTTTCTAATACTATGCAAGCTTTTTCAAGTTGGTGTGGCTATTATACTTCAAGTCTTCATGTGTTCTCCTTAAAGTTGTCCTATTTCTAAATTGAGCAGAGTGTGCGGATGTAATTCCTTGGTGTTTGAAGTTGTGAAGGATATTTTGGACCTAGTTAAGCAAGTGTTGGGTCCGTAAGGCTTAGATCTTCTACTGCTGTAACGTGTGGCTTCACTTAGGACCTATCTTCTACATGTTTCATTTTATGTGTTGTCTAGCTGACTTGTAAATGTATTTTCATATTGTATCTAGCTAACAAGCTATGTAATCAATGTAATATCATGTATAAATAGTGAATTAAATTGAGTGAGGAGAGAGTGATTGCAAGTTGGTTGAAAAGGTTCGCAAGCAGATAAAAAGCAGAATAAATGCATTATTGATGTGCAAATAAAGGAGAAAGAGCAGAAGTTGCTGAAGCTATCCAGATTCATTTTTAAGACATATTGTGGTAATGATCATGTATAGAGTGTGTCTAACTGATCAAATCTTTAGAAGAAAGTGTGAAGAGGCAGAAGTACAATCATCAAAAGTGTGAGTTTCAATGTCAGTTTTAAGACAGTAGAAAGGTTATCATATTGTAATCTTTTGTAAGTGTGTTCTCATTTTAGGGATTAGTAGCTTCCTTGGGAGTGACCCTAAACCAAGCTTCCTTACGAGTGACCCTAAATCAAAGTTACTTAGGGAGTAGCAGCTTCCTTGGGTTAAAGCCCCTAAAACAAAGTTATTATTTGAGCTTCATCAATTGTGAGTTAATCCTCACTGTGGTTTTTCCCTTCTAGGGTTTTCCACATATTTCTCTTTCATGTTGGTATTGTGATGCTTAAGTTTTAATCTTCTCCAGATAAGTTGAAGTTGTTGAAATTGAAAATTGTTAGAATACTGATTCACCCTCCTCTCAGTATCCTTGTGTGTCTAACAATTGGTATCAGAGCCAAGTTTCTTTCAGGGAAGCTTAATCACTTGAGGAAGGTCTGGGATGGTGCAAGTGGATCTAGTAAGATACCTAGGTTTGATGGAACAAATTATGCTTTTTGGAAGCTAAGTATGGAAGCCTACATCAATTCTCTAGGGTGTGGAGTTTGGGATTTTGTCAAGAAAGGTTACAATGTTCCTACTTCTATTCCTACAGATGTAAATGAAATCACAAAGTATGATAATAATGCCAAGGAAAAGTTTTCTATCATGAGTGGATTAATTGATTCAAAACTTTTAATGGTGATGAGTTGTAGTTATGCTCAAGAAGTTTGGAATAAACTTGAAACTATTTATGAAAGAGATAAGAAATTAAAGGAAGCTAAGAAGTAAATATTCAAAAGCAAATTTGAAACCCTAAAGATGGCAGAGGATGCAAACATTGCTAGATTTATGCTCGAGGTGAATGAAGTGGTCAATGGTATCATAGGCCTTGGTGGTACAATAAAAAAGGATGAAATTGTGACGAAGGTTCTCAGATCTCTTCCCAAATCTTACAATCATAAGGTATTTGTTATTGATGAGACTAGAGACTTGGATACATACACTCTAGACCAAAGTTTTGGTACCCTTACTACCTTTGAAATGAGAGAGTTTGACAGTGATGTTCCAAAGAAAGAAGCTACTTTCAAAGTTGGTAAAAAGACAAAGGATGAAACTATTGATGAAGATGAAAGCCCTGATGATGTTGAAGAAAATTTTGTAAGAACACTAAAGAAAAGCTTTGGAAAATATAAAGGTAAGTTACCCTTCAAATATTTCAATTGTGGAAAAGTTGGTCACTTTGCTTCTAAATGTCCTCTTAAAGAAGTTAGGAGAAGTAACATAAAAGATAAATTCAAAAGGAGTATGTTTTCCATAGAGGACAATTGTTCTTCAGAAGTTGAGGATTATGATGATTCCAATGATGAAACACTTTTCATGGCTTTGAGTGTTGGTAACAAAAAGGATGATGTTGGCAAATGTGGAAAAATTGATACCTTGCAAACAGTCCAAAACAATGAAAGATCAATGGTTGTATGGACTGCCTTCCATACAAAAGAAGAAAACAAAGCTTGGGTTATTGACCATGGTTGTTCAAATCATATGACTGGTGACAAAGAGATTTTTATTAGCCTTGAGAAGTGGGATGGTGGAGCTGTCAAGTTTGGAGGTGATGAGTTAGCTCAAATCTATGGAAAAGGTATCATAACTATTGATGCAAAAATAGGACTAAGGAAGTCCTCTATGTCAAAGGGTTATAGTACAATCTTCTCAGTGTCAGTCAAATGTGCAAAAAAGGTTACAATCTTACTTTTCATGCCAATGGTTGTGAAATCAAGAAGGCAGGATCCAGAAAGCTAGTTGCAGAAGGTATCAAGACAGGTGGTGATATTTATCACTTGAAAGAGGTAAATTGAAGAACATGTCTATTGGCTCAATCTAATGAGTGTTGGTTGTGGAAAAAAAGAATGGGACACAACAATTTTGATAATATGGTAAGAATTAGCTCTAGTCATGCAGTGAAAGATATGCCTAAGATAATCAAGCCTACAAACACTGTATGCAAGGAATGTCAAATGGGAAAACAGACAAAGATAATTTTTAAAAGAAAGGAGTATTCTTCTTCAAATTCATTGGAGTTGATTCACACAGACTTATGTGGACCTACAAGAGTAAAGAGTCAACAAGGTGAAAGGTATTTTATTTTTCTCATTGATGATTATTCTAGAATGATTTGGGTTACCTTCTTAAGAAAAAAATGTGATGCCCTTGATAAGTTTAAAGTTTTCAAAGCTTTGGTTGAAAATGAAATGGATCCTAAAATCAAATGCTTAAGGTCAAATATAGGAGGTGAGTTTACTTCAAATGAATTTGAAAAGTTTTGTGAAGATCATGGTATTATGAGGCATGCGTCTCCTCCTAGAACCCCTCAGCAAAATGGGGTAGTGGAAAGGAAGAATAGGACTATGCAAGAAATGTCTAGGGCAATGTTGAAAGATGCAGATCTACCTGATATATAATGGAAGAAAGCAGTACACACTGCTATCTATCTAACTAACAGAGTGCAGTTAAGGGTCAATAGCACTAAGACCCCTTATGCATTATTGCTTAGAAGACCTCCCACTTTAAGGTACTTCAGGATCTTTGCCAACAAATGCTATATCAGAAGAGATGAAGAAGACCTAGGAAAGTTTGATTCAAGAAGTGATGAAGGAATCTTTTTGGTTACTCAACTAGAAGCAAGGCCTATAGATGCTACAACAAAAGGTTAGGAAAGATGTTTGAAAGCATAAATGCCAAAGTAGATGAAGACTTGTATGAGATCTCACAAGATTTAAAAGACACCGGATCAAATATATTTCCTTGCATAGAAGATGAAGAAGAAGAAGTGAAAGAAGAAAAGCAACAAGAACTAGAGCATATGCCTAAGACCCCAACAAAGTATGTTCAAAAGAATCACTCAATAGAGCAGATCATTGGAGACAAGAATGAAGGTGTACAGACAAGGAGAAGATTTTCGAAGTCACATGAGCAAGTAAACTTGTGTTTATTATCAAAAGTAGAACTTAAGACCTTTACCAAAGCCAGCAAGGATGATGGATGGATAAAATCCATGGAAGAAGAATTGGATCAAATTGAGAAGAATCAAACATGGAAATTGGTTCCCAGACCAGCAAACAAGAATGTTATAGGAACAAAATGGGTGTTCTGGAACAAACTAAATGAAGAAGGTGAAGTTGTAAGGAACAAAGTAAGACTAGTATGCAAAGGATACACTCAAGTAGAAGGTATTGATTTTGAGGAAACTTTTTCTCTGGTAGCAAGGATGGAGGCAATCAAAATGTTCCTTGCTCTTTCTACTCATAAAAACTTTAAATCATATCAGATGGATGTCAAGTCAACATTTTTGAATGGTGACCTAGAAGAATAAGTATACATTGAACAACCAGATGCTTTCCAGATATTAGAAGATTTAGACATGGTATGCAGACTCAAAAAGGCTTTGTATGGTCTCAAGTAAGCACCTAAGGCTTGGTATGCAAGATTAGACAAGTACTTACTTTAGCAGGGCTTCAAGAAAGGTACTACAAATAGTAATCTTTATATAAAGGAAGAAGGAGACATGATTTTGATAGTTGCAATATATGTTGATGACATCATCTTTGGTGGAGATGATGATATGTGTAAAAGGTTTGCAGAGGAGATGCAAAAAGAGTTTGAGATGTCCATGATTGGTGAAATGCCTTTCTTCCTTGGACTTCAAGTTTCCCAAATGGATAGTGGTATCTTTATCTCTCAAGCTAACTATGTCAAAGAATTGTTGAAGAAGTTTGGTATGGAAGATTCAAAACCAGTAAGTACTCCCATGGTCACTAGATGCCACTTGAGCAAAGATGACGAGTCTCTAGAGGTGGATCAGACTATCTATAGATCTATGATTGGAGCATTGTTGTATTTGACTAGTTCTAGGCCTGACATTATGCACGCAGTATGTGTGGTTGCCAGACATGAATCCAATCCCAAGCAAACACATGAGAAAGTAGTAAAAAGGATATTCAGATACTTGAAAGGAACTTTGGACTATGGTCTATGGTATCCAAAAGGAAATGACTTTGATTTGAGTGCATACACTGATGTTGACTAGGTTGGTTGCGTTGATGATAAAAGAAGTACATACAAGTGGTGGTGCTTTATTTTAGGAAGCAAATTAGTTTCATGGTAGAGCAAGAAGCAAGATTCAATGTCCTTATCAACTGCAAAGGTAGAGTATATTGCAGTAGCCTCCTATTGTACACAAGTGTTGTGGATGAAGCAAACTCTTAAGGATATAAAATCTTGTAGGCAGTGCGCCTCTTTGAGCAATGAACCTGAAGGCAAGTGCCTTCCCATTTCTTTTAAGTACTTTTAATAGGGTATGAATCTTGTAGGTTAAACCCCACCATGGTTTTCCCTTCACCGGGTTTCCACGTAAAAACTCTAGTGTTATGTGTGTTCATTTTGTTTTTGCTCATGTGTTGTTAATTCATGCTTTAATGTTTACATCATTAATCTTTTTGTAAGTTGTGAAAGAAGATTAAAAGAAGAAAAGGTTAAAGTTTTGGACAACTAATTCACCCCCCCTCTTAGTTGTCTGACCTAATTGCAACACTTGTCAACACCACAAAAACACTTCGATTAGCCTCACATGTGTGCAAACATTGAGCACCACAACAAGTTCTACATTCCTTGTTGCATCACCAAGCCCACGAATAGGAAACTGAAGATTTACACACCTCTTCAACTTCTACATAGACCCTAGGAATCTATCAACATGTGTTTCATGAGTAGACTATGTATAACAAAGTACTAGAATGATTCAATATTTGTTGTAGTGGATAAGTTTTCAAACATGGCAATAATGGTTACTTGTAAGACGAATATCATAGTGTAGGAGTTGTGCATCTCTTCTTCAACCTTTTATGGGTTCAAATTTATACCTACCTACATTGAAATTATGTTTGATTGCAACCCATAATTTGTCAATGCTTTTGACAATCTTTGTGGGAATGATTAGATACATGGTCAAGCAAAGGTAGTGAATCAAACACTTCTACATATGTTGTGCATCTAAAACCATGCACACCTATACACTTGGGATGACAACCTACTTAACATCCAACATACATACAATAAATATTTGTACAATTCTATGGGGCATAGTCTTTTACTAACATGTCTTAGGTTTCAACCTACAACACCTCTTGACATATCCTTCTATGCACCCACACTTGAAGTCATGCACATAGGAATAGAAAGTAGAGAGCATGAAAATTGTGCAACACATTCATAGTGTTTACCAATAAGTGTAGTAGATTCTCTAATGATAATAGTAGAAATACAAATAGTACCATGACATATATAACACACCTCATTCCTTATGTTACACATATGGTTCCAATGGTTGTATTGTTTGTCATTAATGTCAACACTGTCACAAGATTGTCATTAATGTCAACACTATTATGAATGCGTAATACTGTTCATAGTTGGATGTAATGCTCCTGAAGAAGATATATAGAGATACATTGAGATAGAAATTAGATGCATGCCATGCTCCTAAAGAAGATACATTGAGATGAGAATTAGAAGTTCATATCATGCCTTGTTCATTGCAGAATTGAGTATGAAGTTATATTCAAATGCAAATTAGAAGCATCAAGAAAACACATTGATATGGGAATTAGAAGCACTACGATATGGTATTGATGGACTAATATATGTTGTATCCTCCCTTCTACTATCCCTAAGAATGCATGTGTTAATGCAAAGAAGAATTAGTCTCTGGAAGTTGGTGATAGTCTCTGTTTTAGAATGACCACCTTTGAAGACTGTCTGGGAAATTGCTTAGCATTTCCATTAGTTTGGTTCTGGGCCTTTGTGGATTGGAATTTAGCTTAATGTAATGACAAATCCTACATATTCCAAGTTTTATGATGTATGGACTAGCGGAAGTATGTTTTGTAAAAGATAAAGTGAAGACAATGTTGGTTCTGTGAAGACAGTCTCTACATGGAAGCAAGATGCTCTACATTCCTTTGCATTTGTAGATTTGGCTATGTGGTTATAAAGGTATGTTAAGATTCCAATGAAGATGATAAATCCAGAGATTCAAATTATTTACCCTTCTGCTGTAAAAGTTGTGCATGATAGAGTACTGACATATGTTCTAGCAGAGTAAGTTAGTGCTGAAGGTTTGCTAGAATGCTCCATATTCCTCCACAAATGAATTATTGCCTTTACAGTTTTTAGGACATATTTCTAGATGTGTATTATATGCTTCTTTACAGTTTCAAGGTTCTTGGTGGCTCGCGGCTTAGTTTTTCAAATGACAGCATGTTGCAGTATGTTCCAGATGACAGAGTGTTCTCAGCGTTAATGATTGAAGCTATGTGGCACAATTCTTTGATGTGCAGTGGAAAAGGAGTATTTGGGGATGTTTTATGAGTCGTGAACTCATTTGGAAAATTTTCATGAAGATCTTTCTTGTTTCCAATACTACACAAGGTTTTTCAAGTTGATGTGCCCATTATACTTCAAGTCTTCATGTGTTCTCCTTAAAGTTGTCCTATTTCCAAATGAGCGGAGTGTCCAGATGTAATTCCTTGGTGTTTGAAGTTGTGAAGGATATTTTGGACCTAGTTAAGCAAGTTTTGGGGTCCGCAAGGCTTGGATCTTTTGCTGGTGTACGTGTGGCTTCACTTAGGACCTATTTTCTACATATTTCATTTTTTGTGTTGTCTGGCTGACTTGTAACTGTATTTTCATATTGTATCTAGCTAACAAGCTATGTAATCAATGTAATATCATGTATAAATAGTGAATCAAATTGAGTGAGGAGAGAGTGATTGCAAGTTGATTGAAAAGGTTTGCAAGTAGATAAAAAGCAAAATAAATGCATTATTGATGTGCGAATAAAGGAGAAAGAACAGAAGTTGTGTAAGCTATCCAAATTCATCTTGAAGACATATTTGTGGCAGTGATCATGTATAGAGTATGTCTAACTGATCAGATCTTTAGAAGAAAGTGTGAAGAGGCAGAAGTGCAATCATCAAAAGTGTGAGTTTCAATGTCAGTTTTAAGACAGTAGAAAGGTTGTCATACTGTAATCTTTTGTAAGTGTGATCTCATTTTAGGGATTAGTAGCTTCCTTGGGAGTGACCTTAAAACAAAGTCATTAGGGAGTAAAAGCTTCCTTGCGAGTGACCCTAAATCAAAGTTACTTAGGGAGTAGTAGCTTCCTTGGGTTAAAGCCCCTAAAACAAAGTTATTATTTCAGCTTCATCTATTGTGAGTTAATCGTCACTGTGGTTTTTCCTTCTAGGGTTTTCCACATATATCTCTTTCATGTATGTATTGTTAGGCTTAATGTTTAATCTTCTCCAAATAAGTTGAAGTTGTTGAAATTGAAAATTGTTAGAATACTAATTCACCCCCCCTCTCAGTATTCTTATGTGTCTAACAATTGGTATCAGAGCCAAGTTTCTCTTAGGCAAGCTTAACCACTTGAGGAAGGTCTGGGATGGCGAAAGCGGATCCAGTAAGATACCTAGGGTTGATGGAACAAACTATGCTTTTTGGAAGCTAAGTATGGAAGCCTACATCAATTCTCTAGGGTGTAGAGTTTGGGATTCTGTTAAGAAAGGTTACACTGTTCCTGCTTCTATTCGTACAGATGCAGATGAAATCAAGAAGTATGATAATAATGCCAAGGAAAAGTTTTCTATCATGAGTGGATTAACTGATTCAAGACTTTCAAAGGTGATGAGTTGTATTTATGTTCAAGAAGTTTGGGATAAACATGAAACTATTTATGAAAGAGATAAGAAATTAAAGGAAGCTAAGATGTAAATATTCAAAAGAAAATTTGAAACCCTAAAGATGGCAAAGGATGAAAACATTCCTAGATTTATGCTCCAAGTGAAGTGGTCAATGGTATCATAGGCCTTGGTGGTACTTGTCAATGAGAAGACTGCAAACTTGGATACATACAGTCTAGACCAATTTTTTGGTACCCTTACCGCCTTTGAAATGAGAAAGTTTGACAGTGATGTTCCAAAGAAAGAAGCTGCTTTCAAAGTCCATAAAAAGATAAAGGATGAAACTGTTGATGAAGATTAAAGCCCTAATGATGTTGAGGAAACTTTTTTAAGAACACTAAAGAAAGGCTCTGGAAAATATAAAGGTAAGTTACCCTTCAAATATTTCAATTGTGGAAAGGTTGGTTACTTTGCTTCTAAATGTCCTCTTAAAGAAGTTAGGAGAAGTAACATCAAAGATAAATTCAAAAGGAGTATGTTTTCCATAGAGGACAATTGTTCTTTAGAAGATGAGGATCATGATGATTCAAATGATGAAACACTTTTAATGGCTTTGAGTGTTGATAACAAAAAGGATGATGTTGGAAAATGTGGAAAAATTGATACCTTGCAAACAGTCCAAAATAATGGAAGATCAATGGTTGTATGGATTGCCTTCCATGCAAAAGAAGAAACCTAAGCTTGGGTTATTGACCATGGTTGTTCAAATCATATGACTAGTGACAAAGAGATTTTTATCAGCCTTGAGAAGTGGGATGGTGGAGCTGTCAAGTTTGGAGGTGATGAGTCAGCTCAAATCTGTGGAAAAGGTATCATAACTATTGATGGAAAAAATAGGACTAAGGATGTCCTCTATGTCAAAGGATTATAGTACAATCTTCTCAGTGTCAGTCAAGTGCAAAAAAGGTTACAATCTTACTTTTCATGCCAATGGTTGTGAAATCAAGAAGGCAGGATCCAGAAAGCTAGTTGCAGAAGGTATCAAGACAGGTGGTGATATTTATCACTTGAAAGAGGTAAATTGAAGAACATGTCTATTGGCTCAATCTAATGAGTGTTGGTTGTGGAAAAAAAGAATGGGACACAACAATTTTGATAATATGGTAAGAATTAGCTCTAGTCATGCAGTGAAAGATATGCCTAAGATAATCAAGCCTACAAACACTGTATGCAAGGAATGTCAAATGGGAAAGCAGACAAAGACAAGTTTTAAAAGCAAGGAGTATTCTTCTCCAAAGCAATTGGAGTTGATTCACACAGACCTGTGTGTACCTACAAGAGTAAAGAGTCAACAAGGTGAAAGGTATTTTATTTTTCTCATTGATGATTATTCTAGAATGACTTGGGTTACCTTCTTAAGAGAAAAATGTGATGCCCTTGATAAGCTTAAAGTTTTCAAAGCTTTGGTTGAAAATAAAATGGATACTACGATCAAATGTTTAAGGTCAGATAGAGGAGGTGAGTTTACTTCAAATGAATTTGAAAATTTTTGTGAAGATCATGGTATTATGAGGTGTGTGTCTCCTCCTAGAACCCCTTAGCAAAATGGGGTAGTGGAAAGGAAGAATAGGACTGTGCAAGAAATGTCTAGGGAAATGTTGAAAGATGCAGATCTACATGATATATAATGGAAGGAAGCAGTGCACACTGCTATCTATCTAACTAACAGAGTATAGTTAAGGGTTAATAGCACTAAGACCCCTTATGAGTTATGGTATGGAAGGCATCCCACTGTTAGGTACTTCAGGATCTTTGGCGACAAATGCTATATCAGAAGAGATGAAGAAGACCTAGGAAAGTTTGATTCAAGAAGTGATGAAGGAATCTTTCTGGGTTACTCAACTAGAAACAAGGCCTATAGATGCTATAACAAAAGGTTAGGAAAGATGATTGAAAGCACAAATGTCAAAGTAGATGAAGACTTGTATCATATCTCACAAGATTCAAAAGACACCTGATCAGATATCTTTCCTTGTATAGAAGATGAAGAAGAAGAAGTGAAAGAAGAAAAGCAACAAGAACCAGAGTAGATACCTAAGACCCCAATAAAGTATGTTCAAAAGAATCACTCAGTAGAGTAGATCATTAGAGACAAGAATGAAGGTGTGCAGACAAGAAGAAGATTTTCCAAACCAGGATAAAATCCAGCAAGGATGATGGATGGATAAAATCCATGGAAGAAGAATTGTATCAAATTGAGACGAATCAAACATGGAAATTGGTTCCCAAACCAGCAAACAAGAATGTTATAGGAACAAAATGGGTGTTTTAGAACAAACTAAATGAAGAAGGTGAAGTTGTAAGGAACAAAGCAAGACTAGTATGCAAAGGATACACTCAAGTAGAGGGCATTGATTTTGAGGAAACTTTTGCTCTGGTAGCAAGGATGGAGGCAATCAGAATGTTTCTTGCTCTTACTGCTCATAAAAATTTCAAAGCATATCAGATAGATGTCAAGTCAACATTTCTGAATGGTGACCTAGAAGAATAAGTATACATTGAACAACCAGATGCTTTCCAGCTATTAGAAGATCCAGACATGGTATGCAGACTCAAAAAGGCTTTGTATGGTCTCAAGCAAGCACCTAGGGCTTGGTATGCAAGATTAGACAAGTACTTACTTCAGTAGGGCTTCAGGAAAGGTACTACAGATAGTAATCTTTATATAAAGGAAAAAGGAGACATGATTTCGATAGTTGTAGTATATGTTGATGACATCATCTTTATTGGAGATGATGATATGTGTAAAAGGTTTGTAGAGGAGATGCAAAAAGATTTTGAGATGTCCATGATTGGTGAAATGCCTTTCTTCCTTGGACTTCAAGTTTCCCAAATGGATAGTGGTATCTTTATCTCTCAAGCTAACTATGTCAAAGAATTGTTGAAGAAGTTTGGTATGGAACATTCAAAACCAGTAAGTACTCCCATGGTCACTGGATGCCACTTGAACAAAGATGACGAGTCTCTAGAGGTGGATCTGACTATCTCTAGATCTATGATTGGAGCATTGTTGTATTTGACTGGTTCTAGACCTGACATTATGCACATAGTATGTGTGGTTGCCAGAGATCAAGACAATCCCAAGAAAACACATGAGAAAGTAGTAAAAAGGATATTCAGATACTTGAAAGGAACTTTGGACTATGGTCTATGGTATCCAAAAGGAAATGACTTTGATTTGAGTGCATACATTGATGTTGATTGGGTTGGTTGTGTTGATGATAGAAGAAGTACATACAAGTAGTGGTGCTTTATTTTAGGAAGCAAATTAGTTTCATGGTAGAGAAAGAAGCAAGATTTAATGTCCTTATCAACTGCAAAGGCAGAGTATATTGCAGTAGCCTCCTGTTGTACACAAGTGTTGTGGATGAAGCAAACTCTTAAGTATATCAAGGTATTGTATGATGAGCATATTCCTATTTTGTGTGACAATACAAGTGCTATCAATATTTCCAAGAATCCAGCGATGCATTATAGAACCAAGCATATAGCAATCAATTATCACTTTTTGAGAGAGAAGGTTGCTGATAAGGAAGTGAAGTTGGAATATCTTCCAACAAAGGATCAAATTGCAAATATATATAACAAAGGCTCTGGTAAATGACACCTTTGAGGATCTCCTACAAAAGTTAGGGGTAATTGCCCCTCCTTCTTGCTAAAGATGCATAGTAGTGCATCTATCCAAGGGGAGTTAATGTTATATTCTTGTTTCTTGGACTGATGATAGCTACCTCTCAAGGGATTAGGTAGTGGTTGCTAATGATAGGGGGAGTTTGTTTGTTGCAAGAAGAAGTTATTACCTAAAGAAAATTGCATAGATGTATGGTTGCTAATGAAGTTGATGATAGTTTCCCTTTGTCCTTGATGTCAATAGGGGAGAAATGTGTAAGTATGTGTTGCCATCAATGCCAAAGGGGGAGATTGTTACACATATGGTGTTGGCAAGAGACACTACTAGGCATATCATATGTTGTCATTGATGGCAACTAAATCCATCTTACACATAGGTATTGTATCATCTGTTCATACCAGAAGTTAGATTTTAGATTTGTCTAAGTTCGGATAGACAGGAACAGGGCATATGACTGGGTTCAGTATTTTGGTCCACGTTTCTCCACAGGAAATCATATTGTGTTGTAGATCTGAGGGAATGTTAATGGATTCCAGGGCTACCTAAATCCAATATTTGATCCTCTAATGATGAAGGGATTGTAAGTTACAAGCATCTGAGTATCAAGTTTTGGTTAGACAGTTCAGTCTGGTAAAGAACAGGCTGACTAGGTGTTTGATCCTTGTGCGGATGAAGAGAAGTGGTTGGTCAAGTAATTTATAAGATCCAGTGGTATTGGCCGACATGTGAGGTGACTTGAACACATAATTTTTGGTCCGCATTAATATTTGTGCATGGATTCAGCTGATAGAACAGTGTTCTTGAAATAGTTTCCAAGTTTTCTTAAGGCCGACTGTAGTTGATGTAATTTCATGTAACGGATATATATGATTGATGGATTTGAGCATTTTGCAATGAGTATGTGCAAATATGAAGGGATAAGTGTGAAGTATAGCACTATCAAGTGCGAAGCAAGGAGATCTAAGCCCCGGATCATGGCAGAACAGTAAAGCAGGGCAGAGAAAGATGAAGTGTGTAAAGTCAATGTATTAAGCTTAACCAAAACTATTATTTTGCATAGTTAGATACTATTCTTTAGTTCAAATATTTCAATGAACTCTTGTAATCAATTTGTAGGCAGTAAGCCTCCTTTAAGTAGTGATCTCTGGGTAGTGTGCCTGAAGGCATGTGCCTTCCCATTTGTAATACTTTTAACAAAGTATAAATTCTTGTGGGTTAACGCCCACCGTGGTTTTCCCTTAACCAGGTTTCCAAGTAAAAATCCTGGTGTTATGTGTGTTGATTATGTTTCTGTTCATGTGTTTTTGATTCATGCTTTCATGGTTATATCATTAGTCTGTTGATAAATTGTTAAGAAGATTAAATATAGAAAAGGATAAAGTTTTGAGACAACTAATTCACCCCCCCTCTTAGTTGTCTGCACTAATTTCAACATATGGTTCCAATGGTTGTATTGTTTGTCATTGATGTCAACACTGTCACAAGGTTGTCATTGATGTCAACACTATTATGAATGTGTAATAGTGTTCATAGTTAGATGTAATGCTCCTGAAGATGATATAAAGAGATACATTAAGATAGGAATTAGATGCATGTCATGCTCCCGAAGAAGATACATTGAGATGAGAATTAGAAGTTCATATCATGCCTTGTTCATTGCAGAATTAAGTATGAAGTTATATTCAGATGGGAATTAGAAGCATGAAGAAGACACACTAATATGGGAATTAGAAGCACTAATATATGGTACTAATGGACTAAGATATGTTATATGCTCCCTTCTAATATCCCTAAAAATGCAAGTGTTAATGCAAAGAAGATTTAGTCTCTGGAAGTTGGTGATAGTCTATGTTTCAAAATGACCACCTTTGAAGACTGTCTCAGAAATTGCTTAGCATTTCCATCAGTTTAGTTTTGGGCCTTTGCATATTCAAATATAGCTTAATGTAATGATAAATCCTTCATATTCCAAGTTTTATGATGTATGGACTAGCGGAAGTATGTTTTGCAAAAGATAGAGTGAAGACAGTGTTGGTTCTGTGAAGACAGTCTCTACATGGAAGCAAGATGCTCTGTATTCCTTCACATTTGAAGATTTGTCTATGCAGTTCTGAAGGTATGTTAATATTCTAGTGAAGATGATAATTTTAGAGATTCAGATCATTTACCCTTCCGCTATGAAAGTTGTGCATGATAGAGTACCAACATATGTTCTGGCAGAGTAAGTCGTTGTTGAAGGTTTGTTGGAATGCTCTACATTCCTCTGCAAATGAATGATTGCCTTTTTAGTTTTGAGGACATGTTTCTAGATGTGCATTATATGCTTCTTTTCAATTTCAAGGTTCGCGGTGGTTCACAGCTCAATTTTTCAAATGACAGCATGTTGCAATATGTTCTAGATGACAGGGTGTTCTCAAATTTAATGATTGAAGTTGTGCAACACAATTCTTTGATGTGTAGTGATAAAGGAGTGTTTGGGGATGTTTTATGAGTCATGTGGACTCATCTGGAAAAGTTTCACGAAGATCTATCTTGTTTCCAGTACCGCACAAGGTTTTCCAAGTTGATGTGGCCATTATACTTCAAGTCTTCATGTGTTCTCCTTAAAGTTATCCTATTTCCAAATGAGCAGAGTGTGTGGATGTAATTCCTTGGTGTTTGAAGCTGTGAAGGATGTTTTGGACCTGGTTAAGCAAATCTTGGGGTCTGCAAGGTTTGGATCTTCTGCTGGTGTAACATGTGGCTTCACTTAGGACCTACCTTCTACACATTTCATATTGTGTGCTATCTGGCCGACTTGTAAATGTATTTTGCATATTGTATCTAGCCAACAAGATATGTAATCAATATAATATCATGTATAAATATTGAATCAAATTGAGTGAGGAGAGAGTGATTGGAAGTTGATTGAAAAGGTCCGCAAGCAGTTAAAAAGCAACATAAATGCATTATTGATCTACGACTGAAGGAGAAAGAGTAGAAGTTGTTGAAGCTATCCAGATTCATCTTGAAGACATATTTGTGATATTGATCAGTATAGAGTGTGCCTGACTAATCAGATCTTTAGAATAAAGTGTGAAGAGGTAGAAGTGAAATCATCAAAAGTGTGAGTTTCAATGTCAGTTTTCAGAGAGTAGAAAGACTATCATACTGTAATCTTTTATGTGTTCTCATTTCAATGAGTAGTAGCTTCCTTGGGAGTGACCCTAAATCAAAGTTACTTAGGGAGTAGCAACTTCCTTGGGTTAAAGCCCCTAAAACAAAGTTATTATTTGAGCTTCATATATTGTGAGTTAATCCTCACCGTTTTTTTTTCCTTCTAGGGTTTTCCATGTATATATAGTGTTATGTGTTGATGTGCATTGTGTTATTCTTTCATGTTGATATTGTGATGCTTAAGATTTAATCTGCTCCAGATAAATTGAAGTTGTTGAAATTGAAAATTGTTAGAATACTGATTCACCCCCCTCTTAGTATTCTTGTGTGTCTAACACCTTCAAGGCTAGTAATAAGATTTGATTGCATCTTTAAAAGGATGATTCAAGGGTCTACACTAGAAGATTAATCCTCTACTTTATGGTCCATACACCATCCTACGCACTAGTGAGAATGTTGTTGTTCTCGGTCTCTTGAAATACTTGGGTTTGCATCTAATATTCAATGTGGAACTCCTCAAGCCATACTTTCCTCCCCTTCTTGAGAAAGCATCAACTCAACATCCTTCTAACTTAGATCTTGAGCACTTACGCATTGTTGTATAAGATGAGATCATATAAACTACCACAACACACATGTTCCAAGGTTCTCATCATCTATTTAGAGTGGCTAGGGTAGGATAGAGTGCAAATCAAAGTGGTATAATTTTCAACAAATTTGGATTCAATTTTCCTAGTTCACTAAAAATGCAATGGGGACCATCACTTCTCAAGAAATGATGAATTATCAGAGTGTAGTAGTGTAAGACTTTTAAATTATTATGTGTATCATAATAATTAGTACTTCTATGTTCTCCTCTATAACACTTGCATTCAATCCAACTCTAAGTGATAGTGTGTGCTTCTGCACATGACACTACACATTTCTTATTCCACATTCCTGCATGTATGGCTATGCATAACTTCACACAAGACACTAAGAAATTTTAATAGATCTACATGTGGATCACAATATCGATATAAAAGAATGTAAGACATCATGAAGCACAAGTAACAGGGTAGTTATAAGGTCGACGGTTCACATCAAGTTTTTATAATTTCTTCTCTCTTGTTTGTAACTATAATGTAATATTTATATTAGTGTGCTCTTTCCCGTCAAGGGATGATGATAATATTGTATATTTGTAGGCAAACTAGACTAAAGGGTCTTCCCCAATCTAATCATATATAGATTTTTATTCCTTGTTGTGCACTCAAGTGTCATCATTTTCTAACCTATTCATTTCTAAATTTGAATATAAGTAGCATATCTATTTTTCTAACGACTGTTACTTGCATTCAATTGTGTGTTATCTTACCAATTTATTATTTCCTACACATAATCTATAAACCCCATGTTTCTCAAGAGAGATTCATCTCCTAGACCACCTAGAATTTGGATCACATTGTGGTGGAAGTATACTATTGGCAACAAGGCATCAAGGTAAATTTGTCAAGGTAAAGGATTTTGATAGAGGGCATTTGTAGGGAAATTATTGTCCAAAATATTTACATTAAAGCAACATGCATGTGAAAACTCTACTTTGGTAAGGTAAATGTATATTGACACTCTCACAACATATAAATTCCACTTTCTCATCTAGTATGTTTTCTCCAATGCAATGCTAATGTATTTATATGTGTTGTGAACAAGCATGATATAATTTTTTCACCATTTTAGTCATGCTCTAGTTATTACAAAATCAATGTTACACTCAATTGTTGTAAATACTATTTATTTAAATTCATTAGCTCTTATGGGCTTGATTCTAAAATTGAATCATTCATTTCACATAGTTTTGAACTCTCTTTTTCATTCCAATCAGTAAAATTTGGAGCATTTATAAATCTAGAAACATTGCTAACTACAAAACATAGATCTAGTCTAGTATTTATTAAATATATCAATCAACTAACTAATTATGGATACAAGATGCTATAAACCTCTTATATAATCATTTGAAGCTAATGGAATCAATCTTTATTCCATGAGGTTGATGAAATCTTAAGTTTAAATTTAAAAAAAATTAAGCTCCAATAAGTGTTGTACATACTTCATTTTGAGACAAAAATTAAGCCTCTCTTTCTTGAAAGCCCAATCCAAGACAAAACATTGCATTCTTATATTAACCATTTGAAATTACTAATAAAGCTCTAGTCACACCACATTCAAGCTAACTTGAATTCCTTTCAGAGTTATATCATTGGCATAGATAATTGCAACCATAATACATTCTCCAATGTATTTGATATAAACTTTTAGGTGTTAGGAACAGGCTATTCTTAAATATCAAAAAATTCAATAGTTAAAGATAAAATTTTCATAATAAAAATAGGACAACTATTTACCACTTTTGTGCATAGATAAGGAGTAAAATAACCATTGAGTTTGAAGTTAAATCATTTGATGTTTAAGTAGAGCGTTATGAATACAACGTAAAGTTTCTTTTTTGATGATCTTGTCAATCTTTAGGTGCCAATCATATTGTCTTAATTTTAAGCCATACAAAAAATTAATCAAAATTCAAATTATGTTATCTTTTCCTTCCACCATAAATCCACATCATTACTCCATTCACATTTCTTGGTCCAAATCAACCTTGAGGAATGCACTATTAACATATATTTGGTAAACCTTCCAACCAAATCATGTTGCCAGTGACATGATCACATTTGGACTAGCACCCTATCCATAAAATATTCCTTCAATTCTAAGGATGCCTTTAGAATATAAACATGTCTTTATGCTTGCCAATGTTGACATTATCTATGTGCTTTATTTTATGGATTCATTTTCAACTAATGGCTTTCTTTCACAAAGCCAACTCCATAAGCATATAAGTATTATTCTTCATCAATGCATCATATTTGACTAGCATTGGTTTTTTTCTAGTTTCTTCCTTGTGCTTCTTTAGAAATATTAGGATCATGGATCATGCACATCAATGTAATGTTCACTTTAAAAAAGCTAAATTTTGACTTCTCCATGGAATATGTTTACTTCACTCTATTAATCCATCATTATTTTATTTTAATTTCATAGCATGTCCAGTGTCGAAACTTATATGAATCAGAAGATTCTTAAACCATCCTCCCCTCAAGCTCAATATGGCTATCAAAAATATTTTGGCCTCATCATTGAACATAACTTTACTGATTATATTCTTCCAAGTTTTTAGATTATGATGATGTATCCAACAAGCTTAAAACTTGACACTAAGAAAATAATGCCCTAAAGTAAAAAAATTATAATAACAAATTAGAGGCAGATACTAGCCACTATATGGCACTTGTTTTTATGGTTTTAGAAAATGAATAAAGTTGGCAATGTGAAAAACTCTTTATTTAATTCATTTATAATTCAAAGAGCCTTCAAGAGGTTAAGTGGAAATTGATCTACTCGTGAGAATGTTTGGCTCACAAGGATTCTTACATGGGTCAATTCTTGTCTAGTCTAAAGGTCCAACAGTAAAAGGGATAATCATAGGATTGAGTCACAATAAAATTTGGCACAATGTTAGAAAGGATAAGATCATATTCGAGTATTAGGGAAATTTGGTTGAATGGATACCTATTAAACCACTAAGCCGAAAGAGGTCAATGATTTGTACACCCAATATTGATGAGCTATATAAAGTTTTGGAATATTTATCCTCCCAACAACAATAAAAATCTCCAAGGGGCTACAACAAGGCTCTACTTTGCAATAAAAATGTTGAATATGAAGGTTAATATTTATAGTTAGGAGCAATAAATATGTCTTACAATTTAATCTTTATACTGATATAAATTAGAAGTAATATTACTCCACACTACAAATAGAAATGAATATTAGCAACAAGATAACGAGATCAAAAGAGTTAACAACTCATATAACTTGGGAAAACCCTTATAGGAGAAAACCAACCTCAAATGTAGATCTCACTATATTAACTCTAAACATGTTTTACAATACAATGAGAAAACCCCATAAGTGATGTAGCACTAGTGTTAACACTCTAAAAACTTTTCAACATCTAATCACACACTCTAGACCTGTAATACATATAATACCATCCAATGTGATGCCATAACTCTATCCCAATTTATATGAGATGAGCCATCTAGGAAACCACATAGTTTCAACAAAACCATGGGATTCTAAAGGGGCATCAAATTCATGGTCAAGAGGACCATTCAAACTCGAGTGCCACCTTTCACATGCATGCAAGTGTAACTCCCGCCATTTGACTAGTTAATGAGTTAAACTAGGTACTCCATTTGGAAAGTGTAACTCCTCTTTCAAGATGCTCTAACAAATTGTCCAAAAGTAGCCTCTTTGACTGGCAATTTCTTCCATTTTATCAAATACTCTGTGATTTCCCTTGTCTATACCCTCTTGGTGTGTGTTTGAAGAATTCCCTCAGGATCCAAACTATTCTTCCCTCCTCATCAAGCTCTGGTAACTCAATATGTGCTACAAATGTTTGCCCAATCACCTTCTTCAAGTATGAAACGTGGAAAAGTGGATGATTTTTTATTGGCATAGGTAACTCCAATTTATATGCTATACTACCAATCTTTTAAAACCCCTGATAAGGACCATAGTACTTGGGTGCAAGCTTGTTATCTTTATGTTGTTGTTTTAGAGACATTTTCTTACATGGTTGTAATTTCACAAAGACCCAATCACCCACTTCAACATTCCTTTAACTACGATGTTGATCAACCTATTGCTTCATTCTATTTTGTGTAATTTCCTAGTTCTCTTGGAGACTAGAAAGTACCTCTTATTGATGGTGAATGTGTCCTTCAACTATTTTAACCTTTAGTTGTGGCCACATTGAAGAGGTGATTGATAGAATTTGGTACCCATATACTGCCAAAAATAGAGACATCTTGGAAGAAGTATGGAAGGATGTGTTATACCACCATTCTGCTAGTGGTAGCCATTGCACCCATCTCTCTTGTTTATCTAATGCAAAACATCAAAGGTACCCTTCCAAGAATTTTTTGACCACCTTAGTCTGTCCATTAGATTGGGGATGATATGACAAACTATGAGCAAGTTGAGTTCCCAAACATGAAAATAAGTAAATCCAAAAATTACTTGTAAATATAAGATCGTGATCACTTACTTTAACTTTTGGAGTCCTATGTAATTTTTAATAGTATTCATAAAGGTTGTTGCTACAGTGCTTGCTACCAATGGGTGTACCAAAGCACAAAAGTGTGCATATATGGTCACATGATCCATAATGACCATGATGACATTTTTTCATTTCAATTTGGGCAAACCTATGATGAAATCCATAGATACCTCCTCCCACCACTGACTTGGGATAGATAAGGGTTGCAAAAGACTTAAGAGTCTTAATTGTCTCTGCTTTATTTTTTTGACATACCATGCATTCTACTACAAATTTTTGAACATCCCCTTTTATCCCCCCCCCCCAAAATAAATCTTGTTTGATTCTATGATAATTTTTTAGGAATTTAGAGTGCCCACCTATTAGAGAAGCATGTAGTTCTTCCAACACCTTAAACTTAAGGGTTGAATTCTTGTAAAGGTACAACTTGTCCTTGTACCATAAAACATTTCCTTTCCATGCAAATGTGTTTTACACACTTGAATCCTATTGGAGTTTCTTAATGAGTTTGAGTATCTATGTCCTCCTACTCTTCTCTTACCTCATTTATCCAATTTTCTTGTAATATGGAAATGGCATATGAAAGTGACACTGTCGGTTCATCCTTCCTCGATAGAGCATTAGCCACAACATTCTCCTTACCTTTCTTATATATGATCTCAAAGTCATATCCCAACATCTTTGTGACCTATTTTTGTTGTTCTTTAGATGATAACCTTTGTTCTAATAAATATTTGAGACTATCATGATCTATCTTTACCTTAAAGTGTCTTCCCATTAGATAAGGTCTCCATTATTTGACTCCATGCAAGATAGCCAACATTTCCTTCTCATAAATTAGATTCAACAAATTCTATGGTTCTTCATTCTTGCATGAGTACACTCTTATGCCATGTCTTGAAGCATGCCACATTCAACTATGAATGTTTTAGAAAAAATTGGGGTAGCTAGGAGTGGAGTTGTGCACATGGCTTCCTTTGGCTACCCAAATGCCCTTGTAGCTACCTCATTCCACTGGAAGGAATCCTTCTTCAACAAAGTTGTGAGAGGTGATGCTATGATACCATAATTTTGTACAAATTGGTGATAATAACCTGTAAGCCCTAAGAAACCTCATAGGTTCTTGAGAGTCCTAGGAATTTGCCACTTTACAATAGCCTAGATCTTATGAGGGTCCACCTTGACTCCCTCGTGTGACACAATGTGACCTAGGTACTCCACTTCTTTGACTCCAAACACACACTTGAATGGCCTAGTATACAATTGATGCTACTCCAAAATGTTCAAAACTTGATTTACATGTTGCAAGTGCTTCTTCCAAGTTTTAGTATATATTAAGATGTCATCAAAAAATACCAAAATAAATTTCCTTAGAAATGGCCTCAAGATAGAGTTCATCAAACTTTGAAATGTTGATGGTGCATTTGTGATACCAAAAGGGATTACCAGAAATTCATAGTGGCTCTCATGGGTTTGAAAAGATCTATCTTATGTACATCCTCATCTTTGATTCTGATTTGATGATAACTAGAATGAAGATCAAGTTTTGTAAAATAAACAACATCATTAAGCTCGTCTAACAAATCATCAATTACTAGAATAGGAAATTTATCTTTTATAGTGTAGTTGTTGATTACCCTATAATATGGACATGCATCCTCCAAGTTTCATCCTTCTTGAACATCATTACCACAAGAGATGAGTAAGCACTCTAATTATGCTTGAAAATACCTTCCTCTAGCATCTCCTAAGCTATCTTCTTAATCTCACTTTTTTGTACATATAAATATCGATAGGGATTAATGTTGGATGGTTGTCTCCCTAGTACTAGTTGAATGGCATGATCATGATCTCTTTTAGGAGGCAATCCTTTTGGCATCACCCCAAAAATTACTAAGTGCTTATCTATAACTACTTGTAGATCTAGTGTTGTAAAAGCCTTTGAGTCATATGCTTCTATGAAAATAATCAAGCCACAAACCCATTTTCCCCCTTCTTAAGCATCTTTTACATTTGGTAAGATCTTACCATCTATGGAGACTTTGCATGCAACCCTCTTAATTCTATTATTCTTCCCTTTGATTGAAAGTGCATGAATAGTTCCTAGAAGTTCATTTCAATTTTTCCCAAAGTAGTAAGCCACTGAACTCCCAAAATAATATTTGTTGCACCCATGGAGATAAACAATATTAGGCAATCAAGGTGATTATCTCCCATGTATAATTTAATGCTATGGCATTTCCCTAAACAACTAACAGTACCACCATTTACAATCAAGACCTCAAATTCTAGATTTGGACATACAAAACAATTTAGACAAGTAGCCAACTTTTTGTTGATGAATTTATGTGTTTCTTGAGTCTATCAACACTATTAATCTCTCTTTCTTTAAGAAACCCACTACCCTAAGAGTTTGTAGGGTGCTAAAACTTGAATGTGCATGACAAGAAATGATTGGTTAGGGATCTCCTGATCCCTCACCTAGAGCATTTCCCAAATATAATATTTCTTCTTCATCATCTTCTTCCTTGCTTAGCCCTTCAATGTAGAACAATTTATTTTCTCCATATTTATGTCCCCTACTGTATTTGTTGTCACAATTAAAACATAACCCTTTTTCCTTCTTTTCTTTAAATTGTTAAGGAGTCAATCTAGTGGGTTGAGGGAATGGTTGTACTAAAAACCTCTTCTCTTTTATGCCATTAAACCCATGCCTTGTGTGCTAGAACCAAAGACTCGGATATAGAATTAGTACTAAACATGTGTACCTCATGTTGGGTGTGATCCTTGAGACCACCCAGAAATAAGTCATTTAAGTTATCTTTTGAAATTGTATCTACTCTCATGGATAGGTTATGGAATTGTTGAATATTCTCCTTGATCAATCCCATTTGCTATAATTTAGCTAACTAGTTGAAGTAGTTGTTTTCTACATTATTACCATACTTTGATTGTAACTCCTCTGTAAAATTATCCATGTGACATTGAGACCCTTCTTCCCTTGTGCACATAGCCACCAATACCAAATATTGAATCATTCGGGTTCCAATTATAAGGAATTCATTTTCATCTTTTGCCCACTTGGAATTTAATGAACATCAAAAAAATCTCCATAGATGATTAATCCAAGTCAATGGATCCTTGCCATCAAACTTGTGCATGTCCACCTTTGGTAACCAATTCTGAGATCCCATTTAAGTGTTAACACTTGGATTTGGATTAGCTGACCTAGATGATCCACCAACCGATTTCTTGAAACATCTAGTTGTGAGCCTAAGTGACTCTAGATATAAGTTCTAGGATTAGCCAATGTGCTATGGATGTTAGATATATCTTATGTTAAGGCATCTTATCTGTTTCTCCAAATGATGCATGTCCTCCATCTTGTTGGTATCTTCTTCCATGGATATTGTATCCATATCCTCTAGTGATGAATTAACTTTGTTAGGAGTCTTACTAGGAGTATGGGAATTTTTGTCCCTATCTCTAATCTATGGTCCAACCATACAGTGCAAAATTTATTTTTTCTTTTTTAAAATTTTTTTTTTTGGTCACACCAAAATTAAAATTTTAAAAAGAAGGTCCATAATTTTTTTGGTAATATTTCCAAAAATGTAAATAAATATAAAATTCCACAAATTGTAGCTAATGTAGCGAATTTATGAAGAACTCTAAAATTGTAATAACTTATTGAAAATGACTCTAAATTCCTCCAAATTAGTACTTTAGGTGTATCAAAGTGCCCTTGTTCAACCCTTTATAAATTAGGAAAAACTTTGCTGAATTGTAGCCCTAAGAGAAAAAATGGTGGAAACCCTAATTTTGCAATAACTCCCTTAATTCTTCTCCAATTGATGTCAAATCTAGACTATAGTAGCTTCAATATGTCCTTGAAAAACTCTCCAAATTTTTTGAAAAGATTCACCAAAATGAGAGAGATACGTGATTCCCAAAATGACCTCCAAAAATAAAATCACCTTATTTCTTTCCTTCATTGTGCTAAGATCATGCTCTAATACAACTTGTAATGAAATAACTTTCACAAGAGTAGAATATAATAGGACATATACTACAAATACTTGATAATAATTGAGAATAACAAGCCACTTTGAGGGAGAAAAGCTCCAAATATCTCCTATGAGAATATAATTCACAATATGATGATAATAAACTTACCACTAGCTCCTATATATACCTAATTATGCCATGGTTGCCACCTAGGCTAACTTAGATACTTAAATATAAAACCTAAGATGACCTAACTACCTATATTTAACTATAATAATGATTACATTTAACTTAATTAAGAGTTAAGGTATCCATAAGACAACTACTCATAACCATATACACACTGTAGGATTAAGTGCATAAAAATCACAATGGTGGATATGATAAAGTAAAAAGTGGGGTGGATGCAAAAAGTTGGGGGGCCAAAAGGTGGCCAATTTTTTTTTTTTAAACTTCTAAGACATAACACGAGTGAGCATTTGTGCTCATTTTTTTCCTTCCATTTTCTCTGCATCTGCGGCCTGCAAACCCAAAGGAGCGTGTTCGCGTTATTGAAGACCAAATTTGACACCAAAATCTTGTTGATTCATCACCAAAAATCTGCCACGATGTCAAGGAGGCCAAATGAGTGAGTTGTATTTATTTTTTGTGTGAATTTGTTTCCAAATGGGTAGGTTTAAGTTAATTTTTGATGTAAATTTCCTTAATTGATAGGAAATGATAATGCACCTCCTCCTCCTCCTCCTGAAAATTCACAAAATCCTGAATCACCTAAACAATAAATACCTATTGAAGAACAACCCGAACAACAAACTCCTCCATCCATTCCTCGACATGCCCCTGGAACACAAGAAAATCTAATGGGGCAAATTGAAAATAATAAAAAATAAATTGAAGATATAATTGCAAGGTTGAAAGATCCTGCAACTTCAACCTCGCATAGATCCACACTTGCTCAATCTCTTGAATCTATGTTATCAAATGTAGATTCAATTAGCAAGCAAATAACTAGTTGGTCTAAAAATAGGAGAGAAGTTAGAGAGTACTATGCAGACAAGTTGTCATACATGAGCAAGTCAAAAAAGAACAAATTACAAAATTGGACTTGTGTTCCATTTTTATAGACCCGCAAACAAATCAACCTCTACCCCTTACATGCAAGAGGTTCCATATCCATTGGTGCAACAACCAAGCAATAAGGGAGAATTTTGGGCAGAGGTGGTGGATGTTTTTTGACCATCCTCCATGCAACAATAATGAGATCTTGTAACACTTTTTGAGGAAACTCTACTGGGAGTTTGTAAAAATAAAGTGCCAAATTATTTTGATATGCGGGACTTCCAGGGTAGAGGTGGCGGGTCAGCATAGGATAGACCAAGGGCACGTGTTGACCCACAATGGCCAGTGAGATGAGCACTCACCAAACCAACCCATAAGTACATGTCTATCCCTTCCATTGTGAAGGAGAGTACTGAGGTCGAGACACTTCAGGATGCAAGTGCGTAGGCTACATCTGTAGCTAAGTAGATGGTGATGATAGATGTCCTCCTAAGTGAGACTTCCAGCCTTGATACTTAGGTAAATGCTAGCAAATTCATTGAATTTAATTTATTAAATTTCATTTTTGAAATGAAAGATTAACTAATTTAGTTTGATTATTTTAATGAAATTTTAGGGTCATAGCGTTCATTATGTCTTCAGTGATTCTCCACCTTCATATTACACTACAACATCTACTGCCGAGGTATGTAACTAGAAAACAATTATAAATATTACATATGGATAGCATTATTATAGGAATGGTATTCTAATATCTAATTTTGGATGTTGAATAGGTTAATATTGGAGATTTCACGGCAACACCTCGCAGTGGTTGTGTAGTTCAAAGCTTCACTCAGGTAATAAAATAAACAGTTTAACTAATGAATTGCACTTACTAGATTTTTGTAGTTTATATTCATATCGTTGATTACATTGATTAATGAATCTACACTAACCCATTCCCCTACAAACTATGTCAATCCTATTGGCTCAATTTCTTTGATCCCTATGTTTGATCCTACATCTAACCCACCTAAGTCTAATGAGGACCCTTCCTTTAATACTACTATATTTTTTGAGATGATAGGCACATTAGACATTCAACCTTATAATTTCATTGTTCAACCAACTCCTACACCTGCCATCACCTTCTTGCTTGAAAATGTGACTACTGATGATTATAATGATCCTCTGTAGATTGAGGCACAAGCACATATAAAATGATAGTTGAATCAAGGTAGAACACTTATACATCAAGGTGGAATTAATGCAGTTACAGAGGAACACTTATACATCACTAGGTTGCAAAGAGATTCTTATCCCCCTAAGATATCTCCTAGTATACACATAATGACACTTGTTGTGATGTTCACAACACACCCCATTTTACTCCTTAGCAAAATGAGGACCCCTACTGTGGTTGTTGCTTTTTGCTTTTGTGTTTTTTTGTTTTGCTTGGTGGTAAAGGGAAAAGAGAGTCAAAATTCACAAAATTTGTTAAAAATAGAGAAAAAAATGTATTTTCAGTACCAGGGCATGATATGGTTGGATTCCTTGTGAAAAATGAGCTAGGGTTGCTTTTTGAACCATCTTAAAATACGCCATATTTTGCAAGTTATGATCATTTTGGTAAAATGTACATTCAGGTTTGTATATCGCTTTGCATATACAAAGTCCTTTGTATGTGCAAAGTCGCTTATACTTAGTCGCATTTTGCAATCGGGTTGCATATGCATTATTTGTTTGCATGTTGGGTCATTGTATATGTCACATACATTGCCCTTTATACATCGCTTCCATATACTAGGCCGAATGTATGTCTCTTTTTTTCTTGTATGCATTTGGTAAAGGTTTTGAAGTATACATACAAGATGGACCTGAAGTGGTTTTAGGTTAAAATGAATTGATGTTTCGAATCCGCTTTGTATCTCACGTTGTATGTTTTGGCAGGTCAAAATATACAAGGCCAAATATACATTGGCAATATACACCGCGCAGATTAGAAAGTTTTTTTAACAGGGTTAAATCATTGTACATTTTGGGTTTGTATATTTATGCATACATTTGGAACATACAACGTCCATATGCAAATCGTGGATCCGAAGGGTTGTTTAAATAAAGTTAGTTGCTTGTATGTTTTGAAATATACAATGCATAGGATACAAGTGTTCTATATACAACGTGGACCCGACGAACTTATTAAAGAAAATTAAGTCGTTGTATATTCGACGCTTGTATGTTTTGACATACAAGCGGAACATACAAGGCATTGTTCACATACAAGCCGGATTCGAAATAAAGGTCCAAAATAGAAAATTCATTGTATATCGAAAAATACATACAAGCGGAGCATGCAAGTCAATATACAATGCCAATATACATAGCGGACCCGAAAAGTCATTAAACATTGTTAAGTCGATGTACATTCGGTGCTTGTATATTTGGACATACAAAGTAAAATATACATTGGCAACATACATCACACAGACTCGAAGCGATTATTGAACAAGGTTAATCCCTTGTATATTTTTGCGGGCTTGTATGTTTCGGTAACATACAATGCAAATATACAATGGCGGACATGAAATGGGTTTTAAATATGGAAAATTTGTTGTATATCCGCGGATTTGAAAGGAGGGTTTTGTAAATATACAAGACCCGATATACAACGCAGATTTAAAAGTTTTTTGAAACAACGTTAATTCAATGTATATTTTGTGCTTGTATATTCAATATACAAGCCGATATACATTGCGCTTATACAAGCTGGAATCCAAATAAAATAGAATATGATTAATGCAGTGTATAAAACCTGAATGTATATCGTAAGATACAAAGCACGATATAAATTGCGGATATACAATGCGGAATCGAAGGAAAAGTAAAATCTGGTTAAGCGCTTGTATAAGGTCCAAATGTATATTTTGGACATATAGGCCAATATACAATACGAAATATACATTGGACGGACCCGAGGGGATTATTAAGGAGAGTTAAGTCATTGTATATTTGCGCAATGTATATTTTGCGATATACAATGCACTAATACAAGCCGGATTCGAAATGGAAATTAAAAATAGATAGTTCCTTGCATATTTTGATCCTTATATATTCGTTATACAAACCTGATATACAAGGAAAATATGCCATATACAAAGATTTAAACAAGGAAATGGGCGGGAAAATGAAGCAATAGCAATTTGAGGCTGATTTAGGGTCTAAATGCATGTTTTTGGTCAACGATAGTTCACCCGACTAGTTTTAACGTTGAATATGCATTTTGACCTGCAATTTTCACAGATTTAGGGCCTAATTGATGCGTTCACATAGTCACACCTTGATTTAACAAATGTTTTAATTTCTTGCTAGTTTTATTAATCGATGATACTTATTGCTGGTCTATTTTTGCAAGTTTGCAGTTGAGGAAGGAGCTGAAACTTGATGGCGATGACATCACGAAGGAAAAAAAATTAGATCTCGGAGGAAGCAGAAGGAAGATAAGGATAAAGTGTGAAGAAGTCAAGGGCCTTCATTGATGAGGACAAAATGCAGCTAGAAACATTATTACAGCAGACAGCAGAAGTTATTATTGAGCTGCTAGGGTTTCCAAGAGGGCATATTTCGCCTAGATTTAATGTATGCTCAGAGATATTTTGGGAGACTTGTTCTCCAGCATTTATTTTTGTAACCAAAAGTTTGAACCATTGTTTAACTAGGGTTTTGAGTTGTATTGAGGACAATCAAAGTCTATATATTGTGCCTCTCTACATTGTAATACTTTACACAAGGATTTTTTAGAATAGAGGGACCTTTGAGTTTAGAAGTAGAAGAAGGAGGTCGCATGTGTCTGCAATAAGGAATGTGTGGAACATCTAGCTTCCTTACTGTATCTGTAAAGCTTGTAAGTTTTCTGTAATTTGATCATTGAAGCTAAGAGTCATTCAGACATTGTAAATCTCATATGACTGTCTGTTTCTAATACAATTGAATCTAGAATTCTACATCTATCTTCTGAGTGTTTCCTTGCTCTTCATTGTGTTTGAAACATTTTCTCTTAGAGCTTGCAATTTTAGGTGTATGTTTGTGAAAATGCTCAGAACTTACATTTAAGGTTTTGTCTATGGATTTGATCAATTTGCTGCAATACTTATAAAGTGTATAACAGAACAATTAGATCCTTTGCTAGAATTAATGATGTTTAGTTTAGATCTTTCTAACTTTTCCCAACCCATCTAAAAATACTTAGCTTAAAATGTAGAAATTTGAAGGAAATTTGTCTCATATTTGAAAGGTATGCATAACTAAGTTGAAAGTAGACAAGTTTTTCATAAATATTTAAGAGGAGAAAGCTACAATAATTCAAGAAGACCATTTAAAAGCTTTGCAGCACAGCAACACTTTTATGCAAAAGAATGAACAAACACACTGATATTTATAATCTTTTTGCATAAGTTTGAGTCCAGTTAACCAACATGAAACCCTAAACTACGTAAGGCCCCTTGAACATTACAGCTTCACATTGACCAACTAAATTTGCCCAACAAGTCAACACCTGACCATATTAAACTTGGGATTAAGCAAATCTTAACCGATTCCTTCATATCTTTCAAGTCAGTTTTGCTTCATTTTATGTGAATTTTAACTAATTGTTATGATTGCATCAAAACCATCATCAACAACACTTCTATACCTACTTTTGGCTCCCTCACCCTACTAATCTAGGCAGGACCTAAATGCCTAGATGTCTCATGCCATATCATCCCCACCTCATAGCACTATCTATTCTCTTAGGTCATCCTTGGCTCATTACAATGTGGGTTACCCCTAAACTATTATCCACTAGTGCCTTAAATTCCCCATGATGGTAATGTCTTCACCATTTCTCATAGCCCATACCAACTAGTTGTTACCTTAAGACAATTCTCCTTAGATTATTTTTTGTCAACCCCTTCTGGTCCACCTCAACCTCATACCAATTCCCTCTTTCACCGTTACCTATCTTATGCCTCTAAATGCATTGCTGCCCCAACCCCACAACCTCTTTCTATTACTTAACATACTCCACTAGTTATGCCCCTATCTTCACGACCATATATCCACCTATTACTACTTCACCTTCCTCATTGACTTCTATCTCCCCTATAACACCCCTCCAAGATAAAGTAAAAGAAAAAGTGTAGGACCTTTCCCCATCCACTTCTAAAAGTAGGCCTAAGAAACCTCCCCAACACTACACCCAACCTACTAACCAACCCATATCTACCCTACATATTTCCTAATATACCCCTACCAGATGTTTCAGACCTAGTTTGCTTCCAACCCACCCCCTGACAAACCTCAAGATAAAAAAAATGATAATAAATTTTTAAAATAAGGTTTTTCTTCTCTTATCTAGTATCTTTCCTCCCTCCTATTATCCCACAAACTCTTGATATTCCTCCTTCCCGTAAACCCATAAACTTGCCTAATGTTTATGTGATTTTTAGTTTAGGCATTGTCGTGTAAACCCACAAACTCTATCTTAGGCATTGTCCTACCTCCATGACTACCAAACAAACAAAAATTTGAGCACAACCCTACCCCACCCTACCACCAACATAAACCTAAACTAACACCTTCACTCCCTCTCTGACTTCTTAAATCTAAAATTTGATGCTACTATGGTCCCTCCTTTGTTGACCCTTATACCACACAATAGTCATGAATCTTCGTCTAATTTGTATATATTCATGTCACTTGTGTGCTTTATTATGTGTACTTCCATGTTTAGGTGAACGTGTGTGTATGTTAGGATCCATGACTTGCATCACTATTATAGTTTTCGTAATTGAATAATGTTTTATTTCTAGATGATGCAGGCTGCGGAGACACCTCCTGATATTCATAGGGCAATGGAGCATGGTGTGTCCTCTACGATTCATAGCTCCATGCATTTGATGGGGGTATGAGGCAGATTAGTAAATTTCTAATTACATTTATTGTTATAGTTGTTTATTTTTGAAAAATCAAATGATTATTGATTTGAAGTTTAATTTCTATCTAGATGGTTTCTATAGGACATTAGAACGCCACAGCCTAATCTTGGTACTAAGACAAATGAGGAGACAGATTATATGGTAGCAGTAAATGATTATTTTCTTAAATGTTTCATTTTTTATAATGTAATTTCTATATATTAATGTATATACTTTTTATTGTAACAGCTACAAATCCATGAACAACTAAATAGGAGGAGCAGCCCTCGGGTTCATAGTAGACTACCCTCATATGCGTCTCCATCCCCTCAAAGATCAAAGGCTTCCCATGATCTATTCTCTTCACCAAATAGAGGGGAATGACTTTTTATTGTGTTCCTTTGTTGTATGCATGTATGGCATTTGTGGACATATATTTTCTATTGCATATAATTGACATTGTATGCCTATATGGTATTCTTGTAATCCTATATGGCTATTTTGTATATATGTTATACTTATATCGACAGATATTGATGTATGCCTATATGGATATTTGGTTAATACAAATCTTTTTTGTTGATGGTGTCCATATTTGCATTATAAATCCACGTTTCAATGGATATTTGTAGATGGTTTACTTCAAATATTTAAAGTCCAATTGCATTACATAGGATGTTTGTTGATCCAATAAGATAGATATTGTTATTCAAGTATCACCTAAACCTCATTCTGGAACTAAAAGATAAAAGTTGTATTTAAAATAAAAATGAAACATCATGTTGAATATCAACACGAGATTGTATATTAAAGTCAAAAAACTTGGGTTGTGTGTGGTGAATTTAATATAGTGGAAGTGGCATCAAACAAGTATGCTAATTTCTCCCCATGTAGTAGACAACTAGTGAGATGGAAGCTTAGTCCTACATGCACAATAGATTGGGGCTTTCTTATCTCAATATTGTATGATGTCACAATCACTCTCCATGGTATATGTGGAATAATCTCTACTTAGAATATGTAAGGGTTTTCAAAGGGATTGAATGACCATTTATGACATGTTTACTAGAATTTGGAGCCACATCCTCCTCACCAGACTAGCTAGATTGAATGGTGAAATAATACTATTAAGCATAAATGCCACTTTATTCACATTTATGGGTGCTAGTTGGTGCATTTTCACTATTGTTCATACAAGGTCACCACCATAAAACTCTATCATGTCACTTCTAAGTTGAAATAGCAACTATTTACATCCTCTCTACAACTACTTCTGGCCAAGATTTGCCACAACTAATGACATTGTTGTGAATGTAAGATCCTAACAATTTGAGTTTCTAATATCAATTGTTGATCTATTGATCTTTAAACCTTGTGCTTTAAGGATTGTCAGTGCCCATGAATGGTTGATGCATTGATAGTTGATGCTTTAAACCTTGTGCTACATGAATTATTGATGCATTGATGTTGAAAGCAACCCAATTTATTAGAGTGAGAAATAAAAAGGATGATAATGCATGGAGAACATTTGCAAAAAGTGTTATCTTGATGTTCTAATGAATACTGATGACATTTCAAAGGCGAAAAGTTGTGACCCTTTGAATAGAAAATACTATGACCCTTGTATAATGAAGGGCAGTGACCATGTGTAGTGTATATGTGCCCAACTAGATGTGTCGGTCCTAATGGTTTGGCCCCACGAAGAAGAAAACAAAAAGTAGCCTACCTTGCAACTTTACACTACATGCTTCGGATGACTTTTGGGGCAGCAGAAAACCTTTCACCATAGGCAAACACCTCAGAGATATCAAAAACTGAGAAAGGTTATTGTAGAGGGGTTCTATGTGATCATTTTACCTTAGACGAAATGTTTCTAAGTATCATGGTTTATAAGTAACAGCTCGTCAAAGATTCCTGCCTTTTTACACTTTGGACTCTTTAGGGATATCGCTAGTACAATGTAGCTCAAACTGTTTTAGCATGTTTGGGTGTGAAATAGGATCATACCTAGCCTAAACATACCCATTTGAATGCGTTGGAACTATCATTTTGATCGGATCAAGAGAAAGATGAAAGTTACACCCCTTTGCAACTTTACACTACCTCCTTTTGACAATTTTTGGGGCAGCAGAAAACATTTCACCACGAGCAAACACCTCAAAGATATCAAAAACTGAGAGAGGTTATTGTAGAGGGTTTATATGTGATCACGTTGCCTTAGATGGAATTTTCTAAGTGTCATGGTTTCTGAGTAATAGCTTGTCAAAGATTGTTGTATTTTTGCACTTTGGACTCTTCAGGGATATCTCAGTACAATGTAGCTCAAACTATTTTGACATGTTTGGGTGTGAAACAGGACCACGCCTAGCCTAAATGTACCCATCTAGACATGTTGGAACTATCATTTTGGTCACATCAAGAGCAAGATGAAAGTTACACCCCTTTGCAACTTTACACTACCTCCTTTTGACAATTTTTGGGGCAGCAAAAAACCTTTCACCATGGGCAAACGCCTCAGAGATATCAAAAACTGAGAGAGTTTATTGTGGAGAGGTTCTACATGATCACATTGCCTTAGACTAAATGTTTCTAAGTATCATGGTTTCTGAGTAACATCTTGTCAAAGATTGCTGCCTTTTTGCACTTTGGACTCTTAAGGGATATTGCCAGTACAATGTAGATCAAATTATTTCTGCACGTTTGGGTGTGAAACAGAACCATGCCTAGCCTAAATGTACTCATCTAGATGTGTTGGAACTATCAGTTTGGTCGCATCAGGGGAAGGACGAAAGTTACACCCCTTTGCAACTTTACACTACCTCCTTCTAACAATTTTTGGGGCAGCAAAAAACCTTTCACCACAAGCAAACACCTCAGAGATATCAAACACTAAGAGAGGTTATTATAGAGGGGTTATATGTGATCACATTTTTTTAGATGGAATGTTTCTAAGTGTCATGGTTTCCAAGTAACAGCTCGTCAAAGATTGCTACATTTTTGCACTTTGGACTCTTCAGGGATATCATTGGTACAATGTAGCTCAAATTGTTTCGGCATGTTTGGGTGTGAAATAAGACCATGCCTAGCCTAAATGTACCCATCTAGACATGTTGGAACTGTCATTTTGGTTTTATCAAAAGCATGATGAAAGTTACACCCCTTTGTAACTTTACACTACCTCCTTCTGATAATTTTTGGGGCAATAGAAAACCTTTCACCATGGGAAAATGCCTAAGATATATCAAAAACTGAGAGAGGTTATTGTAGAGGGGTTCTACATGATCACATTTCCTTAGACGGAATGTTTCTAAGTGTCATGGTTTCTGAGTAACAGCTCATCAAAGATTGCACCCTTTTTGCACTTTGGACTCTTCAAGGATATTGCCAATACAATGTAGCTCGAGCTATTTCGGCATGTTTGGCTGCGAAACAGGATGATTCCTACCGTAAACGTACCCATCCAGACACGTTGGAACTGTCGGTTTGGTCGCATCAAGAGCAAGATGAAAGTTACACCCCTTTGCAACTTTACACTACCTCCTTCTGACAATTTTTGGGGCAGCAAAAAACCTTTCACCACGGGAAAATGCCTCAGACATATCAAAAACCAAGAGAGGTTATTGTAGAGGGGTTCTACATGATCACATTTCCTTAGACAAAACTTTTCTAAGTGTCATGGTTTCTGAGTAACAACTCATCAAAGATTGCTTCCTTTTTGCACTTTGGACTCTTCAAGGATATCGTCAGTACAATGTAGCTTGAACTGTTTCAGCATGTTTGGGTGTGAAACAGGACCATGCCTAGCCTAAACATACCCATCCAGATGCGTTGAAACTATCAGTTTGGTCAGATCAGGAGTAGGGCAAAAGTTACACCCCTTTGAAACTTTACACTACCTCCTTCTGATGATTTTTGGGGCAGCAGAAAACCTTTCACCACGAGCAAATGCCTCAGAGATATCA
Organism: Cunninghamia lanceolata; assembly: GCA_027924645.1. Classification (NCBI taxonomy): domain Eukaryota; kingdom Viridiplantae; phylum Streptophyta; class Pinopsida; order Cupressales; family Cupressaceae; genus Cunninghamia; species Cunninghamia lanceolata. The sequence goes on along the minus strand of BSBN01001515.1, from coordinate 251,323 downwards.
AAAACTGAGGGAATTTATTGTAGAGGGATTCTACGTGATCATGTTGCCTCAAAAGGAATGTTTCTAAATTCATGGTTTCTGAGTAACAGCTCATCAAAGATTATTGCCTTTTTGCACTTTAGACTCTTCAAGGATTTATTCTTGTATAATTTGACATCACGGTATGTTAAGGTCTATTTAATTCATTAGTGCACATACTTATTAAAGAGCCCAAGTGTAGAAATTATACATGGCACCATGTGAGATTGTAGGCTAACCTTATGGATTCTTGAGTAATAAAATCTAGAGATTTAACTTAAGGCTATCTATGTAGGTTTAAAGGAAACACACATGATGGAATTTTGCATGAGGTCCTTTAGGTTGAATCTCATTAGATAGACATTAATGATTTTGTATTATAAGGTTCATTATGCAAAGGGACTTAACAATGATATCGTGATTGTGTCTATTTTAATTAATGTTGACCTTTGAGATATATTTTATTATGCATACCATGAACCAATTTAAAACATAGTCTATTATAAGGACATTTGTGTGTGATGACTAAACTCTTTGGGTAGTAAGAACTATGATAAACTATAAATACAAAATGTAAGACATGTATGCAAAATGTGGAAGCATAGAAAAGGCAAATGAACAATAAAATCAGAAAAGTAGAGTGATATAAACACAAAATATGTAAACCATACAAGTGATATAAACATGTATGATAAAGCATGATAAAGTAATTCAAATAGAATTAAGGAAAATGTAAAGAACATGCATGTAAAGACTTGACATACCTAAAAAATAGAGATTTGAATGGAGAGAGTACCCAATTATGTAGTGATTTTTTCTTCTTGCATCAAACTCCTCAACAATTTGAGTTTTTCACCACTTGCTTCCTTTTCAATGTTAAATTGAATAACACTCAAATAGAATTAGTAACAACAATACTATTAACCAATCTATAATGTTAAATTCCTACAATTCAATGACAATTAACATTGCAACACTACAAAAATTGAAACTTGAATTGATATATATCAAATTTGATGTGAAAACTATGTTATTTCCTCCTTCTTAAGTTGGCAAAGCAGAAAAAGGTGGTGGAAAGATCATGCAAAGGTGGTAGAATGTGAAAAATGTGCATGTGAACTTCCCAACAGCATGAAAACACTCTTTTTTTGTCAAAACACGCGCATAAATAGAAGAAAACAGAGTATGTGGGCCTAGATCATGGGGGTCCATGCCTTTTTACCATTTGTATATTAATCCAAAACACACTCATGTTATAACGCGAGCGCATTTTAGCCTACTATAGAAAATTCTATATTATTCATTTCTCCATGTATTTCTTCTATCTCTTACCTCTCTATCTCTCACCTCTCTATCTCTCATCTAGCTCTCCCCCTCACCTCTCTAGCTCTCCCCTCTCTAGGTCTCTTAGTCACTCCTTGTCTACCTCTCCATCTATCCTTAGCCATCTAGGTCTCTCACTTAACCCTAAACCCTAAAGCCTCAACCCTTAAACCTTAAATCCTAAACCCTCAAAACTTTACCTTAAACCCTATTCCCTCGACCCTAAACCCTACACCCTATCACTAAACCCTCAACACTCGACACTATATCTTAAACCCTAATCCCTTAACCCTCACCCTAAACCCTCAACCCTCAATCCTTAAACCTTCAACCCTAAACCCTATCCCTAATCCCTCTACCCTCGACACTCTACCTTAACCCTAATCCCTTGACCCTCAACCCTAATCCCTCAACCCTAAACCCTAATCCCTTATCTCTAAACCCTAATCCCTCAACCCTAAACCCTAAACTCTATCCATATTCCTAAACCCTCAACCCTTGACACTATACCTTAAATAAACCCTAATCCCTTATCCCTAAACCCTAAATCCTATCCCTCAACCCTCAACCCTTGACACTATATCTTAAACCCTAATCCCTTAACCCTCACCCTAAAGCCTCAACCCTCAATCCTTAAACCTTCAACCCTAAACCCTAATCCCTCAAGGTCCTAAACCCTAATCCCTTATCCCTAAACTCTAAACCCTATCAATAAACCCTCAACCCTCAACCATCAACCTTAAACCTTAATCCCTCAACCCTAAACCCTAAAACCTAATCCCTCAACCCTAAACCCTAAACACTATCCCTATTCCTAACCCTCAACCCTCAACACTATACCTTAAACCCTAATCCCTTATCCCTAAACCCTAAACCATATCCCTCAACCCTCAACCCTTAAACCTTAAACCCTAAAACCTATCCCTAAACCCTCAACCCTCGACACTATATCTTAAACCCTAATCCCTTAACCCTCACCCTAAACCCTCAATCCTTAAACCTTCAACACTAAACCTTATCCCTAATCCCTCTACCCTCGACACTCTACCTTAACCCTAATCCATTGACCCTCAACCCTAATTCCTCAACCCTAAACCCTAATCCCCTATCCCTAAATCCTAAACCCTAATCCCTCAACCCTAAACCCTAAATGTTATCCCTATTCCTAAACCCTTAATCCTTCAACCCTAAACCCTATCCCTACTCCCTCTACCCTCGACACTCACCTTAACCCTAAACCCTAATCCCTCAACCCTAAACCTTAAACGTTATCCCTATTCCTAAACCCTCAACCCTTGAAACTATATCTTAAACCCTAATCCCTTATCCCTGAACCCTAAACCCTATCCCTCAACCCTTAAACCTTAAACACTAAAACCTATCCCTAAACCCTCAACCCTCGACACTATATCTTAAACCCTAATCCCTTAACCCTCACCCTAAAGCCTCAACCCTCAATCCTTAAACCTTTAACCCTAATCCCTCTACCCTCGACACTCTACCTTAACCTAATCTCTCGACCCTCAACCCTAATCCCTCAACCCTAAACCCTAATCCCTTATCCCTAAACCCTAAACCCTAAACGTTATCCCTATTCCTAAACCCTCAACCCTCGACACTATAACTTAAACCCTAAACCCTATACCCTATCCCTCAACCCTCAACCCTCAACCCTTAAACCTTAAACTCTAAAACCTATCCCTAAACCCTCGACACTCGACACTATATCTTAAACCCTGATCACTTAACCCTTAGCCCTAAAGCCTCAACCCTCAATCCTTAAACCTTTAACCCTAAACCTTATCCCTAATCCATCTACCCTCGACACTCTACCTTAACCCTAATCCCTCGACCCTCAACCCTATCCCTAAACCCTCAACCCTTAACCTTAAACCCTAATCGCTCAACCCTAAACCCTAATCCCTCAACCCTAAATGCTATCCATAAAGCCTCAACCCTAAAACCTAATCCCTCAAGGTCCTAAACCCTAATCCCTTATCCCTAAACTCTAAACCCTATCCCTCAACCCTAAACCTTAATGCCTCAACCCTAAACCCTAATCCCTTATCCCTAAACCCTAAACCCTAATCCCTCAACCCTAAACCCTAAAGGCTATCCCTATTCCTAAACTCTCAACCCTCGACACTATACCTTAAACCCTAATCCCTTATCCCTAAACCCTCAACCCTAAACACTAATCCCTCAACCCTAAACCTTATCCCCAACCCTCAACCTTAAACCCTAATCCCTCAACCCTAAACCCTAATCGCTCAACCCTAAACCCTCAACCCTCACAACTATACCTTAAACCCTAATCCCTCAACCCTAAACACTAAACCCTATCCCTAAAGTCTTAACCCTCAACAATATACCTTAAACCCTAATCCCTCAACCCTCAATCCTAATCCCTAATCCCTCAACCCTAAACCCTAATCCCTTATCCCTAAACCCTAAACACAATCCCTATTCCTAAACCCTCAACCCTCAACACTATACCTTAAACCCTAATCCCTTATCCCTAAACCCTAAACCTAAAACCCTATCCCTCAACCCTCAACCCTTAAACCTTAAACCCTAAAACCTATCCCTATACCCTTGACCCTCAACACTATATCTTAAACCCTAATCCCTTAACCCTCAGCCCTAAAGTCTCAACCCTCAATCCTTAAACCTTCAACCCTAAACCCTATCCCTAATCCCTCTATCCTTAACACTCTACCTTAACCCTAATCCCTCAACCCCCAACCCTCAACCCTCAACCTTAAACCCTAAACCCTAATCCCTCAACCCTAAACCCTAATCCCTTAACCCTGAACCCTAAACCCTATACCTTAACCCTCAACCCTCAACACTATACCTTAAACCCTAATCCCTCAACCCTAAACCCTATCCCTAAACCCTCAACCTTAAACCCCAATCCATCAACCCTAAACCCTAATCCCTCAACCCTAAACCATAAACCCTATCCCTAAACCCTCAACCCTCATCACTATACCTTAAACCCTAATTACTCAACCCTAAACCCTAATCTCTCAACTCTAAACCCTAATCCCTTATCCCTAAACCCTAAACGCTATCCCTAAAGCCTTAACCCTCAACCCTTAAACCTTAAATCCTAAGCCCTATCCCTAAACCCTCAACCCTAAACACTATACCTTAAACCCTTATCCCTCAACCCTAAGCCCTAATCCCTTATCCCTAAACCCTATCCCTAAAGCCTCAAACCTTATACCTTAAATCCTAAACCCTATCCCTAAACCCTTAACCCTCGACACTATACCTTAAACCCTTTACCTTATCCCTAAGCCCTTATCCCTTAAGCCCCAACCCTTAAACCTTAAATCCCAAACCCTATCCCTAAACCCTCAACCCTTGACACTATACCTTAAACCCTAGTCCCTCAACCCTAAACCCTAATCCCTCAACCCTTAAACCCTTAATACCTTAACCCTTTAACCCTCAACCCTTTAACCCTAAACTCTTGACCCTTAAACCCTCAACCCTTACCCACCCCTCTCCTACCCTATCTGCCTCACCCCCATCTCTCCCCTATCTCTCACCCCTCTCTCCCTAAGTTGTAGGTCAATCGCTTGTACATCTCTCATGACTCTCTAGATATTTCCCTTCCTCTCCACCTCTCTCAAACTTGAACATTAGCCCTCAACTCTAAACTCTCAACCCTCAACCCTATACCCTCAACCATATACTTAAGCCCTAATCCCTCAATCCTCAACCCTATACCTTAAACCCTGAAGCCTACACCCACAAAACCTCATCCCTATGCCCTATAACCTCACCCTTATACCCTAAACCCTGAATATTGTGCCTCAACCCTATACTTAAATTAAACCTAAACCATACACTCTCAACCCAAGTCACCCTATGCCTTATATACCCTCAATCCATATCGTAAACCCTAAACCCAATATCCTAGACCCTAATCCCCATGCCTTACACACTTAATCTTATACACTCAACATGTTGAATATTAACCCTCAACTGTAACCCTCAACCCTCTAATCTCTACCCTCTACCCTCTACCCTCTACCTATTACTTAAGCCCTAATCCCTCAAACCTCAACCCTATACCTTAAACCCTAAACCCAAAAAACTCAACCCTCAACCTTAAAAATTATACAGGCTCAGGTCCTTATATACCCTAAACCTAAAACCCTTACATACATACATACATGTACATACAAACATGCATACATATATACATACATACAAGCATGGATACATGTACATAAATACATATAACCATACATACATACATACAAGCATACATATATACATACATCAAACATACTTAGGAACCTTCAACATAAATCCTTCCAAGCGAGACATAGCGTGAGCCCGTTATAATGCACTTGTGTTATGTTGAACTAGGCAAACATTGGGTAAACCTGCAAAAATGAAAAGAAAAAAAACATAACATGAGCGCATTATAATGCGAGCACGTTATATTTTTCTTTGGGAATTCCAAGCCTTAGGCTTGGGATTTGCTTTGGATTTTCAAACCAAAGGCTTGGAGTGCCTTTCCAACGTCCAAAGATGTGTTTTTGCATATTCTACAGGATTTCAGATGATTTTGTTCATGCTAACCCTTAGATTTGCATGTGTTTCAAGGTCGAGCAAATCAAACACCTGGGTAATGTTAGGCTTTCTCTTAGATATTTAACAATGTAATATTTTCACATTTTGACAATGTTAAGCCTTTCATCTTTAATTTCTTTTGTTTGTGTGTGCGTTTTTTTCATTATAAATTAACCGTTCATTGAAATTTCAAATAAATTACATTTTTATAAACTAGACTCCATTCTACACATATTTTAAAAAATTAATTTTCAATTAGTTTTCAAATTTTAAAGGGGTAGCACGGCCAAAATTCTATTTTTTAGAATGTGTCCACTTTGAAAATTAGTAAAAAATCAAACATTCATTAAAAAATTATCAGAACAATTGGGCATAAACTACATGCTAGCTAATTTCTCATTGAAGCGATTTTAAAAATACCAAAAAGAATTTAACCTTTTGAGGGAGCCACAAAACATGCTATGTTATGTTTTTTTGACAGAAACAACACCAATTTCTGTGGCTCCCTCTTTTGAACGCCTTAATCTGTACCATTTTTTAAAAAAATTAGTAGTTTAGAAAGTAGACTTGGAGCACTACGAACATTGTTTTTGTTGCATCTTAAAATTTTGAGTGTAACTATGCTCAATTTCTCATCCAAAGTCAGTATTTATTGATTTCAGAAGTAGGTCCAATTACTATATATTTCTCCTTTTAGAACCGAATAGGTTACATTACACACTAACTATCAAGTTCAATCAGGTCTTGATGTGTTCTTATCAACAAGGCCAAACTTATAATGAGTGTTGTGATGTTGACTTGAGGTAGTTATGGTTGGCATTCTTGTGTTAAGGATGATAAATCACTTAAAGCTACTGGTAGTTTCATTAAATAGGCCCACATTCTACTTAGTGAGTATTATCAATAAAATCCATCAACTATGGTTATAATGTCTCACTTATACTAAAATTTTAAGTAGAGCATGAAACAAAAACAAGAGAGAAAGTTTGAATGAGGATATTATCTGAAGCCACATTCTATATACTTCAACAAAAAAGGCACACAATGGGTAACAACATCCTACAATGTTAACAAATCTTATACTAGATGGTGTACATGCACTCCAATATCTACATAATGCATTCCAAGCTCTTAGGATTGAATCTACACCTTTCACATTTAGAATTTTATGCAACTTTAAAGAATTATAATTGGACTAATCCATTCCATCAAAAAATTTATCTAATATTTTTAATATTTTTTAGGCCAAAATCGTTCTATGTTGGTGACTTATTTATCAAATGCTAAATGTGTATCTAATTTGTTTGTTTTATCCACAACTGATGGAGGAAAAAGGCATCACAGATGCTTAGATAAAGATTTATTATTTGTCAAAACAAGTCAATGGAATGGCTAAAAACAGTCTTGTGATAAAGTTTGCACAATCCAAGAAACACCATGTAACATATTTCAAGACAAGTGATGCCATAAGCTTAGACACAGGTATGTAAGTATAGGACATGGGTGCAATTTTAATGAAGTGTTACATCCCTAATTTTGGCTTTGTGTTACTATTTACTTTTACGTGAATAGAAGTAAATTTATGGAAAAAATGATTTGACATTATGATTTAATGTCATTGAAAAACATGGATTTTAATTGTATATCAGTATATGTGATTATGTATAATGCATATAATTGAAGTATTCAACAAATTATATTATGAGAATTTGATTTATTAATTCATAAGGTTTATGAATGGACTAATGATGCACTGATCATGATTTGATGTATGTAGGAAAATAGGTTTTTGATTATTCTCCAAGAAAGAGAGAGAGAGTATCTTCTGAGGAGAGGAGAATAGACCTTGGGTTATAAACGGTCATTTGCCAACTGAGTATAGTATACCACAGTAGTTAACTCTTGTTGAATGAGGTGAGTCACATTTAAGTGGTTAATTTGTTGATTGGCTTGATAGGTTGTCGATGTCTTTTAGAACCCTTTTGAGCTTTTACCTCGTCAATCTAGATGTTTTGTGAAATCGATGTCATCAAGGTCAAATGATAGTCGTTCTGTGACTGAGATGACTTTCTGTTGAACACGTTGTTCATGAAGTCATAAATGAGTTTTTGATTACGTATTCAATGGCGTAGTTGATAGAATTGTTAACGTGTTTCATGTTTATTGTTTAAATGTCAAAAACCTTGTAGACATGATATTTCCACAGTCCATTGTATAATAATAGAGCTTCTGGTTCCACTGTGTGTTGCTTTATTTTGCATCAATGTTTCGGATCACACTCCATGATCCATCATCAGGATGGACTCGATGTAATCTTCTTTTATACGTGAAGGGCAGATGGACTTGACCTAATCACGCTTGTGCATAAGTTTATGCCACATTATTGTAATTTCTTTTAACACTATATATATATAATATATTATTATTATTGTGTCATTATTCTTGAGAGGTAGGTTGTTAGTTGGTTTTAAAAGATAAACAACCTATGTTATAGAAGAATTCTCCTTCTTAACCAACTTGTGAGCATTGAATGCTTCCCTTTATGAGTCATTGGTTGTTAGAGAGAGTGGTGCTTTAATATCCATGCCTCCTCTCGTTGCATGCTCATACTTGAGAAATAAGAGGTGTATTACGTGAAGATAATCACGGCACATGGAGAATCTCCTAACAACTCTCAGTGGAGTCGTAGCTTGGTTTGCTTCTTTAAAGAACAAACATAGTTGCCGAGAGGAACGACAATGATATTCAAAGAGAATAACATTGTTATAGTGATAAATATTTGCATAGTTATCATAAGGAAATAAGAGCTTTTGCAGGATTCTTAAGTGGAGTTTTCTGCGGCATAGTGGAGAGATCCATGACTTAGTGGGCATTTAACAAACTTATGAGTGGATTATTTTATGACTTGAAGTTTAAATCAAATAAATGGTTGGGGGGAAGGGAGGTATTTCAATTTAGTTGTCATGGGAATCAGATAGGAACTATCTAGAGGAGCTCTTTAATGAGAAATAGGAGTGGTCTTTAAGACCTTTATCCCCACCAAGTCATGCATGCCTTCAGGTGATCTTTTACAGGCACTTTTTCTTCCTATAATTCCACGGGTGGTGGAGAGGTAAGTCTTTAAGAAGGTTATTCCATCGTGGAGAAAGGGGGAGGAAGGGGACCTCCACATGATAGCAAATCACTATTAGAGTTACAGATACAGATAGAATCTGCAGGAAGAAGAAATGTAGAATGCACGTTGAGCAAGAATGAAAGGAACCACATCAAGTTCATTATTTCTTTGAATCTTTTGGTTTAAGAATAACAGGTTTATATTTAGTTCCATAGCTGAGTACCTTGACCATTAGAATTAAATTATATCTATATTTGCATGGCTGATAGAAATAAAGTCTATCAGAGTTTATGTGGCCAACAAAACTTAATATTAGTGTGTATTGGGTCGTTGGAAATAGACAATATTTGTAGCTGATAGAAGTTATTTATGTCAGTGTTTACTAAGGACGTATATAAACCTTTGTTTTGATAAGGTCAAGCTATGATTAATAAGGTCAAACAATATTGTTAGTAGGTCAAAATGTGCTTAATGAGGCCAAACAATATTATTAAGAGACCAAACTGTGTTTCAACAGCCAGTAAGCTTAGAAACTCACAAATAGAGTTGCTCAAGTTTTTAGGAAGGCCATTATGTTTGGAAGTGGTACTTGCAACTGTAACATAGGATAAAAATTTAGTCTCATTTATGCTTGGATGGATACCTTTACCCTCTTCCAATGATCCAATCTAAATGCAGACAAGGAGGATACTAGCAAGGGTTGAGGAGTCTCATTTTACACCCACCAGCTGCTTTTGCTAGAAGGTTTTAAATCTTTTCAACAAATCCATTTTGTGTGTATCCTACAATCAATGCCTTCACATTAGTTCTTTTCTTCTAGGAATTTGTTGAAACAGATCACGAGCTTTGAGTTTACTTGTACGTTTTGCATAAGTGTCATCTCAGCCTGTTGAACTCCATCACCCTTTATTCTTGTGAATATGTTTATAGCTTGTCCCGAAAGCTTCTATTTTGGCATGGGATGGGGGCATGTTAGATAATGTGGAATCAATCAGGTGAGAGACTATTTTATTGCATTTGGAGAAACACTTTGAGATGTTGTCAAATACATCATGGGAATATAAGGTTAACCTAGTTTTTGATAAAATAAAGATTATAGAGCATTGTAAAGTCTTCTTCCCTTAATAAAGTATGTATGGGTTTAATTAATAGTCTTAATGTTAGTTATTCGATTATATCAAATATACAATGATATTGATTTCATTGTGAACATCAATACACCAAGATATAATAACATATATGCCATAGATATTCAATGATAAATATTACTATGACTTTCAAGAATGTCTACCTAATCTATCTTTGGTTGCAGGTGTTATTGAATAATATTACTTTACTATACTTGGATTCTAAGAGAGTAGTGGGAAACTAAGATAGATCCTTTAGTCGATGTGGAAGACTTTGATAGTTCCATAGATGAAATCTTGCAAGTTTTATCCATGGACTTTTGGTGAGATAATATCATTATGACATTGAAGCGAGGAGGATGCAACATGGATAAAGATTGCTTCTATAAAATAGAATTCCTCTTGTCAATTTGTATTACATATCCAGGGAAATAGGTGATCCAAGAATGTGGAACCCTAGATAACCTTTGATAGCATCTATTGCTTATGTTATGTTATCTCGAGAGAAAGAGTAATCTAGACAATGCAAAGATATAGATCTCATACCTTTTGTTCTATAGTACTTATTTTAGTGCTACGTGCACATAAGACAAAGTTAACCCTAGGTTGGGCATCACTAGAGTGATTTATTCCATGGTTGGGCATGTTGAGAGTTCCGTAACTCAATCCCCACATGATTGTGGTAAACTTTCAAGATTGATAAAGGTTTATGTGACATTTATTCACAACGATGTTATATATGAGTTTATAACCTAACTTATGTTGAAAGTCAGTAGACTCAAGTAGACCAACGGGTTGAAACTAAATTATTATCTCCTATGATTCAAACATATTAGGGTTGAAGGATTAACTTAGATCAAAAGAATAGATGTGAAATAATAGTATTCTGTTAGATATTATATGGGTGACGATATACCCTAAATACTATGCTTATTCATGTTATGTGAAATGTGAATTCGAGCAATGCCAAGTGGTCTAGGAAAGACTAGAGGTATTTGTTCTAATGTTTTGTTATACTTATGCTATTACCTTTGGAAAACAAGGATGTTTGATATTTCCATGTATAGGTTAGAGAAGATAAAATCTAGTATTAAAACAAGGATGATTTAAAAAACCTATAACTCTTAAGTCAGATATGACATTATATATATTGCGTGTATAACCTAGATTAAGGATTTGTTCTATGTCAGATTGACTAGAATGAATTATAGTATAGACATGTTTGTGTCTAGAGTTAATAAATGAAGGGGTAAGTACCCTAACTATTTTTATTTATTCTTATTTGTAAGAAAGGAAATAATTTCCTAGACTATGATACTTAACCTGGGTAAGGTAACCATCTTAGTTGTTAATGAATCGACTTAAAGTTCTATAAGAGTTGATAAGTTTTGGATCTTGGGGATTGCAAAGTTGCAATGAGTATCCTTGTATAGAAAGTTAATCTATAAGGTTTATAGAACATAGACAGCATTTGAAAACTTATCAAAGTCAGGAAGGCTAAATTAGAGTTGATAAAACTATATAGTCAAACATAGTTGACCAAGTCAAACTGCAAGATGTGATAGTATCCAAGTTAAGTTCGGGTGGGTGATCATTACGACCACGTTCATTGCAAACTTCTATTTATATTAAAATTTTGGCCAAAGTAATGCATATGTTTCTGCGTGCATTGTCAGTTCATCGTATCTAGATTGCAATGATCGTACTTAGCTAGAGGGTATCTAGGGTTGTATGATCGATAGAGTTATGTAGGCTACAACACTATGTACTCAAATGGTGAATTACCATTGGCCACCTTTGGTCTATACTCTTCATCAAGGGTAGGGACACTTCTAAAGGGAAGATGTGTGGGAGACCGTTGGTTTGTGGTTGGAGGAAAAGTACTGGGAAGATGCTCTCTCTTTCTAGTAGAAGACATGTCGAGGCTTGTGATAAGGATGTCAGAATTCCAGAAGCAGCATATCCATTGGATATGTGACTTGTGTTACTTACACTATGTAAAACTTTATCTTTTGTTGATATATTTAATTGAAAAGACATAATGTCATCTTTGTATTTATATCATGATGTGTATTTTAGAAAAGAAATTATGTAAATTGTTGTATCTTGATATTATTTCAAATATAAAAAAAATCTATCTTTTTCACCTTATGTGTTTTTATCTCATGGTTAATATATGATTTTAGTATTGATGAGTAATGTGTATGTAACATGAAGTTTGTTTGAGTTTTATGTCCATGAAATTGATGCAAGAGCATCTTGGGCGAACAAGCAATCGTGTGTCACCAAAAAATATATATATTTTATTTTTTAAAGTTGGTTTTTGGCTTTATTTTCTTTGCCAGTGTTGGTTTTGTGTTTCTAGAGAAAATTAAGATTTTTTTGTCCAAACTAAGGGCACCATCTTGTTAAAGACACAATTGCATATTCCCACTTTCATTTTGGTGAAGATTGGGCAAAAATTGGTTGAGTTATAGCCAGTCGGTGATTTCTTCAGTTTGTGAACTGCTCAATTCACCGACCCAGCAGTTACCCAATATGACAGTTTGTCGATAAGAACTTTTGCCAACAAGTCTTAAAGGAAAGACACATTTTCAAAGTTGGTCAAAGGAAGCTTTGTCAAAAAATTATTAGTTCGCAAACTCTTCGGTTCGTTGATCGCTTAGTTCATCAATGGGCGATTTCTCTGACTCCACTTAAGGGCAAGTTTGCAAGTGCTTAAGTTCATTGAAAAGGAGTCTTCAGTCAGCAAAAGTTTGAAGTTGCAAACTCAGTCAGCAAAGTCACTAGTTGAAAACCCTTAGGTTCACCGATGACTCACTTCACCGATAAAGGCTTTCAAAGTTGAAGTCAAAGTTTCTTTGATTCACAAAATTAGAATTTCACCCGTAGTGGAAAAGTTTCAAGTCTTTGTCCAGTTCACGGATTCAAAAATTTGACAATTCGCTGACAAACCTATGAATGGAGCTTTTGAGAAGTTATAGAGTTCGTAAAAGACAAGTTTCACCGATAAAATAAGTTGATGCCTTGAGACTTTGTATTGGTAAAATTTTAAGTTTACGAACTAGTTCGTGGTTCTCAAAATTTGTTGATAAGACAATAAAGGTTCAAAAAAGGTCAATTTTTTTGACAAAGGGGCTTAGAGGCTAAAATATTGTAGCGGAAAACATTTTAGTTTGTGAACTAACAAATTCACCAATAGCATGTGACGGAAAACTTTTAAGCTCACGAAGTTCAACTTTTGTTGATAACTCTACCTAGTGGTGTGTCGAGGAATGTCTGAGTTTGAAAACCTGATAGAATGCTGATAAATATGATTTTGGGAAAGAACTTAGTGGTTCATGGAAAGGGCATTTTGTCGATGACTGTTTTAGAGCCTAAAGTATGTACACAATGGTGACAGATATGCCATTGTGGATGTTTGAGGTGACGATTCAATAGTATAACTATTCAATTGTTGGGTGGTTGTTCAACTATTTGGTAACTGTTAAGATTCAGTTATGAAACTGTCAACTTTTCAGTTTCTTTCCAGTCTGTGTATAATTGGGAAGTCATTGCATATTTTAGGGGGTTCTTCTTGGGAGATAAATGAGTTTGTTATTTATTGGAGGTTTCTCTTAGAATAAAGGTGAGACGATAGTAGATTGGGGTGAATCTCTATATTTGTTGGAAAGTGATTTGGTGCTATCTATCAATGAATTTGTGCTTCCATCGTGTGTTACTGGCTGCATGACTGGGTAGTTTGATAAAACCCCCTGGTCTTGACTGCATCAGAAATTATGTGCACTATAATAAAGGAAAGAAAGAAAATAAGGTCAAGTGATCTCTAGATTTTATCTTCACTTCATTTTGCATCAAAAAATTGGTGATGTTTTGATTTATGCCAACTCTATTGTTATGCACATTGATACAGTCCTCTCAAGAAAATTCTCTATTACATTTCAACATCTTTGAACAATGCTCGTGAATCAATAAGTTAGAAATATCATAGAGTCGACTTGAGAGATAATAACTTCACCATTATTAGAGACATGGATAATCAATAATATTTAGTTTAAATCAAGTTGAATTGAAAGATAATAACATCCATTCAGAGGTCACAACTTTTTTATTTTCTTTCAACGGTAAAAAATAGCTCTTTCAACTTTTATAAAGACAAGAATTTTGATTTTTATAGACATGGAATTCAAATTTTATAGAGATATGGATATTAGATTTGATCATTTTCTCTCTCCATATTAGAGTTGATCATTTTGCAAATAAAGGTCAAGAGAAATAGAATTAGTTTGATGCAAAAATATCTTTATCGTGTAGGAAGGTAAACAATATTCAATTGAACAAAGTCAACTTAATTTAATCCTTATCTTTGACAAAATTCAAGGAAGCAAATTCTAAACCATAATGGAAATCATGTTAGAAGTGATGTGCTTCAAATAGGGCCTTTTGCAATTAATTACAACTTGGAGAAAAGTATGCACAATTATTTTTTGATACGGAACATCAAGTATATAATTTTTTGGTACTTAAAATGCATCCCTAGAAATAGTGCATCTTGGTCATATTTGTCCACTTGATATGTCTCTTCTTTATAAGTTGTTGTCTCCTTTTTTAAGTAAATGCTTTGTTGGGATCGTCTTGCTTTAGAACATCATATATGTTTTGATTGTCTAAAAATGTTAATTATATGATCATCTCATTTTGAGAAGTGTGTGAGTCATAAGTAGGCATCTAACACTTTTACCTTGGGGATAAGCAACAAAATTATTTGTCATGTTGTTTCAAAATATTTGTATTTCAAGTGTAATGAAATTATGAATGAATTGGATAAACTTGTTGCTAACGCATTTAGTATTTACTGGGGAACAACATAATATCTATTGTGTCAATCAACTTTGCCTCCATGGAATTTTAAGTAAATCAAAGTTTGATTACTTATTATAATTTGTGCACTTTTTTCTGAGGACTAACAGATTTTAGTTTTAAGTTTGCCTATGCGATATAAAGGGGCATACATCCTTGAGAATATACATGGCTTCTTGAGGAAAAAAAATAAAAAATATATAGGGGTTCCCAAATCAGTTTTTAAATAGTAATTCAAAGGAAATAATGTGTTAGATAAGGGAGGCTAAAAAAATTGGTTGTGATGAAGCAAATGTTCAAATGCACCTTAAAAAAAAGCTTCGATAATATTCATAAAATTTATAAACATGGTTATGTTTAAAATTTACTCTACGATCATACTCATCAAGCTTGACATATCTTCTACTATAACCTATAAAGATGATTAGGATATCCTAACCTACTCTAATACCATGTTAGAAATTAGTATCTTAGGATACTAATCATTATAAATAAAATGTAAAACTAATAAAATAAGAATTATAGAAGCATAGATTTAACACATTATACAACAAATACATGAGGAAAACCCTTCCAAGTAAAAAAGCCCTATAAAGCATCATTTTATTATAAAACACTTACAAAAAATAGACCCTGGGGGAACTCCTCTACTTACTTCCACATGGCCAATAATACCTCATGTGCATAGAGAAGCTCCTTAAATATAGGAGAAGGGGTGGCAAAATACCTAAGGGGTATTAATCACACCTATTCAAAACAACCATTTGTAACTAATTAATAATCTAATAGTTATTAAATGGTATGTGCTTTATAAAGCTTTTATTAAGCATAAGATTTTATAACCTTAAATTAGAACAATATATAAATGTTATAAGGGTATGACCCCTAATAACATTATGTTATAAAGCTTACCATCCTTAACCAGAAATTCAAAAAGAATTATGAGAAAGGTCGTTATACTTTTGCAATCTATTACTAATCATAATGTGGTGCTAAATTAGATTGAGAATAGAGAAATGTGACTCAACTACTAGGTAGTCATTTTAAGGAAGAATTCTTTTATATTGAAAATGTTTGTGACCCAATGAAAGAAATTAGCTAAAACAATAAGTGTTCATTGTCTTTATTTTTGAAGAAATATTGAAGGATCCCATTTTCTTTGTTTTTTTTTTGTATTGAAAATGCAAGTTACAAAATGAAGAAGCGGTCAAAGACTACAAATTAAAACAATCCAAAAGAGCACTGCTAAACAAAGCAACAATAACAGTAAAACATACAACAGAAAATACAACTAGAATATGTACATTACCAATACATTGATGTCTACCATATAAAGACCAAGTGGAAAGTCAAGCTACTCCACATTACAAAAAACTGGAGAACATAATACCATCAAACACTGCCTTGAGTTGGACCAAGCATTGCAATAAAAATATCAACTCTTTTTCTTTTGTTTTTATATAAATTATTTATTATGTCAATTATTTATAACACTTTATTTTATTTTATAATATTCATATGTTCAAGTTAGGGATAGTGAAAAAGCAAGAGAAAAATGATGGAACCATGCACACAGCACTATAACGTTTCTATTATTAATGATCTAGGTTTTACATGTACTCTTATTACATTCAAGATGTATGATTCATTTCTCTTTTGATTCTAATGTTACACTAAGCAATGATTTTGTCTTGTTTAGCATCATTGTGGAAGGAATTGTCATCAAATTTTTAAATGCACCTCTTATAATTTTCATAAATTGATCCTTATTAGTTCCTGCTGTTGGCAGGAATACTAATGCATTCATGCAATTTTATTAGTTTTTATTCAATTGTCTAATAGGACTGCAAAATTAAATTTGTTTGACTAACTTTTATAAAGTTTTTTTGTTTTCAATTCCTATTTTAATATAAATAAAATGATTTTGTTGATTTTCTATTGGCTCACAGTTGCTAATAGTATTATTGTCATGACGTATGCAATTGGACTCACAAAAATTCATATAGATATTGTGTGATTTTTTTTTCCTATGCATATATTTAATGCAACTATGTGGCTACAGAAGACTTGTCTACCCATTCTATCCGCATGGGGTTGTGGGGCCCTCTTTTTACCTACTTTTCCACTACAATTTTCATTCTGAACTATGCTAGATTCTCCTGCCATAATATTGAATTGTTGTTAAGTCTCCTGCCATAGTATTGTATGGTAATGGGATATTTTTGTTGAACACTTCCAGACTATGCTGTTATAGTTTTGCCACTAATTATGGGCGGCCGGATTCATACATCTTTTTTTCTTATAATTGATTAAATTTTAATACACATTGCAACCAAAAAATATTATTCAACATAAACTAAAATGGTTATCAATCTAAATTTCTATTATGTGATCTTTTGATCTAATTCCAGCATCTCACAAGAATTACTAACAGCGTAGTTGAGTTGAATTAGACTTTGTAGACTTTGAGGCGTCACGTCAAGGAACAGAATTTATTGTTGAATGAAAATAACACCACGCTTTGGGCAGTGGGAAAAATTAAAAATAGCAATAATTATTAATTAGAGCAGTTTGTTTCTCGTCTGTTAATGCCTGCAATAGCTATTTGTGGATAAAGTTTATTTTATAAATATTATTTATCCTGCTAACTCCTTTGATTTAAAGCTGGAAAACAGGTTCTCCGGTTTATTAACCAATTGCCTTCATTTCCTTAGGTACTTAAATAGCTTCAAGTGTACTAGCATGCCTTCATCTAGGACATAGTCTTCCTCTGCCAGGCATAATAGGAGGGGATCAATGCATAACAATATCGATACAAATATGCATGGAATATTTTTGTTCGAAAACATATCTCCATTATTAAATGTTTGATTGAACATTCTGCAATCACACAAATATCCATCATTATTAAATGTTTGATTGCATGTTCAATACCCCTATCACCTGCTCTATCTATATCTGCACCAACTGAAAGACTGGAATCCATCGTCATCATCAACATTCGAAGCAGGTACCTTCTCTACTTTCTGTTGCTTTGTATTACAGCTTCTCTGTAATTTGTGACGGTCACAAGCTGAAACTGAATTGTTTTAGAGCTTTTTCATTATTGTGTTATGCAACGCTGCTCTCAGTTTTCTCTATCGTCTTTCAGTGTTCCTTTTTGTGTCTATAGGTTTTATCTTGTTTATTTGTTTAATTTATTTGATGCAATTTACATTTTAATCGCATTTTTTTCAGGATTGCATTGGTGAGTGTTTTTTGCGTTATGAAAACCAGTTTTTTAATTTTATAAAATGGGTTGAACATATATAGTTCTTCTATTTTTGTACTTACAATCATTGATCTCGGATGCAGTTTTAGCTCTTGAATTTTATAATAATAGATCTAGGTAGCTCTTATTCCTGTTTTGCTGCTGTTGAATCCTTTGTTCTTTTATTCTAAATGTAAAATGAAAGGATCACTTTCAGGCGTAATAACAGGTTTTGATAAATACAGCTTCTAATGCCAGGTGGTTGGCTGCAATCTGGACTGTCTTTGTTTGAAATTGCCCCATTTTCGTTTTAGTTATAAGAACCTTAAGAATACATGGGACACCGAAAAGAAGTAGCTAGAATTCTTGAACAAAGAATGAAAACTAGATAGCGGCAACACGATCTTTCTGGTCATTCATGTTCCCCTCTCTTGGTTCACAAGTGATGTTTAAGATGCTTGCTCAATGCTTGCTTTTATTTTTAGCTTGGATGGTAAAAGTTTATCCATAATTTCCAATTGGGTGCCCTCCATAAGATGAAGACCATAAACCATGATCAAGTTCTATTTCTAGATTTTGCAGATGTACTTGCAAACTTTATGTATGAGTAACTCAAGCATTTCAACACTCGAAGGGTTTTTAGTTGTTCCTCTTTTCTTGTGCATATGTTATTGTGTCAAAATGCCCAATATTGACAATCCCTTTACAATGATGATAATGGATGAACCTATTGAGCCTACAAGAATAATCCATGTTTTTGTGTGGACGCATGTCTTGTTGAAGTCTTTGGACTTCTATGAGTTTACAGAGTTGTTCTTAGCCCCTGTAGTTGTAGACTTGAGTGGTGGACCTCACTGAACTTTCAACCAGACAAGAAAATATATTAACTAATAGAAAAATACCTGGTAACTGATTTTTCGGACTTACTATACTATGATCCAAGTCCACGATTTCAGTGAGGAAGTCTTCTAACTTCACATATTGTGGTTGTGTTTTTGTACAATGAATAGTGCATTTTTTATATTAAAATATAATACACTAGTTCACACATAAAAGACTGGTGGAAAGAAATCATAGACAAAACAAAGAGTCACATGGCTATGCATCTAAAGTTATACCAGTGGGAGGAGGAGGAAGGTCTCTATCCAATTTGCAACCTTTGTAATGTCTTCATATGGTTTCAGCATTTCATCCAATTTTGTCTTTATTCATCTATAATGATGATTATTGGAAGATTTGGAAGCCATGTTTCAGTAGTTTTTTGTTTTTCCTTATGAAATTATCTATTCCACTTTTCCTGTTGAAGCATCAAAAGCTGATCCAAGTATGTATGATGAAAAGACTGGTGGAAAGAAATCATAGACAAAACAAAGAGTCACACGGCTATGCATCTAAAGTTATACCAATGGGAGGAGGAGGAGGGTCTCTATCCAATTTGCAACCTTTGTAATGTCTTCATATGGTTTCAGCATTTCATCCACTTTTGTCTTTATTCATCTATAATGATGATTATTGGAAGATTTGGAAACCAAGCTCCCATTCCTAATAAGTCTCCTAGGTCACAGATCAATGTAAGGACCATTAGGAAGGGAAACTATGTGGACCCAAGTTTAGTATTTGATTACGGTGACAATGTATTTGATCCTATCCTAGCCAAACAAACTAAGAATATTAGAGAAAGTGCCCATGCTCATATACTAGAGAAAATGGAGCTGGGAGAGCCAAAATTTTGATATCTATATCTAGACTACATACTGTACCCCAAGTCCACTCCTGCCCTGAGCTGGTGTAAGCCTATTAATATTTACGATTCTAAAAATGTAGTTGTCCAGGGTAGTTCCATACGAATAGTGATTATTGCAAATGTAGTAAAGAACATGCTACGACTACCTCATATTTAGGAAGCTTTTCGTTTTAGTTATAAGAACCTTAAGAATACATGGGACACCGGAAAGAAGCAGCTAGAATTCTTGAACAAAGAATGAAAACTAGATAGCGGCAACACGATCTTTCTGGTCATTCATGTTCCCCTCTCTTGGTTCACAAGTGATGTTTAAGATGCTTGCTCAATGCTTGCTTTTATTTTTAGCTTGGATGGTAAAAGTTTATCCATAATTTCCAATTGGGTGCCCTCCATAAGATGAAGACCATAAACCATGATCAAGTTCTATTTCTAGATTTTGCAGATGTACTTGCAAACTTTATGCATGAGTAACTCAAGCATTTCAACACTCGAAGGGTTTTTAGTTGTTCCTCTTTTCTTGTGCATATGTTATTGTGTCAAAATGCCCAATATTGACAATCCCTTTGCAATGATGATAATGGATGAAC
Organism: Cunninghamia lanceolata; assembly: GCA_027924645.1. Lineage (NCBI taxonomy): Eukaryota > Viridiplantae > Streptophyta > Pinopsida > Cupressales > Cupressaceae > Cunninghamia > Cunninghamia lanceolata. Next base: position 230,703 of record BSBN01001515.1, on the reverse strand, counting down.
CTATTGAGCCTACAAGAATAATCCATGTTTTTGTGTGGACGCATGTCTTGTTGAAGTCTTTGGACTTCTATGAGTTTACAGAGTTGTTCTTAGCCCCTGTAGTTGTAGACTTGAGTGGTGGACCTCACTGAACTTTCAACCAGACAAGAAAATATATTAACTAATAGAAAAATACCTGGTAACTGATTTTTGGGACTTATTATACTATGATCCAAGTCCACGATTTTAGTGAGGAGGTCTTCTGACTTCCCAAATATGTGTCAGATACGGTTTGCCATTGAGTACATCTGATAGATTAATGCTATCGATTTTGTTTATCGATCCAGAAGAAAGAAGAAAGCCATGTATAATATATCCTCCTCTTTCAGAGGAATTATTGTGAAAAAAGACTATCCAAGCACTTGTTTATGCTCAAATTATTAGACCTATGATCCAGAGGAATAATATCAAAGTTGTGGGTTTGTCTGGAGCTCAAACAAAAGAAAAATCAACCTTCGAGGAGGACGACAACACTGATTCAATCAAAGAAATTTGCCCATCTCAAGTGGAGAGTCCTGCAACCCAAGTATGCTCTGGTAAGGCTCCATGGCTCCCTTCCCTACATACTCTACAATCGCAAGGTCAAGCTCCTCAAGTTCTACCCCCTACCACTCGTCAACATGAGATATCTATGAGTATTGTGGGAGAGCTTCATCAGGTGCAACAAATTACCCAACAAACTTTCCAAAAGGAGATGGAGAGATTTCATACGTTGGTTAGTGTCTTCGCACTATACGAGCCATCACAACTGCCAAAAATTTCAACACCTCTACATGCTACAGGGCAGGTAAGAGGCCAAATATCTCCACCACCACAAGCATCTAGAAGTTTAGGATCTACCCAGGCAAGTCCCACGGGGTAAAGGAAAAGATGCAGATTAATCACCAACATGGATTCATACACTTCGAACACTATGTAGATGCTCATCATGCAGCAGTATGTGTCAGGGCAACAACTCCCACTATCTTCAATAGCTTGAGTAAGTGTTATCCCTCTTCCCCCTCCATCTCCCTATGTTGTTCTACCAATTACTTCAATTGCCCCAATTCTACTTCAATAGATCCAATAACACTGCTCCCAACTATTTCAATTGCTGCCATCCCTCCACCTATACTAGCACCTAGTGCACTTGGGACGGGCTTGATAGAATCTAGCACCCTATTGCCCATATTATCATCTATAATTGCATCAGGGGGTCAAGTTCTTTTTCTTTTTCTTCTCTTTCCTGACATGGATATTCATGCACTAGAAATTTCTTGTGCTTTTGCATTCATAAATGCTAGCCGCCTTTTAAAAAACTTCAAATTTGTTGTATAACCCTCCAAACTCCTTTATTTCTAGCCCCTATAAGCTATGTTCATTGAGAATCTGTCAAGATAGTTACAATATACTGGACATAGTACATGTACAATCCATTTCTTGCTCAGTATTTTGTGTTACATTAGGGCAAGTTTTCCGGCAGTAGGGGTCCTCACTGGTTGAGCATTCTTCCAATAAAACATTAGTACAAAGTGATTCTTTTTACCTTGTACGTGTCACCTCCCTACAGTTGGACACCTCACCTTTCCATTTTAGTTGGTAATTTTGTTGATTGATGCTTAAGTTTTCTTTTCTCAAGAGCTGCTCATTGTGTGTTCCCCCAAAGATTTAAATTTCTTTTTGGATTATGGTCTTTCACATTCTTTATATATGTATGTTACTCATTTGACATCATCATAAAAATTTAAAATCTATTCTGCCATCTGCATTTATCATTCATCCCCACATGATTCTCAACCTTATGTTTGTGAGAAGAAGATTCAGTTTTGTTTGCTCTCGTATGCTTGACTCTGTTCTTTGTTCTTTTGTTAGATTTTCCACTTTCTATGGGGTCTCTGACCAAATCATCCTTATAACAACTAAAGAGTTGTGAGTATTTTACCACACTGTAGTAGTTCTCTTAGACTGGTAGAAATCCCATGTTTACTTCCCTTTGTCCACATTCATTAGATCTCATGTAAGATGGAAGATGATGTCTCTTATTGTCTTCTGCTGGGCAAATTGTTGGTAAGGATAAAACTGACTGTGTGGCCTTGATTTGATGCATCATTCTTTAGCTGGAATCTTTGGAGTCTTTGTAAGCTTGATGTCCTTTCTTCTCTAGAAGTTTTTATTGACATAGGTGTTTGTATTTGTAGATGCTTGAGCTACTGTACTACTGTGCGGTTACATTTGAGCATACACTTTGGCTTTGATATTGGTGTAAAGTTAAGAGGTTGATAATTGTGTGCAACGCATCAATTATACCGAGATGTGTATTTCTAGATGTTAGAGCTACAAAGTCAAAATTGTTATTGTTGTAGCTATATACTACATACTTTTAGTAATGGCTAAATCATCTAATTATGAGATTTCAATTATCTATTTTCTTTATTTCTCTTGTCAAGACATTTGTTTTGCAAAATTGAATAAAAGGATTTTTTAAACTTATATTTTAATTGAGCTTTATTAAGAATCAAAACTACATAGAATAAACTTATCAATAAATTTTTGTGTTAAATGCAGAATGTATTATACTAGTTTCCTATATTTTCTGATTTCAATTTCTTATTTTGTCATGTTAATATGTTTATTGCAGAAGTCAGTAAATTTCAACCTGAACTATTGCACACTACAGGAGTAGTCAAAAATCTCTTGTTTACCAAGGTACATTCAACTTTCCCATGTTATTTGTTTAAAGTTGAAACTACTGTTTACTTTTTCATCTACTTTCATCCACAATGTTGCAATACAATGTTTTAATTAAAATAGATATATAAAGTATGCGATTAGCTTGAATCATTTTAAATTGTATTAAATCTGTAAGAGGTTATAATGTATTGAAGGTTGCAATAAAAAAAAAAATAATAGCATACAAAGTCAAAATTAATTTTAACAATACTATTTATGCAGAGTTAGTAGTTATTATATAATTCTTATAAAACCAAAACTGTTAATATATTTGAACAAATGTGCCTATATCTATACCAATAAGATTACATCTATTAGTTGCATGTTCAAAGAAAAATGTGCTTATTGTAATTATTATAATGTATCCTATATTCTAATAGTAGTTAAGAATATATTTCGTTTTTAATATCCTTTGATCCTGTAGTAATATAATTGTTATGAATAAAAAAAAGATATAGTTGTTGTAGTCAGTTGCATTTGATAATGTCTAAGAGTCTTTCAAATGTGGATTCCAACTGCAAAGATAGTTCAAGAAATCTTGAATTTAACTAATCTGACAATACAAAAATTTCTAACACAATTGTAATTTTGGTCTAGAAAAGAGATACTAAATGGAGAAATTGCTAAAGCAATCAGATACTGAAGAATCACTACAAAAGAAACAAAGAAGAACACACTTAAGCCTAAGTGCTATTTATTCAAAACATTCTATAGAAGCAACAAGGTATCGAGGTGTTAGACAACGCTCATTGGGTCGTTATGTTGCAGAAATCAGGGATCCTAAATTGAAAAAACAAAAGTGGCTTGGAACTTTTGATTCACCAAAAGAAGCTGCATATGCTTATGATAAGGCTGCTATATCAATGAGAGGCTATACTGCAATTACAAATTTTAGCTATGCCAATTCAAAACCATGTAACTTGTTTTCCAAGAAGCCTATTGTTCCATTTTCTAGTTTGCAAGCGAATCAGACAAAGGAGAAACAAATAATGAAGAGTGTTTACACATAATCAAGCTATCAAGACTTCATAGAAATAGGTAAAGGAAACAAAGCTCCATGTTTCAGTCCTAAGGAAATGGACAAATGTACAAAGGATATCTCATATAGAGGTGTTAGGAGACGACCTTCAGGTAGCTATGTTGCAGAAATTTGGAATGGCAGGTCCAAGAAACGTCAATGGTTAGGATCTTTTGATACGATAGAGGAAGCTGCTCTTGCCTATGATAAGGCTGCTATATCTATCAATGGCAATAAAGCAAGAACAAATTTGTTGCATGTCAATTCAAACCCATGCAATTTGTCCACTAATCAACCTGTTTTGCCCCTATCTACTTTGCAGTCTGCTCCTATATTAAATCCACTTTTGAGCCAAAAAAAATCAAATGCTACAATTGATGACAACTTTGTTCAATTGGTAGCAGATGATTACATGAAATCCATGTGTCTTCCTAAAATTGATAGCACTACCAATTTTCTGATCAAGCAACCTGTTCTACAATTCTGTTCTTTAGAGTCTAGTTCAAAATTAGAAGAAGTTTTACCTGAAAATATTGATATAACTTCAACCAATTACATTACTCAATATACATCTTCATTTTGCCAATCCTGCTTTAGTCCTATTGACAAGTGTTTGTATAGTAACAGCACGATCATCAATACAATACCCCAAAAAAACTTTGGCATGGCTATTTTTCCATACGGCATTGGTAACCATTGTCCTGATCAATTCGTGGAAGATGCTACTCTTGTCAGTAATGACATTGATACAAGAGAGATATTCAATATCAATGACAATTGTAGCATATCATCTATAGCTACCACTAGCCATGTGTTTGCTAGAAAGTAGTCATGTATCTGTTACTAAGATTAATACATTTGATATTGCTATTGATCATGTGAAACATCTTACTAAGATAAGTTATTAGATTATGTATACAGTTCGAAAAACATGGAATGCATGAAAAGTTGTTTCTTTAAAAGCTTTTCAAGCAAACAATTAGATTGTCTATATAGTTGAAGAAACATGCAATGCATGAAAAGTTGTTTCTTATATGATTTATTCTCAATTATCTTTTTTTATATACAACAAATATATAAATCTAGCAAAGCTATTGCTCATAATCTAGAACTTTTCTACTACAATACCAACGAAACTCTACCTATGTAAATGATCAAAACCACTTCTTCTCACTTTTAAATGTCTATTCTTATACAGAGTCGTTTTGGTATTGGTCATAAAACACAAATGTTAGGAGAAATAAATAGAATCAATTAGACTTTTTATCTCTTACTGTGTTAGGTTTGCTATGTACTTTATCCTAAAAGTGAAAAAAAAAGTAACTTACTATAGCTGAAATTAGTTTTAATCAATTGGAACAATAGTACAATTTCCCAATACTAGATACATCCACAGGAAGAGTACTAGTTCCATAGGTATCATCTATTTCAAAGATAATGACCATCATTTCTATTTTGATGACCACACCCAGTACTTATATGCTCATAGAAATCAATGGCTCCAATAAGAGCAATTGATCACAAGGAACATATATTGTTGGCACTAGATAATCTTTTAGAGCTTCGTCTAGATCACTCAAAGTAAAACAATTAATGAATCACCAACTGTACTTGAATGATATTGTCCTCCAATTTCTATACTATCATGAAAATCAAGCTTGAATTGTAGAAACTCTAGAAAAATAATTAGATATCAATTTCCTATTCACAGTCAAGATCTTGATCAAATCATCATGAATAACATACTGAACTTACATATACCATTCATCATAGTATAATTATTCTTCAAACAAGTATAATAGTCATAGACTTTGATATAACCTACATTCTAAAGGATATTTTATGATTGGTTGACAGAAACAAAAATGTCATTGACGAAATGCTAAGAGCTTGCAAATAGTTGTTCTATGCAATTGCAGTTACAAATTATATAGTTATCCAGTGTGCAAAAGAAATGGCTCACTTTTTTGAGGACGAAATCATGTTACAATTATACACTATTATGATAGTCAAGATGTTGATATTGGTTCTATTGCTCATGCTAGTAAAAAACACTTTGCATTTTGGCATATTGCCGATGTGCTATGTAATAGTGTTCTTATTTTTTGGCAGTTACTGATCATTATGAACTCAAGGCAAATAGGCATGGAAGAAGTCATTTAAATATTACAATCTAAAACATGGAAGTACATGCAATCAACATTTAGTAGAGGACAACAGTGTAGACTTCTTTGTCTTTATATTTTTATGTTTTTATAAATACATTTTTATGTTTTATAAATACATTTTTATAATAACTCTCATAACTAAACATGATCTGATTTGAACAATGTGTATTGCCTAATTTGAATTTGATAATATTGTCATAGAGCTCTCTCTATATGTGCACAATTTTCTTTATGACAATTGTTATTGGCTTCAATCGTCTAGCTACAAAATTGACGATTCTATGTGCACTCACCTTGAAGATTTCTATTTATATGGTTATGAACTTTGATGGTGAGGTTTTAAATTGCATTTCAAAATAGATAGCAACTATTATTTTGACAAAGTTCAAAGAATTTCTTGAACAATCTCAAACCAAGATCATATAGCTTTATTTCTATAAACATGATGTCTCTTAAATTTTGCACACACAATTTCTATGCAATAATACCAGACACACAAAAACAAGATACAAGTCAATTGTCAATAATCTTCTTTATTATTTGTATAGATTAGCCACTTTGGGCAGTATCCTGAATCTCTATTGCAGTGTTTTTTTTATCCTAGATGGATTCCTGTTATCCAAGCACTCTAGAATAAAATGACGTTTGCAAATTGACAACATTTTCAGGCATCTATAGTCTTAGCATTCTTACAGACATTGGAAAATACACTTTCCAATACTAGATACATCCACAAGAACAGTACTAGTTCCATAGACATTGTATATTTCAAAGATAATGACCATCATTGCTATATTCATGACAACACCCAGTACTTATATGCTGATAGAAAGCAATAGCTGCAATAAGAGCAATTGATCACAAAGAACATATATTCTTGTCACTAGATAATCTTTTAGAGCTTCGTGTAGATCACTCAAAGTAAAACAACTAATGAATCACCAAATCTACTTGAATGATATTGTCCTCCAATTTCTACACTGTCATGAAAATCAAGCTTGATTTGCACAAACTCTACAAAAATATTTAGATATCGATTTACTATTCAAAGTCAAGATCCTAATCGAATCATCATGAATAACATACTGAACTTAAATATACCATTCATCACAGTATAATTATTCTTCAAACAAGTATAATAGTCATAGACTTTGATACAACCTACATTCTAAAGGATATTTTATTATTGGTTGACAGAAAATGCAAATGTGATCGACGGAATGCTAAGAGCTTGCAAATAGTTGTTCTTTACAACTACAGTTACAAATTATATAGTTATCCGGGGTGGAAAAGAAATGGCTCACTTTTCTGAGGACAAAATCATGTTACAAGTATACACTATTATGATAGTCGAGATGTTCATATTGGTTCTACTGCTCATTCTAGTAAAAAACACTTTGCATTTTTGCATATTGTTGATATGCGATGTAATAGTGTTCTTATATTTTTTTGGCGGTTACTGATCATTATGAACTCAAGGCAAATAGGCATGGAAGAAGTCGTATAAATATTACAATCTAAAACAAGGAAGTATATGCAAACAACATTCACTAGAGGGCAACAGTGTAGACTTCTTTGTCTTTGTATTTTTATGTATTTATAAATATATTTATATAATAACTCTCATAACTAAACATGATCTAATTCGAACAATGTCTATTGCCTAATTTGAATTTGATAATATTGTCATAGAGCTCTCTCTATATGTGCACAATTTTCTTTATGACAATTGTTATTGGCTACAATCATCTAATTCCAAAATTGCCCATTCTATGTGCACTCACCTGAAAGATTTCTATTTATATGGTTATGAACTTTGATGGTGACGTTTATTGATCAAAGATTTTCTATTACAATTTTTTTTCTTTGCTACACACCATTTTGACAATTCAAAATGGAGTGGCAAAAAAACAAACGCATATTCTTCCCAACTCAAAAATGGGAACCGACAGACATTGGAAGATATGATGCTGTGAAGATGGCCCATATTTTTATGATTGATTGTGCAGCTGTGGAAGAGGCAATTCGAACAATGGTGGGGATAGAAATGCTTCAAGAATTCCCACAACTACTTAGGTACTCAGAAGTTGTTTCTATCTTCCTTTCCAATGCAATGGATCTGCTGCAAGATTTTGACCTCCTCAAAAAGTTGGCATTTGACTATGTACAGAGTTATCTCATATCGGAGGAAAGTTTTAAGTCAGCAATTCATAACTATGATCTTTTTTATGGTTCAGCTCTCATAGGAGGTCTTTTTACCTTTAATGAGATACACAAGGATCCAACGATGTCATGTGTTTACAATGCTATCAAAATTGGCATACAAAATGATTGTATGCTCACTATGCAAAACGCTATGGATTCCCATCAATTACAACTTGGTCCACACTTTGCATCATGAGTCAAAAGGACTTTTCTTGCCCTTCATTTTCTCTTGGGCCATGTTCCTCATCCACCTCTGCTTCATCACTCTGCCCCTATCCAAAATGTTCTGCCCACTATCCCAAATGCTACTCAAGTTAGTCCAATTGTTTCGAATACTCTGAGTGCCTTTCCAGTTCCTGATGCTTCCAGTTCTAACAATAATCAATCTAGTTGAACTATCTAATATGTATAAGCAATTTCTTTTCTGCTTGGCTTGTGTAAGAGCATGCTAAAATAATTATCATACATAATGTTTTGAGTTTAATGCTTCTTTGAGAATCTCTACTTCTAGTCCATATCATTTTTCATTTCTATGTTTAGAATAAGTTTAGGTTAAGTGCATACAAATGCAATACAAAATAAATGTCAAAAATATTGATTTGTTTAAATTAAATCAAAATTGTACCTAGATCAGTTATAAGCATTATCAATATGGTATTTTATGCATCCAAGTGACCGAGCAAAAAAAGAAATCTTTAATTACATTTCTCTATTACATAAAGTAGTAATTGCTCTTTGTAATGATTCTCTTGGTCAATATGTCTATGATGGCGTTGTTTCATTATGTGTCTAGCTTTTCCTCCTTCATTGACTTAGTTGTTACTTTCAGTTCTCTCTTGGATATTCTTGGTCCACTTATCCATGTGTCTTATGTTGCTTCTATGCCTCCCATGGATAGTATTTGTGGTGTGCTTGAGCATAGATAACAAATACATGAAAAAATAGAAAGCTATCTTATTTAAGAATTGTTTTATTATATTTTAGAACTATTTTATTTATGGCATGTGATTTTTTGTTTTTACTTAAAAATTATTGTATATTAGTTTATAAGAAACTGTATAATTGTAATCATAAATTCTATCAAAACAATAGATTGACAATGTCTCATTGGTTCACAAAAAATTAGCAGACTGCATATGTCCATATAGCAAATAGATAATTGCAAAATTGTTCATTCATTGAATAATTGCAAAATTGTTCATTTATTGAATATGATTAGAACAAAAATAAAACCATGTGAATATAACAATGACAATTTTATATTGCAGAACAACAAGAAAGAAGAGGTATAAGAACAAAAAGCACTAATCTAGAGATCAAATACAAAGATGAATTTAGTAAACATCCACATCATCAATATCCAAGGTAAAAGATATCCCTCCTATCTTGCAATAAAAAATGAAAAGAAAATTAGATTCTTTGGCAATGCCAAAGAAATAAATAATAGAAGTAGAAAAATATGAAATTGGAAATCAATCTCAATTTTGCAACATAGATAGTGCTTTAAGAATTGAAGGATTTTTTAGGCTTAACAACTTTAAATATAATGTTGGAGATTGTCTCTTTGATACATTTGAGCTTCTACTTGACAATCAGTACACATCAATCCAAATACGCAATGGAACTATTGATTACTTCCTGCAATGTCTTTCAGAAGGCAATGCAGAAGCAGTTACTTCATATAACTATGAATTAAATCCTCTTACACTATATGAATTGCATAGAATAAAAGATACTGAAACGTACCTCCGTAGAATGCGACTCTCTGCAAAGCCAACAACAAACAATGAAGACATTGGATTATGGGGAGACATATTTTGTATACATTGGCTATCCAAATGGTTAGACATACAAATATGTGTTTGGTCAATGACAAGAGGAAAGAAGTACTTACATTTCAATCAATCATCCCATGGAAAATCAGATTCTATCTTATTCCATGATGCAAACCCTCTTCATGGTCATTTTGAGCCACTCCTATGTTATCAAATACAATCAAATTCAAGGCATAAAAAAATGAAAAGGAAGATAGATTCTTTTCCAATGCCAAAGAAAGAAATAATAGAAGTAGAAAAATATGAATTTCAAAATCAATCTCAATTTTGCAACATAGATAGTGCTTTAAGAATTGAAGGATTTTTTAGGCCTAACAACTTTAAATATAATGTTGGAGATTGTCTCTTTGATACATTTGAGCTTCTACTTGACAATCAGTACACATCAATCCAAATACTCAATGGAACTATTGATTACTTCCTGCAATGTCTTTCAAAAGGCAATGTAGAAGCAATAACTTCGTATAACTATGAATTGAATCCTCTTACACTATATGAATTGCATAGAATAAAAGATACTGAAATGTACCTCCGTAGAATGCGACTCTCTGCAAAGCCAACAACAAACAATGAAGACATTGGATTATGGGGAGACATATTTTGTATACATTGGCTATCCAAATGGTTAGACATACAATTATGTGTTTGGTCAATGACAAGAGGAAAGAAGTACTTACATTTCAATCAATCATCACATGGACATTCATAGTCTATCTTATTCCATGATGCAAACCCTCTTTGTGGTCATTTTGAGCCACTCCTACGTTATCAAATACAATCAAACAATATACAAACACATAAAAGAAATAATAGAAGTTGACAAATATACATTGAAAAATCAGACTCAAATTCAATCAGATTCAACATCACCACATATAAGATTACGTAACATTAAACAAATCATTAGAAATAATAATATAGATGACATAAATTTTTTTAACCAAACCAAAAACATTAAAAAAAATAAGGCCAAATCACTTCAAGAAATTAAAAGACAAATACGTGCAACAAATATACTAGCACCTACAACCTTGGCAAAAAAAAATTGAAATGTCACCATTAGAAATATTCAAAAAAAAAATTCAAGACACGCCAAATATGCATGTTCAATTTGTCAAATATTGCATTTCAAAAAAGATATATCAATGCTGAAGGACAAACAAAAGCATGCATATTTCAACTTAACAAAAAAGACATGTATTCTATCAGAAAACTATATTTGTCACAATTGTAAAGGATCATTGAACCATCTCAAACTACCTAGATATACAACACCAAATTATATCAGAATGAATAAACCATTGCACTATGTGGCAATGATTTCACAACTAGAAGAATGATTAGTCTCACTTAGAATTGCATTTGCACAAATATGGCAACTAGGATACAAAAATTCCCAAATGGATCTAACAAGCTCTATTATCAATGTACCAGTTAACATAGACATTATACAAATAGCATTGCCACGATCTACTAACGAGACATCTACAATTGATGTTGCTCTTAAAAGACGGCTACAATATAGAAATGCATACAAAGCAGGAATGGTAAGTGCAACTATCTTTATGAAAGCTTTAAAACAATTATGCAAGAGAACATTATATAAAATGGAAAATGTCCAATTAACCAAAGATTGGGAAAAAACTCTTCAATACAATAACGACAATGATCAAATAAATAAAAATACTACTAGTGAAAGCGATGTCGAAAGCGATGTGGAAAATGATATAGAAAATGAAAATCCTTGTGAGACCTTGATACACGGATTCACTGAATCAAAATCTATACATGAAATGCAAGACAAGATTATAGAACTTGCACCAGCAGAAGGCCATAATCCTATTGGACTCTTTAAAGACAAATATGCAGAAGAAATAAATTTTCCTACACTATTTTTTGGGGAACCACGTGATGAAAACATAACCAAAGCCTTTCCATACCAAAAAATTGCACAATGGGAATTACAAAACTCAAATAGAAAGTTTGCTTACCATACAACAAATCTATTTTTCAAGACCATTAAGATACTCATACACCAAGTTCTATCCACAATGTGGATAAGACTACGCAAAGGTCAACTAAAAGGAAGAAAACTAGTAGCAAAAGATGTCAAACATAAACCCAATTTAGAAAAGATTCTTAGATCTGACATTGGTTACATTGATTTCAAAAGGATAAGAATATCTCCAAATTATATGCACCAATTGAAAAAAAATGTATTTGCAATGATTAGACAACTTGCACCACCTACCTTTTTTATTACATTTACAAGCGCTGAACAATACTGGGAGCCACTATCAAAAACGCTTGAAGAATTACATAGTACATATCAAACAAAAACAAATCAACAACACAACCTGGCAAATGAAACTAACAAATTTCAACTCATAAGAAAAGATCCTGTGACATGTGCACGTTATTATAGGCATAGAATCAATGCAATAAAAAAACTAATATTAACTGACAAATCCTTCTTTGGGAAAATCTTGGATTATTTCTCTGTGACTGAATTCCAAAATCGTGGAAATGAACATGACCATTTCCTCCTATGGATTAAAGATGCACCGATTTATGGTAGAGATAGTAATGCAAATATTGAAGAATTTGTAGACAAGTACATAACATGTAATATTGAAGAACTACATCCTGACTTAGCTATAATACATAAACATCACCATACCAAGCAATGCAGGAAATCAAGAAAACAAAATTGTCAATATAATTTTCCACTTCCACCAATGGTAAAAACTTCAATTATTGAACCATCTATAGACAATGATCAAACTACAATTTCAAGAGCAAAAGATATTCTTTCCACTTTACAACAATCAAATTATGACAATTCATTCTCTTTCGAAATGTTTTTACAAGAAATGAATTTAAGTGAGAATGATTACATAATGGCCATCAAATCTACAATCCATAGGCCCACAATTTTTTTGAAAAGGAAACCAGCACACATATGGAACAATAGCTTTGCTAGAAAAGTACCAGAAATATGGAATGCAAATACAGATGCACAATTCGTGTTAAATGCATATGTTGCAGCAATGTATTGCAGCTCTTATATGACAAAAGTGGATAAGTCAATGACAAATGCATTCAAAAGAATTCGAAAAGAACATGAACAGAATAAAATAGATGCTATAAGAATGATAAGTAAACTTGGAAATACATTGCTGAATTTACAACAAATGTCTTCGCAACAAGCTGTTCACCTCGTACTATCTCTTCCACTAAACTACAGCTCAAGGAAATGTGTATTCATTGACACTAGCCCTGATAATGAGCGAACATTTATTTTAAAGTCAGTAAAACATTTGAACAAAGAACAAGATGATTCTAAAAATGTAACTTACAATTCATTAATAGACTACTATGTTGCACGACCTAAAACAATAACAGACATTTGTCTTGCACAATATGTTTCAGAATACAAAAAAAATGGTACAAAATTCAAAGCCAAAGCTAACAGAAATGTTATACGATTTGTCAATTTTAATAGACATATTGACCAAGGGAATCATTGCAGAGAGCAATTACTACTTTATGTACCATTTACAATAGATGAAAACACACTAAAAGATGGTTTTGAAACATGGCATAATGCATATTCTTATCATGAGCACACAATTAGAGCTAATTTCATCAAATATAATTACAATGTCAATCACACATGGGGTGACATTAACACTGCTATTGTCGACCTAAAAACTATTGATGAACAAATTCAAAACCAACACTCACCTGAAAAACATTCATCACAACAAGAACAATACAACATAGAATTAGATATTGATACATTAAAACTGAACAAAATAACCAAAACAAATTCTGTTGCATTTGAAATATCAAGACATCGTCAAATGATTGACAAGGTTGAATATTACAAAATGAGATGAATGTTAAACGAAGAACAACAAGCAATTGTAAAAGACATTGTATTAAAAAAATTGGAAAACAATAAAACTCCATTACATTTGTTCCTAACAGGAGGAGCTGGAACTGGAAAAACTTTTACCGCAAAAGCAATATACCAAAGTCTTATTCGCATATACAACAATTCTATTGATAATGATCCAGACAAACCAAAAGGCCTTATTCTTGCTTATACAGGAAAAGCAGCATACAACATTGGTGGCATGACAATACACTCAGCATTGCATATGCCTTTCAACAAATCAGAATTCATTCCTTTGAATTCTGAAACATTAGATACAATGTCAAAGCATTATCAACAATTACGAGTCCTTCTAATAGATGAAATTTCACTAGTAGGTGCAAGATTTATGCGATCTATTGACAAACGATTACGAGATATAATGCAAATGCCTACTAGCTACTTTGGAAATCTTGATACCATTTTTTGCGGTGATCTTTACCAAGCACAACCCGTACAAGATTCTTTAGTATTCGAAAACTTGCTAACAACAAATGAACTAATGCCGTATAATTTTTAGAAGCAAAAAATAAAGTACTACTCTTTGCAAACAACAATGTGACAAAGAAATCAACATTTCATCAACATACTGAACAGAATACGCATTAGATCACAAACAAATGAAGACTTAGAATATCTCAATAATAACTGCGTCTGCCCACCACCAATGGATCCAATGTTCCCTTTTCTATTTTATAGAAGAAAAGATGTTGATACACACAATAGGAAAATGCTTTCAATTGCACATGGAGATCTGATCATATTGAATTCAATTGATGAATATGAAGACAATTATCATGCAATAAGATCTTATAATCATTCAACCAATCTACCAACTCAAATAGAGTTAAAGCCAAATATGTTAGTTGAAATATACGCTGGTAATTATGACACACAAGACAATATAGTCAATGGATCTGATGGAACATATGAGGCATATACCAAATTTGCTGACTTTGACATTGTTTGGATTAAATTCAATGATCCACAAATTGGACATCGACAATCAAAAAGGCTAGCACAATTCTTTACCAATGACATTCATAAAGATTGGACACCCATACTTCGAATTGCCAGACCTATTCACAAGCATTCAAACAATAAGAAGATAACTATTAGAAGACAATTCCCAATCCAATTAGTATGTGCTCGTACTATTCATAGATCCCAAGGACTTACAATAGAAGGTCTTGCATTTGACCCTTCAGGCATAAACAAACATGGACTGGCATACACAGCACTTTCACGCACTAGAACAATTGACAACTTATTTTTGCTAAAACCTATTACACAAAATAATT
This sequence comes from Cunninghamia lanceolata, assembly GCA_027924645.1. NCBI lineage: Eukaryota > Viridiplantae > Streptophyta > Pinopsida > Cupressales > Cupressaceae > Cunninghamia > Cunninghamia lanceolata. Next base: position 215,488 of record BSBN01001515.1, on the reverse strand, counting down.
TTAAAATAAAGCAAAAAGTACTTGTTGAAATGTCACGTCTACAATCTACATCAATGTGGAAATTTCAAAATGAACATTTAAAAGAAATTCATACTGGACAAATATTACTGTCCACATTGAATACACGTAACTTGCCTCTTCATATAGAAGACATACTCAATGATCATGATATAATGTCATCTGATATTTTTTGTTTACAAGAAACACATACTCGATCCTCTAATTTTATTAATCCATTTCAAAACTTTAATTATTTCTCAACATATCATATACATGGTGTTATGACTTTCACCCAAAAAAAATATAAGATATTAAAAACTATGCAACATAAAACAAATAATGCTGAAGCTATAACAATAACATTAGCTTTTGACGGTAATGAAATCAACATATCTAATCTATATGTAAGACCTGCTACCCCATTGTTAGAAATCATAGAAATTACCAACCAAGTTTTTTCTTGCATAAATATTCATGCTACTATACATTGTAGGCGATTTCAACATTGACATGTCTATGCATAACATGAAAATAAATGGATTCTCTAGCTATATGCAAACACACAAAATGAACTTTCTATTAAACAACATACAATTCCTATCTAGACCACTCATTGATCATGTTTGGTGGAATGTACATAGACAAACATATTGTATTTACAAATCAGAAGCATACTGGACTGATCATGATGCAATTTTTACAATGCTTGAAATCAATGATGCAAAATAAATCAAAATCCTCTCGAGCAATTCATGTCAATAAATAAATTTTACCATGTTATTCAAGATATCTATAGGTATGAATTGATCCCTATTTATTACAAAATTCTATTTTTCATTTATCACATAATTATAACTCCTCATTATCAAAAAGGACAATTACTAAATTAACATTCCACAACATGTATCTTAACATTTCACAACTTTGTTGCAGCTAAAAAATGGAAAGCAGCAAAAGACAAGAGAAACAATTGCATGCGAAACAACAACAATCAACAAAAAGGTAAATGACACCTTCAATTCGCAAATATATGATACTCATTCAATTTCCTAGAATTAAAATAATTCTCTTTCAATCCCCACAGATCAAAGACAAAAAATCCCAACTCAATGTCTATTGAAGATCTCAATGCCCAAAGAGCTGGACAAACATTTGAAGGAGATATCATTGTTGTCTATAAGACAACATTAGATAAAAATAATAGAACACGTGAAGTGCTTCAGGCTGACCTAACAGATGCCAAAGCTGAGATGACAATGACTGTAAACGTAACTAGTGACCTTGTCAAGCAATTTGAACAGAAGATAGTTCCAGGTTCAAGCATCCAAATTTCAGGCTTTGACATTGCTGTAAAGACAAATTATGATCGTGGTAACTGTGATTGCATCCTAATCTTAAACAGCTCCAACATTGTGGAAGTCATACCACCAATCTATCAAGAATACAAATTTATACCAAGCACTACAATCAAACAATTACTAACAAGCACAGATGAATATTCTATAGGAACTATTGGTGCCTTGGTAGTGGCAACAACAAAGAAAGGAAACCAATATTTTGTTGACCTGAAAGATGGAGATACTGAACTTGACAAAGCACAGGTAAATTATTCTCTCGAATCATCAATTCATTGTATTTTTCATTTTTCATTTTCTCTTATCTTCCTTAGATACATGGAAAAAAATGCTAACTCTCTTGATAAAAAATAGCTAATAATGCATTCAAGTTTGGAGCACCACTTCCTAGCAATGCAAGAAAAAGTCCAAAGGAATGAATTCCCACCTATGCTTTTCAAGAATATTGTTAAACGGATAGATTCAAGGGACAACACACTTTATACAGGCCAATCAATATATATTGGTAAACTAAATAACAAAAGGACCTTGGATAGATTAAACACAGTACTACAATCAACATTTGAGGTAAGTAATTTCAAACTCTTGGATTTCTTTACATACAATTTTCTAAATATAAGCCAAAAGATAATAATACTTCAACATGTCTTGCAGGTCCATGGAATATTAAAAATAGCCAATGCCTTCTCAAGTCCATTCCATGCATTCTGTCCAAACTGTAACTACAAATTTGATGCATATGGAACACTAGAAGAGCAAACTGCCCATTGCATTATATGCAAGAAACAAGTTGCATACATACACTCCTTGTATCTGAAAACAATTTTGACTACTGATAATAAAAAAAACTATTAACTGTTCTTGTGACAAGTCCATCATTCAGATACTGCTCCCTGAACTCCACAATGTCACCTATGAACAGTACATTGAAGACAAATCAAATATTGTCTTCATGCTAAGAGACTTTTCAACAAAAGGAGACTTTACACTCAATCAGAACAATATTATTATCAATGCCAATTGTAAATAGGACTAATGCATATCAAAAGGTATAATTCTACTTCTCTTGCTTATGTCTTAATTAAAAAACTATTTCAAAGAAATAAGTTTGTTCATCACACTCTTCATTACAATAGCTTATTTACTATAATAATCTACTGACAACCATCTTTATACATATCTTGCAGGTTGCAAATGGAGCCAAATATCAGATTACAATGAAGCTTTATATTGTTTAACAAGCTTTTGCATAAAGAAACTTATATATCATTTGTCTAATATATTTTGAAGGCATTCTAGATAACAAACTATTAGCTATTATCAATAAGTTGAAAAAAAAAATTGTACCCAGTATTTGCTATTTCATATTTGTCCCTCATTATTTACTTTCAATAGCAGCTAATAATCATTTGAAAATAGTAATGTTAAACGTTTTAATTTCTCAGCTGATTTCCATGTCAAATTCAACTACATTAGTTCAATAAATTCTTATTTTCTTAACAATATAGCAAACCTGGATTGTTTAACATCAACTAACGGCAGGAAGCTGACACACTGCGTCCCTTGTTTTTTGTGGACATGTTGCGAATTTGATTTTGTCTTGAATTTGAGTAGGTCCACATTGACTTTGGTTTGAAACTTAAGGACATGAAACAAAATTCTTACTTGATATATGGTTATTGTTTTGAACACCTTATCGAGACATGGATTATTGTGAATAAATGGTAAGTACGTATAAAGGACTGACTTCCTTTCTTTTGGCATTTAGAATAAAGTCTCTTATTTCCATTTGAATGAAATTTAATGGTCATTTTAAGTCCTTGTCTACAATAAGGATTTTTTTTTTAAATTTTTTTTTTAAATTGTGTCAAATCAAAAATAAATAAATGCAACTTTAATGTTTAATTTTTTTTTAATTTTTCAATTGGTTCAGGATTTTTATCTAGAGGATTTTTTAATTTTCAACTTGTAACAATAAAAAATAACATCTAATTAGGAAAACATTAATCAACTTCTAATGCTTTGTTTTTATTCCCTACTACATCTATAGTTTTTGTTTGCCCCAATTAAATTGTGTTGGTAATTGTGTCACAAAAAAATAGTTGATTTCCTAATTTTTTTTGGCTTTTTCCAAATTAATAATTAGTAGTTTCTAAATTCATGATTAATGGTGGCTAATTTCCTAGGAGGGGTGGATTTATAAAATATAGGAATTTTTAAATACTTAGATGGTTCCTTTTAATGTTTAAATAACCATCTCTACTCTCCACAACTCTCACCATCTTTGAAATGTGTCAGTAGTATGTTCCCCATGCATAGGCCCAGTTGGACAAGCATGTGTTTCTAAAGACCATGTGTCCCTAAGTAATGAACACATGAAATGATGCTAACAAAAGAATTGTGTTCCTAACATGCACATCACTCTTGGTATTTTTTTAAGAAAATGCTCACTGCCACACCTTAATCTAAAGAACAATAGTATATGGATGCATATGCAAGAAATTTATTTTCTTCATTGTTTTGTTTTAATTTATCTTAGACTTGAAAAGGGATGTCAAATGGGTATAGATGGAAAGACATGATGTGGATGGAGTAGCATTTTCTTTGTTGATTCACATACTTGGTTGTGTAGGTTTTTTGTGTTCTTTCTTGTTTTTCTAACTTAGCCACAAAGATGCTGCCCAATTTCAAACTAATATTTTAACGTTTACTTGAGTAAGAAGTGAGGATTTTCAATTTTTTGTAGTAAAAAAATAGCTTTCTTTCAATTTTATAGTAAACTTGAGCTTCCTAGAGGAAAAATGTGGACATTTGAGTAACCAAGAAGCAATTAATGGTGAAGAAGGGACACAGAACATGTTAGTGTGAACATGTTGTTTATCTAGCTAATTTGACTAAGGTCATGTTCACACTACAATTAAGCTCACTTAGAGAGACTTTTTCACTTTTGTCTCACCTCATGTTTCCTCGCACTTGTCCCAAGTGAGCCCATGTGTGTCACACCTTTGGAGGGGTAGACTGTTGTTTAGTCCTACCTTCTCTCCTCATCTTTGCCTTTATATGCAAGGGCAAGCTCTATGTACTTTTTGACACTTTGTATGATATTTCTATTATCTTGCATATTCTTGTTTGTGGATTGTTTGATCTTGCAAGTTGATCTTGTATGATCTAACATGGTATCAAAGCCAAGTTGCAAATCCCTTCTTGAATTTTACTGAACCTCACACTTAGGTCTATCAATAGTGTGTCATGGATCCAAATGGGCATCACCATTGAGTCTAAAAAGCCTGAGAAAGCTAGAATTGCCTAACATTTCATTGATTTTTGACATGCAAATTTTGCATTTTTTGGAGGAGGCCTATACCTACACTCTACAAAATTTGTATGGTTGTACCTATACAAAAGGAATTTTTTTGTTAAATTGCAAGGTTTCTCTAGCTTGTCTAGTTTACATTCAAAAAGTAAAATTTGCAATGTTTGCAGCTTTTATTTCTGGTTCATTTTTTTTCTTAGTTGTGGCATTCTTTCCATCATTTGATGATTGGCAGTGTTTGCATGCAATCTGTAGTACGTGGTGTTCAAGTTGGGGTTAATTTGAAGTTTTCTAGTTTGTGGTTGGTTGTAGGGTTTTTTAATGGTGTTGAGTCCCATTTGGTTTGGCATTTGGATCCACCTTTTCCCTACAACTCATCTACCACTAGGATTTCATCCACTACTGCCAAGCATTCCACGTGTGCCACAAGAAATAATTGGAAATTATTTTGGGAATTGTTTGTAATCTTATGTTGCAAATCATTTAAATGTTTGTAAACTTTATGTTACATTGCAAATCAGATATAAACATTGTCAATTGTTAACAATTTATAACATTATCAATTATTGTTGCTTGGCCTTGTTTTGGGCATTTGCCTTCATAGTAATCGTTTGAGCAGTACCGGTTTCCACAATCTTGTAAATTGTTAGGGATTCAAGGGTTCCGCCATCGTTATCGATCCAAGAGCTCTGTTAGTTTTTCTTCTGAATCAGCATTAGGGTTTGCCACTTCTAATGCACAGGCAGATTCAGCCAACTAATACAGGAGGTTGCGTGAGCTCCTCCCCTTCACTTCTGGTTCTGCCGCACCAAGGGGGGTATCCCTATAACTCAAGATGTAACCTTGACTAGCTCAAAGATAGAAAGATCTAACTTGATAACAACAGGCAGAATACTCTCATGTGTGGACCAAGATCTGTATGATAGATCACAAGGTGGGCAACGTTCTTGGACATATATGTCTGGTTAGGGATGAGAGCATGCAAGGGTTTCCTACTCCTAATCCTACAACTAACAGATGGAAGGGAGAGATGGTTTGAAATGGTGTTTGGATGCAAAGCTGGACATGGTGTATAACCTCAACACAGAGCTAGATTGGTGCCTATCCAGGGCTTGGAGTCGTTAGACATACACCTGTGAATGATCAGCATGAATAGCTAAAACTGGATTTCAGGGGGATACACATGATACCTGCCTTACAGATATCTCCCAATACAGAGTGTTAAGCTGTCGATACTTATGGCATCCCTATTGCAGGAAGAAAGATACATGCAAAACTGGAGACAGAATCAGCATAACACATGCAAACATAGCATTATTCATATAAGATTAACCATGAAATTAGTGGATTCATGCCAAAACGTACAACAGGAGATACATAAACTCACAAGTTTTGCTGCACAGAGCAACCAAAACTAGTTGTATCTTATTATAGAGCCAAAATGTCCAGTTTTCAACAACCAAAAATGAGTAACACTTCCTGCTTATAACAACCAGGTAGTGTACCATAAGCAATTAATTACATGGCTAACAAAAAATCCTGCCAGATACACAGTATCAGAAAAATGGTGCTTAATGCATTACCAGATTGGCGCCCAAACATGAATGCAGAAGTGAAGGGGAGGAGCTCACGCAACCTCCTGTATTAGTTGGCTGAATCTGCCTGTGCATTAGAAGTGGCAAACCCTAATGCTGATTCAGAAGAAAAACCAACAAGCTCTATCAGGGTTACTCGACCCTTCAAAATACCCTTGAATGTGACCTCATGCACCACCAAATAGGTGGCTCCACCTAAGATGACCACTGAGCCACCATTGTAAATTTACCGTGCTACCCAAGTGGTTCTCCCAGGTGGCACCACCCCTCTTCGAGCGGCTCTATCGGTACCACTCCAACTCTCTGTCATTGCATCATCAATACTCCTCCTCCATTGTAGTTTCTCCTCTTCTAATGACACCACCAAGTTTAGCCATTGCCTCTCTGCCAATGGTTGGCTCAACTAGTGGAGCCACCCTTATGGCCACCTAGGGGCTACCAAGCCTTCTTTCAATGCTTGTAAGGGGGTATTTTTTTTCTTTTCACTATAACTTGCATCGGTAGTCAATTTTTTTACTTCTTATTGGCAATGGAAAGTTGGTTCCATCTACTTCATGTCATGGTGTAATTTATTTTTCCCTATTTTGATATATTTTTCTTGGATTTGCCTCTAAAAGTCCATTTTGCACTCTTTTTTTGACATTTTTTAAAAAGGCATATAACTTTTGCCCACAATGTCAAATTTTGGCCAAAAGAAATTTTGAATTCATTAGGAAAAATAAAGAAATGTAATGGTACATATAATTGTTTTGCCTTCGATAGCCTATTTTCTCATAAAATTATAAAATCATTGTGTGTTATAAATGGTCAATTTGGGCGGGACGGAGGCCATGGCTCGATTGGCTAAAAATTCTTGTTGTGGTAAAGAATGTTACGAGGTCTAGTCTCCCCCGTCCCTGTGGTACCGGAGGGCGTGTCATGCCAGTGTCACCGCTCACGTGAAAAAAGTTTACCAGGCGCACTGCAATTTATAGGGGGGCTACCCGATTCCTGTAGTCTAAAAAAAAATGTCAATTTGGGCTTCCAAATTACACAAATTATACTCAAAACTTGTATTTTTCTAGGGGCATCTTTTGCAACATTATTTATTTTGGGGGGATTTATTTTTTAATTTTTGTCATTTTTTAGGGTCGTAAGGCATATGTATTCTTATGGTCACCTCATGACATAAACTAAAACCATCCTTTCTTTAACACTTGTAAGAACTCTACCAATACTTTTATTTGTAAATGCACTAAATAAAGTGCCACAACTGATTTTGTGTTCCTTTTGGGGGGATTCTTGCATATCTCTTGTGTCTTTTGTACTTGCACTATTTTATAAAATGCCATGGGGTTGGGTACGTGCCTTTGTTTTTTCCATCACAACTTTGTCTAGTGGGTGTCCCTCCATGATAACATTCTAGCCTCATGCATGTGTGCCTTGTTTTTGTACACCTTTCTTAGTTACATGTACATCATATTAAATATGATGTTGCATCCCTTTGTACACCTTAGTGCCACATTTTAGTTGATCTGCCAATACCTCTTCCGTGTCAGCATTATGGGGTATCATCAAATGGTTAATCTTTCTTTAGTTTCATGGTTAATGCTTCCTTGGTTTCATTTTGGAGTGAGCTATGTATCTAGTTTTTATTCCTATATGCTAGGTGAATGCAATAGTTGGTTACCCATGCATTACGATGGGATGGATCACATACCATATAGACACTATAGACTCTAGTATCTTTGTAGAGTGCAACTTGCACATATAGTAGTGTCGATGGGGTCACTCGTGTAGTGTTTTTGTGTCACTTTGATCATTATTCCATCTACATTTTTTTCTTACATAGATTATTTTTGCTTTTGTGTCATCTGTGCATATATAGTTGAGTAGTGTAATTAAGGGCACTCATGCAACGTTGTGTGCCTCTCTTATCCTAATCTACATTCATTGGAGGGTTATTTGATTCTAGCATACACCAATTCTTCTTTGTCATAGATTACAACTTTTACATGCTTTAAGAGTTCTTCATGTTCCTATCTTTCAAAGACACCTTTGAGGAGGTTTATTTGTCCTTCTCTTTCTCTCTTTTGGGGAGGAGTTTTTCCCACAAGGTTTTCTACTTTTCTCCATTTGTGAGAGATCTTTTATTCATGGGTACCTCATCAAGCCTTGTTGTCAAGACCCATACTTGCATCTTTGAATTTTTTAGTGTTTAGATTTCTCCCTAAGTATCACTTAATGGGGGTGTTAGTGTGAACATGTTGTTTATCTAGCTAGTTTAACTAGGTCCTATTTACGCTATACTTAAGCTCACTTAGAGAGATTGTTTCACCTTTGTCTCACCTCATGTGTACTCTACATGTGTCATCACACTTGTCCCAAGTGAACCCACATGTGTCACACCTTTGGAGGGGTGGTTAGTCATTCAGTCCTACCTTCTCTCTTCCTCATTCCCACCTTTATATCCAAGGGATTCTAGTACTTTTTGGCAACTTGTGTGATATTTATTTTATCTTGCATATTCTTGTTTATGGATCATTTGATCTTGCAAGTTGATCTTGGCTACTCCAATAGAGTAGAAATAGCTATGCAATGTTGGTTTACCAAAAAGGCAAAGAAATAGGTGATATGAAAAAAAAAAAGTATTTTTTTATGGAAGGTTTAAAATATGTAATGTTTGATAGATGTTTCAAAAGATGTAGTCAATTGCTTGTAATCTAAACTTTGAGTTGGGACATTACACAACTACCAATTGGTTATTTACTATCAAAATATTAAAAATAGATAATATGATAAGCATATGCATCTTAATATTGTAGGTGTACTTGATTTTTATATTAAAATGTCATGTCAAGGTAAGTGCGTGGAAATGGAGGACAAACAAGGGATCAAAAGTGGCCACTTTTTTTCTTGAAATTAGCTAAACCCAAACTTCTTGTCATGGGCCTCCCATAGCCTACTTGATTACATTTCATTTAATTTAATGATTTGAATTGGACTAGTATGATGGTATTTTTTGACATTCAATTATGATAGTTGTGCAAGATCCTTTGGTAAAAAGGGAAATAGCTACAAGTTTTTTTACTTAGTTAATCATTTTTATTAACTTGATTAGGTTCTAAAACAAAATGGTTTATTGACACATACACTAACCACATGAATATTCTAATCAAAGAAAGGGCAGCTGGTAGGGTGCAAGATATTGGTTGGCCTATTTTTGTTAACCCAAATTCAAGGTTTAATTACTCCTTTTATGTGTTTTTGAGTTGAGTAGAGAGGTGATATGTGGACATCTTGTTGATCCTATCTGTTTCTCTTCCATGTTGATTATGTTCTAATTGTTATTAATGTTGTTTAATTTTGTGTTTGAGTACTAGATCTTAAAAGGGTATATATATATATATATATATATATATATATATATATATATATATATATATATATATATATATATATATATATATGTTTGAGTACTAGATCTTAAAAGGGTATATATATATATATATATATATATATATATATATATATATATATATATATATATATAGTTTGATGGAAAAGAGAGATCTATCTTAAAAGGTCAAACCCTCTTCCATTAACATTGAGACACAAACTGAGCTTGGCTTCTACCTTGGAGGGAGAGTCAAACTACAAGGGTTTTGCCTCTTTGTTGTATAGATGAGAAGTCAACCAAATTTAACAAAGCCAACTAGGGCAAAAGATCAAACACTAAATGATCAAGATTGAGCTACAAATGACTATCAGAAATAGAAACAGAAAATCTTAATGAACAATAGAGATGAGGAAATACAGAAAAGCAGGAACCTAGAGCTAGAATGTCAGAGTTACCAGGGTGCTGGGTGCCCTAGACCATAATTAAGGTTTTGCAAAAAGTCTAAACTTCGCCCGACCTGTATCTACAAAACCTTCCACCTTCCTGGATCTTGTCTTCTGAAACCTATTACCCCAACCTGCACACACAAAAGAAAGGAAAAATGGTTGTGGCTATATAGGATCTTACCTTAGCCAAGCCCCCATTTCGGTATTCCTACCTCATAGATAGCCAAGATTAGAAAAAGATGTTGTGTTTGCTCAAGAACCATAAGTGTGAGCTATAACATGCAAGATCTAATCAAATATATCAAACCCTAACCTTAGATTACTCAAGAAAATAGGATGGAATGATACAAAAGAATACTTCACTCAAGGAAGCTCACAACTTCACCTCATGGATGAAGATTCACCGAAGGTTTGCTAAGTAAGAAAGTGATGCAACCATACCTTTGGAGGGTACTCAAGCCAATCTCAAGTTGGTGGTTCCAACCCTTCTCCCAGACATGCAAAATGCTTCAACTTAGGAACAAATGAGATAGACTCAAGATCTCACTTATGTTAAGTAGAAAAGATAGACTAGCCCAAGAGATTAAACTAGGTCAAACCCTCTTTTATTAATATTGGAACACAAACCAAGCTTGGCTTCTACCCAAGCAGGAGAACCAAACTTCAGGGTTTTTGTCCCTTTGTTGTATACAGGAGTGTAAACCAAATCCAACCAAATCTAATCAAGCAAACTAGGGAAAAATATCAAACCCTAGTCGACAAAGATCTACTCATAACAAACTGTTGAAAATTGATATCAGAAATCTAACACCACAATGGGTATCAAAGAGCATAGTAGAACCTAGATCTGGATTTGGGAGCTTAGAAGTCCAGGGTGCTTGGGCTCCCTAGACCATGATTAGGGTTTTGTAGAATATTAAGTTTCCTATGTCTTCACCCTTTTGTGTTCCTATATCCTATAGCTTGTTTTCTACAAATTCTTTCAGATGCTACCTACACACACATAAGAAGGAAAATGGTTGGGTGTTATTTAGGAGATTTCCTAAGTCAAGCTCCGTGAATGGTGTTTCCACCTCCACAATAGCAATGATGAGATCTCAAAGAGTGTATGCCCTAGAAGGGTAGAGGAAAATCTAAAGTAAAATGCAATTCTGCAATAAAGCATGAAGGAAAGAAGTCACCATTATCATGGAAACCCTAGCATGCTTGATGTGGCATCACAACTTGACTCAAGAAGTTGGTGTAACCCAAAGAAGTAGAAAGATCTTCACAAGACCTACAATAAGTTAGTGCCACAGTAATAATCCACCATAGAGAGCTTTAGAGAAGATTAGAAAGCATTAGAGTGAAGAAGAGAGAGCTATAATCCTTCAAGAACTTAAGAGATAGCTTAGAGATGTTCAAATGAATAAACTAACTTATTTTTATATGCATTCTTTCTCACCAATGATGAATAAAATCAAATGGGGCCAACATGAGGAACCACTTAAGATGTCACAAGCTGACATACCTTTAAATTAGGTTAGGGCTAAATGAGGGACCAAGGTGCTTGGGCATCCTTGTCCTTTAGCCCTAAAAACTTTGAGATAAGCCCCTTTAAGTGTGCTTAGGTCAGCCTCATAGTTATTTTGTCACGTTTTATCATCTAGATCAAAAATTAATCATTTAATGTTTAAAAAGGTGTTAAAATTTTTAGGTCCACTCAGGTGCTAAACTAGGCATAAAATGTTATAGTGTATGCATTTTACTCCTATTTTCATAAAGGATTGCACCCTTGTTAAGCACTAAGCCTAACAATCCCATGACACATTGGATCACTTTCAGATTGTGAGTTGTCTATAGTGAAAGTGAACCTCCAAAAGAGCCAGATCCCTTTAAAAGGCCCTGGATCTGATATACTTTTAAGGAAAAGGGATAGAAAGGTAACTAATGAGATTGAAATTGATCCTAAGAGGTGATGCACCAATGATTATACTCTAACTTGCAACCTGATTCACAACTATCTTTTAATATATCTGCTCACACAACTTAATTTAAACAATCTTAACACAAATATTTCATAGAAAGGCTTCAAATCAATCTACTTTCGTTTGTGATGCAAGAGCATCCAGTGGTGTAAGGGCAATCTTGCATCACCCAAAAAAAGATGTGTCTCAAAATTGTTGATGTTCTTTCCATTTATTTTTAAAATTTGTGGTTCTGGTTCCATAATCGCTTGAATAATGATGTAGAACTTTCAGTTTTTCCAAACTGCTAAAAATAGCAACCTGCTATTTTTAGAAAGTTTGCATTTGGGCACGGAATGAAGTGAAAATTTACAGGAAGCTACATAACTGAAAAATAAGACCTTTGGTGAAGGAATTACGCAAAGATCATTTGTGAGCTGAAAGATATTAAAGTTTCTGTTTCCTGAAAAATGCTGAAAATTATTCAAACTCAAGTTTGAGGAACTAAACGGCCCCGTACGAGCCCGAAAATGGCCAGAACTAACAGAGTGGTTTCTTAATGTGTAGAACACTCCGTGAGCTTTCTGATGCATAAAACGGTTTGTCAATCAGACTCCCTAATCAAAAGTTATGGCTCCCAGAAGTTGACCTATTTTTGGAGGGAGATGCAAATTCCAAAATTAGGTTGTTGGCCGCCAAAAAGGCTATTAATAACCATTCTTTTTTGGAACCCTAGGTAGTAGTAGAGTTAAGGGGGAAAGTGTAAAGTCAATAATAGGTGGGAAAATAGAAACCCTAGCAGATTTGGAGTTGCAGATGGTAGATGATTCCAGAGTCTGGTGAGAGAAAGTTGCAATGTGTTGCAACCTATGGAGGGTTGATTCCTCTGATTGTATTTGAGCTTATGTAATGTAATAAATTTTCCAAATCAATAAAGAAATTTATATTTTCTGTGTGCAATTTATGTTGTTGAGTGTTTACTGATTTGCCCCTTCATCAAGTGGTATTAGAGCAAGGGTTCCTGAGTGTGTAGACAAATCACCGACCGTGAGGTAGTTTGAGGTTGTGGGTTTACTGCAGGGATCAAGATGCCTCCATGAAGAAATCGTATTGGGAGGAATGCTTTGACGGAAGAGGGTTTTAGAGGCCTGTAATCGCAAATTGATGCATTGCAAGAGGAGCTGCAAAGAGGGTTTGATCTGAGAACAAGAGAAGAAAGCGAAGATAAAGTTGAAGAAGAGCTATCTGAGGAAGAACAAGAAGTTGCAGGAGATCCTGCAGAAGTTAGGTTGTTAAGGGCCATTTCCAAGATTGGAAAGAGGCCCAGGATCGAAGTTTCTACATATTCTAGAGATTTGAATCTAGAACAGCTTATTGATTGTATCACTGACAAGGAGGAATATTTCGAGTATGAAGATGTGGAAGACCCAGATCGGGTCAAGTTTACAAAAACAAAATTGATGGGCCATGCTAGTATTTGGTGGAAGGAGGTCCAGTTAGAAAGGAATAGAAGAGGAAAAGGAAAGATCACCAAATGGGATCAGATGGTGGAGAAACTAAAGAAGCAATTCATTCATGTGGACTATGAGATGGGGTTATTGAAGAAGCTGCAAGGATTGAAGCAAGGCAACAAGTCTGTTAAGGAGTATACAGAAGAGTTTTATAAGATAACTATCAGAACCGGTCATGCAGAGGCCAATAAGGAGAAGGTAGCCTGTTACATTAATGGGTTGAGACCAAGTATTCAAGAGGAGTTGAGCCTAGTCAGAATGACCACCATAGAGGATGCATACCAGTTTTCCCTAAAGGTGGAAGAGAAGCTGGATAAAAGATCTGACAGCAAGCAAAGGGGAAGAGGTCAAGGTGGAAGGACTAGTGGAAGACCCTATGGGGGGAGAAATGAAGATTCAAACAAAAGTGAAGAAGGTAGCACCAATCGAAATCAGAGAGGAGATAATACCTACCGCCCTCATGACCAGAACAATGGTGAGCAAAGAGGAAGAGGAAGAGGCAGACCTGAGCAAGGACCTAGAAGAGGAGGTTTCATAGGAACCTGTTTCCAATGTGGAGAAGGACATAGAGCATACGAGTGTCCAAAACATCAAGGAAGAACTCTGAAGATGCTGAAAGGGGGAAACCCTAGTTGTCAGAAGAACTTTGTTGAATGAGGAGAAAGAACCCAATCAGAGGAAGAGTTTATTCCGCACAAGGTGCAAATGTGAAGGTAAGTGTTGTGATATTATTATTGACCATGGGAGCACTGATAATCTTATTTTAGAGGAGATGGTTGACAAGTTGAAGTTGACAAGAAGAAAGCATCCGCATCCATATCAAATTGCATGGTTGCAGAAGGACCATAGAGCTTTGGTCAATGAGCAGTGTTTAGTGAAGTTCAAGATTGGTGACTACCATGATGAGGTGATGTGTGACATCATACCGATGGATGCATGCCATATGTTGTTGGGGAGGCCATGGAAGTATGATAGGAACGTTGTCCATGATGGTCGTGCAAACACATACTCCCTAACAAAGGATGGAGTTTGTCATAAGTTGAAGTCCTTGAAGGAGGTGGAAGAAAAGGTATGTAGTACTACCAGAATTTGCTTGGTAGATGGTAGAAAAATTTTGGAGGGTATGAAGCATGAGTGTCATTGCTTTGCATTGATTCTTAAGATTAGTCAAGAGAAATGTGAAAATGTACCAGCAGAAGTTTCATATATGTTGGAAGAATTTCAAGACATTATCTTTGATAATGTACCATAAGGTTTACCACCAGTAAGGAAGATAAGTCATCAAATGGATTTGATACCAGGAGCCAGCTTGTTGAATAAGGTAGCCCATAGAATGACTCCCACTGAGAGTGAAGAGTTGAACAGACAAGTTCAGGAGTTGCTGAGGAAGGGATTGATAATAGAGAACCTAAGTCCCTGTGCGGTACCTGTAGTACTAGCACCAAAGAAAGATGGAGAGTGGAGAATGTGTACAGACTCTTGAGCCATCAATAAGATCATGATTAAGTATAGATTTCCATTGCCCAGAATGGATGACATAATGGACTGTTTGAGTGGAGCCAAGTACTTCATGAAGATTGACTTGAAGAGTGGGTATCACCAGATCCGTATCAGAGAAGGAGATGAGTGGAAGATAGCCTTCAAAACCAAAGAAGGTTTGTATGAGAGGTTAGTCATGCCATTTGGGCTAACCAATGCACTGAGCACATTCATGTGGCTCATAAATGAGGTACTAAAAGAATTTTTAGGAAGTTTTGTTATTGTTTATTTGGATGATATTTTAATTTTTAGTAAGACTTGGGATGAGCATTTGATGCATATCAGAAGAGTTTTAGAGAAGTTGAGGAGGAGAAGTTGTTGATTAATCTGAAGAAATGTAGTTTTGCAAAGGAGTTGGTATACTTGGGATTTGTTGTCTTAGAGGAAGGTCTTAAGATGGACCCAGAAAAAGTAAGGGCTATCATTGAATGGCCTACACCAAGGAGTGCAATGGAGGTACGCTCTTTTCATGGTTTGGAAAGTTTTTATAGAAAGTTTATCAAGAATTTTAGTAGCATTTGTGCACCCCTAACTGAGACAATGAGAGGGAATAGAAAAGAGTTTAAATGGACTAAAGGAGGAGATAAAAGCTTTGATACATTGAAGTAGAAAGTCACAGAGCAACCTGTTTTGGCACTTCCAGATTTTAATAAGGTGTTCCAAGTAGATTTTGATACTAGTGGTAGTGTTATAGGAGCTATTTTGAGCCAAGAAGGTAAGCCCATTGCCTATTTTAGTGAGAAGCTTAATGATGCTAAGAAAAAATATTTTGTTTATGATCAGGAATTTTATGCAATAGTTCAGGCTTTGAAGAAATGGAGACATTATTTGTTGCCAAAAGAGTTTGTTTTATATACTGGTCATCAGGCTTTATAGTATCTTAATAGTCAAGGAAATTTGAATCAAAGGTACTTAAAATGGGTTGAGTTTTTGCAGAGTTATACTTTTGTTTTGAAGCACAGGAGTGGGAAGTCCAACAGAGTTGCAGATGCCTTGAGCAGAAGGCAAAATTTATTGATAAAAATGAAGATACAGGTTGTTGGGTTTGATGAGCTCAAAAGTTTTTATCCTGAAGATCTAGATTTTGCAGAGGCCTGGAGAACTTGTTTGGAACCTGTTACTTTGGATAGGACAAAATGGTTGTATTTCATAATCCAAGATGACATGTTGTTTAGAGGAAGTCAATTGTGCATTCCAAGGAGTTCCATGAGAGAGAACCTGATTAAGGAGAAGCATAGTGGAGAATTGGCTGGACACTTTGGTCGAGATAAAATGATTGCTATTGTTGGTAAAAATTATTATTGGCCACAGTTGCAGCAGGATGTGAGGAAATTTGTGCAGAGTTGCAGAGTGTGTCAAATGGCAAAAGGAACAAGTCAGAATATAGGGCTATATCAGCCATTACCTGTAACAGAGAAGCCATGGGATGATATCAGTATGGATTTTGTTCTTGGTTTACCAAGGACACAGAGAGGACATGATTCCATTTTTGTGGTGGTGGACAGATTCTCAAAGATGGCACATTTTATTCCTTGCAAGAAGACTAATGATGTTGTTCATATTGCAGAGTTATTTTTCAGGGAGGTGGTGAGATTACACTGTCTACCAAAGAGCATAGTTTCAGATTGAGATACCAAGTTTGTTGGTTATTTCTAGAGGAAATTGTGGAAGAAGTTGAAGATAGATTTGAAGTTTAGTTCTACACACCATCCATAGACTGATGGATAGACCGAAGTGGTGAATAGGAGTTTGGGTAACCTGCTATGATGCTTAGTAGGAGATAAGTCCAAGGGATGGGATTTGATTTTACCACAGGCAGAATTTGCTTACAACAATTCTATCAATAGGAGTACTGGTAAATCACCATTCCAGATTGTATATGGGAATAGTCCAAGAAATGCTTCAGAGTTAAGAAATCTAGACAAAGGAGAAAAGACAAGTGTCGAGGCTGAAGACTTTGCAGAACACATGAAGAATTTACATGAAGAGGTGAAAAAGCACATTAATAAGATGAATATTTAGTACAAGGCTAAGGCAGATCAAAAGAGGAGATATAAGGTGATATGGTGTGGAGTCTGATCAGTCTCCAAGTGGGAGATTGTTGTTATTGACTGACATAAAAAAACCCTATTTTTGTAACCGACATAAGGCTTGATAAAAGTGGCTAAGGGTTAGGGTTTCAATTGATATTGTATTATAGCATTTTGCAGCGGTATTAAGTTGCAGGGATTGTTGGTTGTAATCAGTTTTAATTAGTGGATAATAATATTGGACTCTCTATTTGGTGCATGTAGCCCGAGTTTGGGTGAACCACATTAAAACTTGTCTCTCATTGTTATTAATTTTGTGTATTTCCATTCCTCTATTTAATCTTTAGTGGCATTTAATCGATATCTTCTATCAGCTAACCCTAACATAAAGAATTTCAGGTAGGAGATGAATTCATGGTTTACTTGAGAAAAGAAAGGTTCCCAATTGGAACATACAATACGCTGAAAATGAAGAAATTTGGACCATGCAGAATTTTGAAGAAACATGATTCAGGAAATGCCTATGAGGTAGAGCTGCCGAGTGGGATCAACATTTCCCCTATTTTCAACATTGCTGACTTATCAGAATATCATGAAGGTGGAACAGAGGATGGACCAACAGAATAATAGTGCAGTATTCCTGCATCTACTTCAACCGAGGAGATAGAAGAGATCATGGATAGCCATGTGGGAAGAAGTACTCAGAATAGGCAATATGAAGAATATCTAGCGAAATGGAAAGGAAGGCCTATTGAAGATTCTTCTTGGTTGTCTAAGGTAGAGGTTGACTATTTGGGTTTTCCTCACACAAAAACATGAGACGTGATAGGGTCACTTCTCAAATTACCCTGGGTGTCTGATGCAGGAGCATCCAGTGGTGTAAGGGCAATCTTGCATCACCAAAAAAATATGTCTCAAAATTGTTGATGTTCTTTCCATTTCTTTTCAAAATTTGTGGTTCTGGTTCCATAATCGCTTGAATAATGATGTAGAACTTTCAGTTTTTCCAAACTGCTAAAAATAGCAACCTACTATTTTTAGAAAGTTTGCATTTAGGCACGGAATGAAGTGAAAATTTATAGGAAGCTACATAACTAAAAAATAAGACCTTTGGTGAAGGAGTCACGCAAAGATCATTTGCGAGCTGAAAGATATTAAAGTTTCTATTTCCTGAAAAATACCTGAAAATTATTCAAACTCAGGTTTGAAGAACTAAACGGTCCCGTATGGGCTCAAAAATGGCTAAAACTGGCAGAGAGGATTCTTAGCACATAGAGCACTTCGCGAGCTTTCCGACGCATAAAACGTTTCATCAATTAGACACCCGGATCAAAAGTTATGGCTCCCAGAAGTTGATCTATTTTTGGAGGGAGATGCAAATTTCAAAATTAGGTTGTTGGCTGCCAAAAAGGCTATTAATAACCATTTTTTTTGGAACCCTAGGTAGTAGTAGAGTTAAGGGGGAAAGTGTAGAGTTAAGAATAGGTGGGAAAATAGAAACCCTAGCAAATTTGGGGTTGCAAATGGTAGATGATTCTAGAGTCTGGTGAGAGGAAGCTGTAATGTGTTGCAGCCTGTGGAGGGTTGATTCCTCTTATTGTATTTAAGCTTCTGTAATCTAATAAGTTGTCCAAATCAATAAAGAAATTTCTATTTTTTGTGTGCAATTTCTATTGTTGTGTGTTTATTATTTACCCCCTTCATCAGTTTGAAGGAAAACCGATGTCTTCACAACTTGGAAGAGTAAAGAAATCACGTGTACAATCTACAACCTATGATAAGCAATTGCCTTTTTGTATACATGCTTCAAAGAATGAGACAGAAATTTAAAGGATCTGATGTAAAACACAATAAATTTCCTATTAAGATAATTCAAAAGATAACAAGACACATGAATCTGAGAAGGAAAACACCTGACTTTATTAAAAAATGGTAGGAATACCTCTGCAATAACTATAAAATATGACGCAAAATAAACTGCTACTGTATATAAATCTATAAAACTGTTGAGTTACAATACTGAATATCTCTCTCTACAATGTGCAAAAAAAAGAATAAAAGCAAGAACTGAGAAAAAAGCACTTGAGCTTTTTCTCCTATAATACAAAATCTCTCTAAAATCAATGAGAAGTCATCTCCAGTCTAATTGAACTCCAACTAATGCATGATTAGGTTGGAAAAAGATCCTCAACCCCAAAAATAGTCAACTCCCAATTGTTGGGTGAGCAAGGGAAAAAGGCATAGATTAGAGGGCTCATAACTGCTCCAAATTGACTTATTTTAGCTTTGAACTCCTCTTCTCAAGGTGGTTGACTAAATAGACCTCCAAAAATAGTCCTTCTTGACCAAAAGTCAAAAATAGAAGCAAAATATCCTCCTGCATGAGTTTCCAACTTTTGTTTGTCTTCTCTTATCTTTTTTGCATGTTTGGAAGACAAAAATAAATTATTTTAATAAGTATTAAGGGTAATCCATGTTTATGACTTACCTTAATAGGTGTTATATAATTATCTCCTTTGTTTTTGTGTAACAAATATTAAGGTAATTTGTAAAATACTACCTTTAATAAGTGTTAAAATACAATATGTTTGATTTCTACTCATACAAAAGAGAAAAAGGGTCTTCATGTTTACAATTTGACTTAGATCTCCTACCCTTACAAAAAGATCACAAGGTTTGTAATAATGTTCTTTACCCTTGGCTTGTGAAAAGACCTCAAACCTGCTCAACAATGCAAAAATTCCCTAAGTCATTGATAAGACCTTAAAAGGCCATAAAAGTGCTCTTTGCTTCACCAATTCTGAAAAAAGACCTTAAAAAGTCAAAAAATCTTCATGATCACCTTATATCTCCCTTCCTCCCATAGGCACCTCATGCATCCTAGTCATTCACACTTGATAAAGTGTTGACCTCAAGGAAGATTTGCTTGTAATGATTTTTCTTTTCAAAAGTCAAAAATGACTTAACGTATAAAGCATCAGGCTAGGGCATTGAAAGAAAAAAGATTCACAAACCCTAAAAGATTCATTTCATTATTTCTTCTCATTGCTTTGCTGCCCTGCACCGCCAAGGGTTTTGAAGAGCTATTGTTGAAATCTATGGTAGATTTCTCTATGTGTTCTTGGTCTCCATTGGTCTTCTTCTTTGTAACTGGTAAGTTCTTCTACATTCTGTTGTTCTGGTTTCATATGCTCCTTCAGGCCCTAACAAAACTCTATTTTGTTAGAAATTTCGGCTTTGCTACTTCATATTCTGATTTGAAACTGAAAGGCTTCTCCCTTTTTTTAATGTTCTATGCTCTTCATGAGGAAAATAGTGAAAATATTGTTGTCTCCTCTTCACAGTTATAATGGAGGAAAATTATATCTATTTGTAGTCTCTTTTGGTGTGTATTCTTTTGAGAAGATTATGAGAAACCCATTCCCTCTCTTTCTCTGCTCAGGCTTTCTTTGAAATATGGAAACTCTGAGGTATGAAGCTACTCTTGCTCTGAAGAAGAGCTTTATTAAAATGTTCCTTCATGTTGCTCTTTATCTAATAGTGAAGAAAATAATGGAAAAGTTGCTTTGTTGTTTGTAAACTGTTGCTCTGAGGAAAAAGTAGAATAGTGCTCAATGAAAGTTCAGGTTTCCTTTTGCTTTTCTTTATATAAAACTCTCTAGGGTTTTCCCTTTCCTGATCATGGTAATGATGTAGTCCTCCCCCTCCTCATTATCTGTTTGAAAAACTATGAAGTTTTTATGTATTTCTTGGACTCTAAAAAGGGGTAACTATGTTATTTGGTTTTCCTCTGTGCTTCACTGCTACCTGTACTAGGGCTCATTTGAAGGTTTATCTGCTTCTCTATGCTCTTTTAAATGAATAAGATGAAATGTATTAGCAAATCCTATGAACATAGATTTCACTACTCTCTCTATCACTGTACCTGTTCTTTTGCTATTGAATCTTTGAATGTATGATGTAGCTCTAATGATCTTATACTTCCTTTTCCACATGTATCCTTTCTCGTGCACTGTGTATGCTCCTTTAGTTTAAATGGACGCTTTGAGTTCAAAAGGACCTATATGAGATTTCACTATTCTAATATTGCCATCATGACTACCTTTTGATGTTATTCTATGTTAACAGTCTTCACAAGGCTGGTAACTTCTTTGATGATGTCATGCTTCCTCTGCTGCATTAAGATGACTTACAAGTCACTGTCTAACTGCTGCAATGTATATGATAGGTTTTTGTAGAGTGTCAAAATAGAAGACCTAATATGTTTACAACCCTAATGGATGCAACACAAGCTTTTGACTATTGTACTGAGCTCTAGACTACTAACAGACTTAGGGCTTCTTTTGATGTTCCTCAAAGATTGTATTTTCACAGTTTACTACCTTTCCCATGCTAGACCTCTATTTTGGGCTTTCAAACTCATATGGACTTAATGAAGTATAAAATAATTTATAGAAGCTTGTATACTTCCTGTCATTACTTGCACCTACACACCTAAGACTTTTGGGGATAACAGTGAATTCTTTATGCCAACTTCTTGTATGACTGGATGGTTGACCTATGTGTGATAGTCTTTTAGCTGTGATCTTATGCTTCATAGTATTACTTAGTGACTTTTCCCTCTTCTGTCATGCATACCTAGTCACATATCACTGCTAAATAGCTTCATGGTGCTTTATCAAGTTGTGCTCCTGATCAGTCAATGTAACTGTGATGTAGCCTCTTATTTTTGGCTTTATGTATATCATGTAGCATTGTTCTTGACTGATCTGAGACAACCTTTGAAAAGCTTGTAGAGTCTCAAAGACTGAAGAATGTAATGACTATAGACTCTAAATTTTTTTCATAGTCCTCATGAGTTATTTGTCTGTCTTTAACATTGTATGACTGTCACAGTCTTTGTATAGGCTTTATATGTTTGCTAGATCATGAGAGATATGTTTACTGTCTCTGCTACTCCTTGTTTATGGGTTGTCCAACATCATTGCATTAGGATGGTTTGGTATCTAGTTGCCTCATTCCTTTGTCACCCCATATGAAAACCCCAATGATATATAAAATATGATCAATATACCAAGGTTTCTTTGCTTATGTAATAGTCATACATTACTTATCCATGATTCTAAACATATATTTGCTCTTATAACTCACTATAGGCCTCTATTGAACTCTTATTAGCTTGCATGTGGTCCAAACTACCCATAACCCCTTTTACAGTTGCTTATGCTAACAGTCCTATGATAACTGTCTTCAACAGTCTATGATTGTCATCACAGATTTTGGCTTCATGACTGTCTCTCTTGCTCTTCTTTTACATTCATATTGTTGCTCCATTGTGTTAAGGTTGTTGTCTTCAATGTGATTGTGGTTGTCATTTTGGATTTCTCCCTTCCACTGACTACGATAGTCCCTCTACTCCTTACATCTTCAGGCCTTCTGACAATATTTTTGGACTGTCCTAATGATTGTACCTTACTAGGTAAATGGTCTCTTATGGCATCTCTGTCCCCTGCAAGCTTGAAGAAAACAATTTCCTTTCATAACATCATGAAGAGAACATACATCATGTAATGGCTTCAATGGCATGTGAAGTGTAGTGACCTTATGACTGATACCTTGTTCTCTAATAGAATTCTACTCCTTTCATGAATCCCCTTGAAGGTATTCCATAGAAGCTCATATTTCTTACAATCTTTTGATGATTGATCTGCCTTCTCACCCCTTTTGATCCTGTAGATTCTAAACTATGGTGTAGGCTTTAGGGATTTCACATACCACAGAAGTTAAAAGGTGGCCTATGACTTCATTACTTGATCCTTCTTATCCTCTAACATTTGGTGTAGATGCCCTATATTTGGTTCAGATTTTCCAGGTCCTCTTGACTCTCCTTTCATGCACTACATTTTCATAACCTTTATGACTGTCTTTGTTGCTCTTTCATATATGATGACTGTTATTACTCTTGATGCTCTTGAATGATTACATGCATGGTTGTAAATGCCAATTATACATGATTGCTCAATCACTTTGATTAGTGTGATGTCTTTGTGTACATGTACCTGCACACTCATCAAACTAATTAGGAAAAACATAGAGGCTAAGAGCCTCTCCTTTGATTATTTGATCTTCATCTCTTGCTAGAAGCTATTTATCTCTTTCTTCTTCTTGTTTAGATGTTTATGAAGGATAACAAATACATTTGATGTTGTTTCATATAGGATTCAAAAAGTATCCCGAGCTCTAACATGTGTCCTCTTTCTCTCTTGCAAGTACCTATGAAAACATCTATGGAGGATCTGAAGATGATGCAGATGCTAGTGGGGTTCGTCATTCAGGCAATGATGGATCCCTTTTTCCCTCTTATATGTTTACCTTTTTATCTCAGATGTATTTGTTTTCTTTAATTTCATCATGTACAGTTAATCCCACAGCTTGTGTGGAAACCTATGAACACTTTCTCCTTATGAATATAAATAGTCATTTCATGCAATGATTTGTGTATTGTTTCTTCTTTTGTGAATCATTCAATAAATAAAATATGAAAATTATTCCAAGGTACAATTGTTTATGATCATGAGTAAATTTTAGCAAATCTTGTGTACCTTTTTCACTTGATAATTGGATCAACTGTAATGAATGGACCATGAAAACAATCTACAACTCATAGGTTAGTTTTCTCTTCAATTCTACTTACTTTGGGATACCTCCTGCTTCGGTAGGATGTCCTTCCCATTTTTATATGTCTTGTGTAGCAACTCTTATTGAGTTGCTACAGGACTAGTAAAAGTGATCATAGGAAAGGCCTTCTACTTGAGTAGTATGTCTTGCACAATAGGTTGTAACTTCTACTTTTCTCTACTCTTCCCCTCTTGCTCCTACTTTAGACAATTTGGCCTAAGTTTCCATTGAACTTGTCTCCTTCTTCAAAGCAACAAACATTAGTGTTGTCCCAGCCTAACCTTATTAGGCTAAAATGCACAATTAGGTAACATTTTTTTGTTTTTGGCACGCTGGGTGGGACTCTGAACTAAGTTTCATGCCACTTGAATACCATTTTTCTTTGCTATCTTGGTATGAACAATAGAGTTTCAACCTTTTGAGGTGAAAACAACATACCCGATGACTCTATTCTATTTTTTGCAGATCTAGTGCAGATAGCACATGAGAAGAATACAAACAAGAGGAAGTTCAACTCCATTTGAGTACCTAGAGCTATCACCACCAAAAAGAAGAGGTAGAATAGCAAGGAGAGCTCCCAGTTCAATAGGGAAAACCCATTCTACTCCTCCAAATCACAAGCCTGCAAGGCTTGTTCAAAGAAATCAAGTACCAAATAAATTAGGTACAAGCTCCACAAGCCTTGCCAATGGCAAGACAGTTGCCTTTTGTGACATTTAATTGTGGCAGCCCATTGCAGCTTGCACAACATGATGATATTCTGGTAGCAGCTCTTAAGAGCTTGCCTTTCTTCACCGGTGAAGATCAGACTGCTCACATTGAATATATCAAGGATATGACTACATTATGTTCAGTTCATCATATAACACAAGAGAATGTTGCAATGAGACTTTTGGCTAAATCTCTAAAGGGTAAAGCACTTCAGTGGTTTAGAAAGCTTGGTTGTAAATTCAATCACTTAATGGGATTCATTGGGTGAAGCTCTAAATAAGCAATTTGAAAACAAGTCAGACAACCTATCATTGGTTGAACAACTAACTACAATCAAGAGAGCTCCACAAGAACACATGACAAATTTCAAATTTTAGTTTCAAAAGACTTGGGAGAGAATACCAACAATGGTAAGGTCTATTGCTAATCATGCATTCTTGTACTTTCTTAAAGCTTTAAATAGTGATATTGCAGTAATGGTTCAATCGATGGGTGGTACAACATTGCCTGATGCTTATGATGTTGCTATCAAAGCTGAAGAAAACCTAATCCAAGCTGGAAAAATAGCCCCAAGACCACAAATGCCTATTTTTTGAGAGGTACAGCCACCTGTCCCATTGCAAATCCCACCTATTGTTGTTGTACCAATTGTACTAGCCTTAAACTATCAAGTTACTACTCAAACAAAAGTTGTCCTAGCCCCATCCCATGAGCTTCAAGAGATTAAAGGGTTGTTACAAACAATTGCCAATGAATTGATGAATACTAAAAAGCAGCCGAATCAGATTTATAGACCTTATCAGGCCTCATATCAGGCCCAACAGTAGTCTAACTAGAAAAATAGACCTCCATACCAAGCTGATAACCAAGGCCAAAGAAGAAATTTTAACACAATAATGTATCAACCCTATAACCAGCATGCTGCCAGCACTTCTAGGGAGTTAGTAACAGTTCAGAATAATACGGCACAATAGTATGGCTGGTGTTACCCATGCAACCAGCCACATAACCAAGCAACTTGCTCAAATGGTATGATAGGCCTTAATGGTCCAAAACAACGTTGCTGTCCAGCAAAACATAGCACAAGAAAATTTGGAACAGTAGGTTTTTCATCCTGAACAAGACCAGCCTGATGCAGCATTTATGAATTGGCAAGGTGAGGAGTTTTGTGGGGTAAACCATATGCAAGGGCAAAACCAATCAGTCTAGTCCATAGCAGCCAATACTAGGGCCAAAAAGAGAGCTATTGATCTAGGACAACAAGCTAGTAGAGGGCAAAATCAGGCTCAAACAAGCCAGCAAGGTGTTGTTGATCCATCACAGCCACCTAATGTTCAAGTTTTACCAAGAGGACATCATGTTCCAAACAAGGATCAGCCAAGAGGGTAGCCACAACTAGTATAATAGCAAGTGGATCCTACTGTTGCAAGAGGATAGCCTAAGGTTGGTACTTTTCCTTTCAATATTTTTAGAACATATGAAGAAAGCAAATATAAGCATGTCTATGTAGGATTCATTGTCTCTTCCAAGCCAAAAAGACTTGTTACAAAAAGCCTTATCTAATGTCTCTTTGACCAATCAACCCAATCAAGAAGAGCATAGAGACCAACCTAGAGTTGTGCTTGCAAATGATCCCCCAATCAAGAAAGAACAACAAACTCATGATGTCAAACCAACCCCATTCTATGTATCTTTGATTATTAGTTAGCACCTAGTGCATAACTGCATGATTGACTCAGGTGCCAATAGCTCAATAATGCCTAAACAGATAGTGGATAAGCTAGGATTATCTTATGAACCATTATCTAAAGTAGTAGTATAGCTAGATGGTACATCCATCAATACCATTGGAGTCATTAAGAACTTGGGTCTTACCTTGCATGCATGCCTGAATTTTTCCATACCTCAAGATATATATGTTATAAACCTACCCCCGTACTTTGCCTTATGCCTTTCCAAGAATTTCACAACAAAGTTGGGTGGTTATTTATCAGCTGATTGGTCACATATATGTTTTAGGACAAGATATGGTACAAGTTTAACTGTTAAATCTGAACCCATTGCCAAAGATCATATTGAGCCCTATGTTCCTAGTGTTGTCAATGCCAATTTAACTTATCATGAAGAGAAACATGTTGTCCATGACAATAACACCCCAATAGAGAACATTACTGATATGTTTTTAGATGAATGGGCATCTAAAAATCATGAGGATGACCTTACAAGCAAATGGAGGAAGCCGGATTAGGAATTTACATGATCCATGAGCAGAATCAGACTATTCCTAATCTCGTGAAAGGAGAAAAACAACAGGAACAACAACCAGAACAGTAAGGTAGTCATTTATGTTAGCTTTATTTTGATGGTGCAAGAAGTAAGGTAGGTGTCGGTGGAGGGTCCATGCTCATTCCCCTGAAGGCAAGAAGTATTATGCAGCCTTTAGATTTGCTTTCAGTTGTACTAACAATACATTAGAGTACGAGGCACTCATTCATGGCTTAGAATGGGCCAAGAAGAAAAATATCAAGTGCTTGAAGGTATTTGGTGATAGTGAGTTGGTTTCAAATTGGGTAAGGAACATAAATGTCACTAAAAATGACTTACTCAAGTCATACAAGCACAAAATTTGGAATATAATTGAAGATTTTGATGCTTTTAACTTGTTGTCCCTGCCAAGAAGCCAAAATAAATAGATTGATAAACTCGCAGCCATGGGAGATGAGTTTGACATTCCAAAGGAGATCAAAAATGTGGAAAGACAATACTATGTAAAGGTGGTTATGAGGCCATTAGTCCCAGATAACAACATCCATTGGTAGGTGTTTGATAATGATGAGCAAATTGCCAATTTCCTCATTGAAGAGGTTGAATTTTCAGCTGGAAATCAGCAAAAATTACAACAATAGTTTGGAGATCAAATTCTCCAACTCAAGACAAACAAGTTGCCAAAGGGTTTTGTTACCTTGGAGTGAATTTTTAATTCAAATGATCAACTGAGAAGAGACAAAGCCAGTATACTGATAAAGGAAGAACATTATGAAACTGTTGAAATCTTCAAGGTCAAACTCCTCAAGATGGGAAAGGTATGTACCACTGAAGAGAAACATGCATTTATTTTACTATGTTAGGAATATGATGACATTTTTGCTTGGGAATACAAAGATCTAAAAGGTTTTAATCCATAACTAGCATAGCACACCATTGAGCTAGAACCAAATGCAAAACCTGTGAGGCAAAAATAGAGACCTCTTAATCCTAAGCTAGAGGTCCTCATGAAGACTGAACTCAATAAGTTGATTCAAAGTAGCATTATATTTCCCATCAAACACACATCCTGGGTGTCAAACTTGATGCCTGTGAGGAAGAAAAATGGTGAAATCAAGTTGTGTGTTGATTTCAGAGACTTAAACAAAGCTTCATTAAAAGATCACTATACGCTACCTTCAATGGAGCAAATTCTGCAAGTTGTATCAGGTTCTAAGAGATTCTCACTACTGGATGGATTGTCGGGTTATAATCAGATTTTGGCTAAGGAAGAAGACCAATACAAAACAACCTTCACAACCAAATGGAGAACCATGGCTTACAAGAAGATGCCTTTTGGGCTATCAAATGCTGCAGCAACTTTTCAGAGAGCCATGGATATGGCCTTTCACGATATCATGAATAAGTTTGTGTTGGTTTACTTAGATGACATCACTGTGTTTTCAAAAGATACAAAGGATCATTTCTTTCTTTTGAGGCAGGTTTTTGATAGATGCAGAGAGTATGGTGTTTCTCTCAACCTGAAAAAATGCATCGTTGTTGTCTATGAAGGTAAGCTTTTGGGTCACATTGTTTCCAAGCATGGGATCACAATTGATCTAGAAAGAGTAAGTGTCATTTCATCCTTACCCTTACCAGCCCACAAAAAGGGGTTGCAAATCTTTTTAGGTAGAATTAACTTTGTAAGAAGGTTCATTCCAAATATTTCCAGTCTTTTAAATCCTCTAACATTTATGCTAAAAAAGAATATGGATTTTAGCTGGACCAAGGAGGGAAAAACAAATTTTTAGAGCATAAAAGAAGCAATAGAAGCAGCACCAACATTGATAAATCCATATTTCTCAAAAGATTTCATAATTATGGAGGCACTGATACTATTTCTACTATGCTAACACAACAAAACAAAGACAATTAGGAGCAGCCAATTGCTTTTTTCAGCCAAGGGTTAAAAGGCTATGAATAGATGTATTCATTTGTAGAAAAACATGTCTTTGACATTATTAGATGCCTTAAAAAGTTTAGGCACATCCTTTCGAACAATAAGATTCAGTTGATGGTTGCCCATCTAGGTAGTGTTTAGGAATTCTTGTTGAGCAAGGATTTGGGAGACAAAAGCGCTGGATGGGTCACTAAGGTGATGGAGTATGATGTGGATATCAAGGTTACTAAGCTAGTTAGAGGTAAGGGATTGTGTGAATAGATTGATGATGGTGTAGAAAATAACACAAAAATATAAAAAGTTGTATTAATGGCTGATAATAATTCACAACTTGTTGTCCCAACACAAGGCACTAGCTGGACACATGAAATGGTTCATTACTTGTAGACCGGTGAGTGCCCAATAGGACTAAATGTTGCCAAAAGGAGGTATTTCAGACTACAAGTCATCCCATATGTCATTTTGAATAGTACCTTGTTTAGAAAGGATTATAATGGTGTACTTTTAAAAAGCATAGAATCAGACCGGATTGACAGGGTCTTGCATGAATTCCATGATAGACCAGTCAGTGGCCATTTTGCAACCAGAAAAACATCCTTGAAGATCATGAAGGTTGGTTATTATTGGCCTTCTATTTTTAAAGATGTGCATGTATGGGTGAGAAAATGTGTAAAATGTGTTGTATTTGCAGGCAAACAGAAGTTGACAGCCTTGCCTTTATAGCCTATATCAGTGGATCGCCCCTTTACCAAGTGGGGCCTTGATTTCATTAGGGCCATTAACCCACCATCTAGTTCTGGCCACAAATGGGTGTTAACAGCTATAGATTATTTCACCAAATGGATAGAAGCAGTAGCTTTGAAAGAGGCAAATGAGGGTGTTGTCCTAAATTTTTGTGAGGACTTAATAGCTAGGTTTGGTGTACCAAATTCTATTATTTTAGACAATGATTTAGCTTTTGTTGGCATGAAACTGACTAACTGGGCCATTAAGCATGGTGTTTACTTAAGTACTTCTTCAAACTACTACCCTCAGGGCAATGGACAAGTTGAGTCCACAAACAAGAACCTAATTAGGATTGTCAAAAGGACTATAGAGGACAACCAGAGGACCTGGCATTCAAAACTCAAATCAACCTTATGGGATGATAGGGTGACTCCTAAGAGATCAAAAGGTCAGTCTCCATTTATGTTTGTGTATGGGAGGGAAGCCAAGATCCCTATTTCAGCTGAGTTACCTGCTTTAAGCCTCATGAAAGAGCTTGAAATGATGGAAGAAGGTCCTATGGAAGTACAGTTGGCTAAGTTGTTAGAGCTAGAAGAAATAAGAAAGCAAGCAATTCAATAGCTAGAAATGCATCATATGTAGATGAAAATAACATTTGACAAAGGGGCAACACCTAGACACTTCAAGGAGGGAGACATTGTCCTCAAATGGGATGAATTGAAAAGCAGACCTGGTAAGCATAACAATTTTGATGCTATGTGGGTTGGCCCATTCATGATTGTTGAGTGCAAACAACATAATTTTTTTCAGCTGGCCAATATGGAAGGTGAGGTGTTGCCTATCCCAGTCAATGGGATTCACCTTAAACATTGTTTCTGAGGAATAAGAGTTTGTAAATGTATCATAGCAGAGTAGAGGTTTGAATTAATAAGTGTTGATTGCACATTTGTTTCAGTTTAGTTTTTGTTTTCCAAAAAGTGTTGCTGCACAGTTTGTTGGCCCTGTTTAGAGTCAACCTCATTTTGTTTTCAATTTGTTTTGTTGTTGTTCAAGTTCTAACATATGAGTTTCAAGAAATTTTCTAAGTTGTAAAGGCTAAGGAAAGACTCTATTGCTCAATGGATATACTAGGCAACTAGTCATGAGAGTTTTAGCAGGAAAAATTGGCATAGAGGTCACTAAAAATATTATCTAATTGTGCATTTCAGCCCAGTAAGGTCAGGCTAGGATAACACTGATGTTTGTTACTTTAAATAAGGAGACAAGTTTAATGGAAACTTAGGCTAGTTTGTCTAAAGCATGAGCAAGAGGGGAAGAGTAGAGAAAAATAGAAGTTACAGCCTACTGTGGAAGGCCTACTACTCAAGTAGAAGGCCTTTCCTATGATCACTTTTACAAGAGTCATGTAGAAACTCAATAAGAGTTGCTACACAAGACAGATAAAAATGGGAAGGGCATCCTACCAAAGTAGGAGACATCCCAAAGTAGGCATAATTGAAGAGAAAACTAACCTATGAGTTGCAAATTGTTTTCATGGTCCATTCATTACAGTTGATCCAATTATCAAGTGAGAAAGGTACACAAGGTTTGCTAAAATCTACTCATGATCATAAACAATTGACCATGCAATAATTTTCAAATTTTCTTTATTGAATTATTTACAAAAGAAGAAACAATACACAAATCATTGCATGAAATGACTATTTATATGCATAAGGAGAAAGTGTTCATAGGTTCCCACACAAGCTGTGGGATGAACTGTACATGATGAAATGAAAGAAAACAAATACATATGAGATAAAAAGGTAAACATATAAGAGGGAAAAGGGGATCCATCATTGCCTAAATGACGAAGCCCACTAGCATCTCCATTATCTTCAAATCCTCCATAGATGTTTTCACAAGTACCTACAAGAGAGAAAGAGGACACATGTTAGAACTCGGGATGCTTTTCCACTCTTATATGA
The DNA here is from genome assembly GCA_027924645.1 of Cunninghamia lanceolata. NCBI lineage: Eukaryota > Viridiplantae > Streptophyta > Pinopsida > Cupressales > Cupressaceae > Cunninghamia > Cunninghamia lanceolata. The sequence continues at coordinate 184,088 of BSBN01001515.1, read as the reverse complement.
AACAACATCAAATGTATCTGTTATCCTTCACAAACATCTAAAAAAGAAGATGAAAGAGATAAATAGCTCCCAGCAAGAGTTGGAGATTAGATAATCAAAGGAGAGGCTCTTAGCCTCTATGTTTTTCCTAACTAGTTTGTTGAGTGTGTAGGTACAGGTACACAAAGACATCACACTAATCAAAGTCATTGAGCAGTCATGTATAATTGGCATTTATAGCCATGCAAGTAATCATCCAAGAGCATCAAGACTAATAACAATCATCATATATGAAGGATCAGTAAAGACAATCATAAAGGTTATGAAAAGGTAGTGCATGACAAGAGAGTCAGGAGGACCTAGACAATTTGAACCAAATATAGGACATCTACACCAACTGTTAGAGGATAAGAAGGACCAAATAATGAAGTCATAATCCACCTTTTAACTTTTGTGGTATGTGAAATCCCTAAATCATGTACCATAGTATAGAATCTACAAGATCAAAAGGGGTGAGAAGGAAAATCAGTCATCAAAAGATTGTTAGAAATGTGAGCCTTTATGGAATACCTTCAAGGGGATTCATGAAAGGAGAAAAAGTCTATCAAAGAACAAGGTACCAATCATAAGTTCACTACACTTCACATGCCATTGGAACCCTTACATGATGTATGTTCTCTTTGTGATGTTATGAAAGAAAATTATTCTCTTCAAGCTTGCAGGGGAAAGAGATGCAATAAGAGACCATTTACCTGGTAAGGTATAGTCATTAGGACAGTCCCAAATTACTATTAGAAGGCCTGAAGATGCAAGGAGTAGAGGTGTTGTCATAGTCAGTGGAAGGGAGCAGTCCAAAATGACATCCACAATCACATTGAAGATAGCAGCCTTAACATAGTGAAGCAACAGTATGAATGTAAAAGAAGAGCGAGAGAGACAGTCACAAAGCCAAAATCTGTGATAACAGTCATAGACTGTTGAAGACAATCATCATATGATTAATAGCATAAGTAACTGTCAAAGGGGTTATGGGTAGTTTAGACCACATGCAATCTTCTAAGAGTTTAATAGAGGCCTACAGTGAGTTATAAGAGCAAAAATATGTTTAGAATCATGGAGAAGTGATGTATGACTGTTACATAAGCAAAGAAACCTTGGCATATTGATCATATTTTATATATCATTGGGATTTTCATATGGGATGACAGAGGAATGAGGAAACTAGATACCAAACCACCCTAATGCAATGATGTTGGACAACCCATAAACAAGGAGTAGCAGAGACAGTAAATAGATCTCTCATGATCTAGCAAACATATAAAGCTTGTACAAATAATGTGATAGTCATACAGTGTCAAAGAGTGACAAAGAAGGCATGAGGACTATGAAAACCTTTTAGAGTCTATAGTAATTACATTTTTTAGTCTTTGAGACTCTACAAGCTTTTCAAAGGTTGTCTCAGATCAATTAAGAACAATGCTACAAGATATACATAAAGCCAGAAATAAGAGTCTACATCACATTTACATTGGGGTTTTCATATTTTATATATCATTGGGGTTTTCATAAGGGATGACAGAGGAATGAGGAAACTAGATACCAAACCACCCTAATGCAATGATGTTGGACAACCCATAAACAAGGAGTAGCAGAGACAGTAAATAGATCTCTCATGATCTAGCAAACATATAAAGCTTGTACAAATAATGTGATAGTCATACAATGTCAAAGAGTGACAAAGAAGGCATGAGGACTATGAAAACCTTTTAGAGTCTATAGTCATTACATTTTTTAGTCTTTGAGACTCTACAAGCTTTTCAAAGGTTGTCTCAGATCAGTTAAGAATAGTGTTACAAGATATACATAAAGCCAGAAATAAGAGGCTACATCACATTTACATTGATTGATTGGGAGGACAACTTGATAAATCACCATGAAGTTGTTTAGCAGTGATATGTGACTAGGTCTGCATGATAGAAGAGGGAACAGTCACTAAGCAATACTTTGAAACATAAGATCACGGCTAAAAGACTGTCACACAAAGGTCAACCATCCATTCATACAAGCAGTTGGCATAAAGAACTCATTGTTATCCCCAAAAGTCTTAGGTGTGCAAGTGCAAGTAATGAAAGGAAGTATATAAGCTTCTATAAAAAAAATTATCCTTCATTAACTCCATATGAGTTTGAAAGCCTAAAATAGAGGTCTGGCATGGGAAAGGCAGTAAACTATGAAAATACAATCTTTCAGGAACATCACAAGAAACCCTAAGTCTATTAGTAGTCTACAACTCAGTACAACAGTCAAAATCATGTATTGCATCCATAAGGGATGTAAACATATTAGGTCTTCTATTTTGACATTATATAGAAACCTATCATATGATTGCGACAGTTATACAATGTCCTACAAGTCATCTTAATGCAGCAGAGGAGCATGACATCATCAAAGAAGTTACCAGCCTTGTGAAGACTGTCAACATAGAATAACATCAAAGGGCAATCATGATGGCAGTATTAGAATAGTGAAATCTCATATAGGTCCTTTTAAACTCAAAGCCTCCATCTAAACCAAAGGAGCATACACAGTGCACAAGAAAGGATACAGGTGGAAAATGAAGTATAAGATCCTCAGAGCTACATCATACATTCAGAGATTCAATAGTAAAAGAACAGGTATAGTGATAGAGAGAGTAGTGAAATCTATGTTCATAGGTTTCGCTAATACATTTCATCTTCTTCGTTGACAAGAACATAGAGAAGCAGACAAACCTTCAAATGAGCCCTAGTACAGGTAGCAGTGAAGCACAGTGGAAAACCAAATAACATAGTTACCCCTTTTTAGAGTTCAAGAAATGCATAAAAACTTCATAGTTTTCAAATATATAAAGTGGAGGGGGGAGCACTACTCCATTACCATGATCAAGAAAGGGAAAACCCTAGAGGGTTTTATATGAAGAAAAGCAAAAGGAAACCTGAAATTTCATTAAGCAGTATTCTACTTTTTCCTCAGAGCAACAGTTTACGAACAACAAAGAAAATTTTCCATTATTGTCTTCACTGTTAGATAAAGAGCAACACAAAGGCATATTTTAACAAAGCTCTTCTTCAGAGAAAGAGAAGCTTCATTCCTCAGAGTTTCCATATTTCATACAAAGTATGAGTAGAGAAAGAGAAGGATTAGGTTTCTCATAATCTTCTCAAAAGCATATGCACAAAAAGAGACTACAAATAGCTACAGTTTTCCTCCATTGTAACTGTGAAGAGGAGACAACAATATTTTTCGCCATTTTCCTCATGAAGAGCATAGAACATTAAAAAAGGGGAGAATCCTTTCAGTTTCAAATCAGAATATGAAGTAGCAAAGCTGAAAGTTCTAACAAAATAGATTTTTCTTAGGGTTTGAAGGAGCATATGAAACTAGAACAGCAGAATGTAAAGGAACTTGCCAATTACAAAGCAAACCAGTGGAGACCAAGAGCACATAGAGCAATATGCCATAGCTTTCAATAGCATCTCTTCAAAACCCTTGGTGGTGCAAGAAGCAAAGCAATGAGAAGGAATAACAAAATGAAACTTTTAGGGTTTGTGAAGCTTTTGTCTTTCAATGTCCTGGCCCAATGCTTTATGATTTAAGTCATTTTTTACTTTTGAAAAGAAAAATTATTACAAGCAAGTCTTCCCTAAGGTCAACACTTTATCAAGTGTGAATGACTAGGATGCATGAGGAGCTTGTGGGGGGAAGGGATATATAAGGTGATCATGAAATTTTTTTGACTTTTTAAGGTCTTTTTTCATAATTGGTGAAGCAAAGACCACTTTTATGGCCTTTTAAGGTCTTATCTATGACGTAGGGAATTTTTGCATTGTTGAGCAGGTTTGAGGTCTTTTCATAAGCCAAGGGTAAAAAGAACATTATTACAAACCTTGTGAGATTTTTGTAAGGGTAGGAGATCTGAGTCAAATTGTAAACATGAAGACCCCTTTTCTCTTTTGTATGAGTAGAAATCAAATATATTGTATTTTAACACGTATTAAAGGTAGTATTTTACAAATTACCTTAATATTTGTTAAACAAAAACAAAGGAGATAATTATATAACACCTATTAAGGTAAGTCATAAACATGGATTACCCTTAATACTTGTTAAAATAATTTATTTTTGCCTTCCAAACATGCAAAAAAGATAAGAGAAGACAAACAGAAGGTGGAAACTCATGCAGGAGGATATTTTGCTTCTATTTTTGACTTTTGGTCAAGCAGGAATATTTTTGGAGGCCTATTCAGTCAACCACCTTGAGAAGAGGAATTCAAAGCTAAAATAACTCAATTTCGAGCAGTTATGAGCCCTGTAATTTAGGCCTCTTTCCCTTATGTTGTCTCCCAAAATAACTACAACCCTAGACCCTAAACCATTCACAAATCATCTAAGCCAAGGATGGTTGTTCTAGATGACTAGAAGAGGTTTATCAACAAGTTCAAGGTGATTTTGGGCAACCTATAGGAGTGGGTTAACTCCTCTGCACTTCAGGCTCAACTTAAACCTAGGAGGGATATTCCAAGGGGGATAATTGAATAGGTATTAAGTTCAAACCAGATGAACAACTAAAAATAATAGGACAACCAAACCCAAACTGCCTTCTAGGCCCCAAAGACTGTCACTAGACATAAACAACTAATTGTCACTAATAACCCCTATATAGATGATAAGAATGCACTCCCATTGACAATGGAAAGTGCAGGTATGCTTGCTTGCAAGACATACAAACTAACTACTTTCTTCACACATGATAAATTTGTTCTAATCTTTTAAGAGTGTGAGTGATCATGGAGAACTTCACAGCGGTGCCAAATATATTAGGTTACAGAGTCCACAATTCAATAGAAGGAAGAAAACAACAAGAGAAATGAAACATGCACTTTCTAAATATTCAGATGCAAGAAGAAACAACAATCAATGGAGAATATGCTTAATAATCCTTCATCAAGATACAATCAGTCATCTATAATCATTAAAGAGATCATCACATAGCATGTAATGTTTTAAGAATCTGTTCATTCATCTAATCAATGGTTACAGTCATACCACTAAGTGTGGAAAGAGAAAATCATATAAGAAATTTAGGTTCCTTAAAAGATTACATAAGAAAAAGGATAAGTCCATACACTAATAGCTGAAAACAATATAAACAACTTTCATGACCTATGTCTTCACTGCTAGAAAACTGGAACCTTTCTATTTTTTGAAACCCTAGAGAGCTCTGCACTAGAATACCTGAAATTGCCCCAACTAACCCACCCCTACTACATCTTTTATTTATGCATATATAGCCTCTAATTTTACTTGACCTAATCTAGGTTGCAATAAATTCCCTCTTGTGGGCTACGTCATAAAAATCTCGATGAGAAGGAACTTTCATCTACCAACAATAACTGCAACAAAATATCTGGAAGGGGTAGCTGAGAAGATGAAAATCTTCATTATTCGACCCTTGAATGTTTCTACCGATTTGAATCTACAATTTTCCCACCCTCAGGATGCCTAACAGTCTTCCTTCAACCATGGAGTTCTAGATCATATGGCCATGGTCCCCTGATATATGATGCAGCTATCTTTTTCGCATCCCCACAGAAGTAACATGATGTCATCCCTTTTTACATAGCACAAGTATGAAAAACCCCTCATGTGTACCTTCGCCTGCTACCCTGCAAGGAATCGACACCTTGAAAAGATTCCTTGTGGGCTAGCGGGAAATAATCATTCTGGAGCCTTTGTAAAGTATGTTCTTCCTTTTAAATCTGCAACCTGGAAAGATGCCACGTGTCACGATTCCAAATCCACACGGAAGGAGAAGAGCCATCTTTGTTTGGGCCTTATAGAAGGCATCTGAGCCTTCCATGTGGCACCATATAAGAAACCTGGACCCACGCCTTCTGCACTTTACACATGTCGCCAAGAGTGAAAAGGTTAAGTCGCTGAGTCAGGGCATTTTTAGAACTTTCAAACCACAAGTCAGGAGTTTGAAAGTTAGGAAAACTCCTGACCTCTTGACAATAAAGGCTTGAAAAGGCCTAGAGACATGTCAAGGAGTCGGGCGGTTCACTAACTTTCAAACCCACCGACTTAGGTTCTAGAAATTGAAAATCCCCCGATAACAAAGGAAAATATAAGGGGTCGGTCACTTCACGGTTTAAAAAGGCTTCAAGTGAAAACTTAAGCAACTGGTAACTGGGACAAATGGTCAATGAAGAAATATAACATAAAGTAGATAAATGACCATAAGCCTTAGAGTTTTGAAAGAAAAAATATGAAAATATTTATGGGGATTAACTCAAAACCCTAAAACTGAAAAAGGTGTCAACACTAGCTCTGGTTGGGGACATGTGCCAGGAAGTGGCATAGCGAGAATCCAAAATCTCTGAGTAGACCAAAACAATGACACAGGAACAAAAATAAAACACCATCAAGACCAAAAATGGTCATGACTACTCGGAATCAAAATTTATCAGATATAACAAGGTTTTACCACAAATTTTGAAGAAAAAACATTACCTATGAGAAGTAATGTTTCAAATGCTGCCCATGAATAGGCAACTCCAACAATTCTCCTTCCAAGTTTCTGACATAAAAGGTGTCCTCACTAGCCCTTTTATCAATCTGACATGGGCCTACCCATAGTGGCTCAAACTTATTGTGTTTTCATTTGTCTTTTGACTTTGCATTCCAAAGAAGAACCAAATCACCAATTTGAAAACACCTCTTAACCACTCTCTTGTTGAATAGATGCTCCATGTATTGTTCCCTTAGTAAGTTTTTGTCATCTACCATCCTTCTGACTTCATCCAACTCTACTAACTGATACATTCTTAATGCCATAGCATCATCTTCATCTTCTTCTATTTGTTGTAGTAATTGATACATGAGCAACTCCAATGACATTGGCATTTTGTCTTCCTTCCCATATACTAATTCAAAAGGACTCTTGCCTATAGCACATTTATAGGTGATCCTATCAGCCCAAACTACATACTTCAGCTTGTCATCCCATCTTTTCTTGTTCTCATCTAAAGTCCTCTTTAAAATTTTCATGAGGTTCTTGTTACTGGACTTAGCCTATCCATTACTTTGTGGATGATATGGTGATGAATGAATCAAACTTATCCCATAGTTGGAACATATATTTGCAATGTCCTAAGATCTAAAACACATGGCATTGTCTGCAACAATTCTAGATGGCACACCAAATCTAGTTATCAGATTGTTCAACAAGAACTCAATCACTACCTTGGATGTGGCATTGCGAGTTGGAATAGCCTAAACCCACTTAGTAAAGTAATAAGTTGTCACCAATATCCACATGTATCCATTGCTTGATCTCTCCTAGATCTACCCTATGAAATCAATGTCCCATTGCTGAAAGGGTGCTCCAATGGTAATACTCATAAGGGGAAGGGCACCTTGAAACTTCAACTTACCTGCAAATCTTTGATAGGCATCACACTTTCTAATTTGTTTTGAAACATCTTTGAAGAGACTAGGCCACCAAAAACCTACTCTAATGATCTTATGTGTTGTGGTTTTAGCATAAAGATGCCCACCACAAACTCCTCGGTGATATTCATCAATAACTTCCTCAGACTGTTGTTGGTCTAGACATTTTAACAACAATCCCTCATGATTTCTCTACATTAAAATACCTTGGATCAAGACATACATTTGGGATTGGAGTTTAGGTGTCCTTTGTTGAGTTACACTCATGTCTGGAGGGAAATGTATGTTGACAAGATAAAAGATAATATCCCTATACCATAGGTCATCTGTCAAAGCACACACATCAACAATTTGAGAATAATATACTTCATTTATCTTAGTTGCCTCTAAGTTAGAATTTGCCATCAACTTAGCTAAACCCTGGCCTCTAACTAGTTTTGTAATTTGTATGTCCATGTCATATTCCTGGATCCTATTGATCCATCTACACCTCCTACTTGAAGCTTCATGTTGTATGAAAATATCCTTCACAACTATGTTTGGCACATATGCTATGATCTTGGCACTTGTGAAGTAAGATATCAAATTCTTTATGGCTTTAACCAATGCATGGGCATGCTTCTCCATTATGGAATAATTCAATTCAACAGCCTATAAAGATTTGCTAAAGAATCCTATAGGTTGTTGAAATCCATCTTTATTCTTTTGAAGTAAAACAACAACAATAGTCTAAAAAAAAGAAAAAGAAAACAACTGAAGGGGTTTAGAATAATTTGGACTTATCAATATAGGTGCCTCCTTGAGAGCTTCCTTGATATCCTTGAATGCTTCAAATGGTTCTTTCTCCCATATAATAGATTGCCCTTTCTTGAGCATTTTAGAAATAGCTTTAGTCTTTTCGGCAAAATTAGGAATAAACCTCCTATCAAAGTTGATTTGCCTAAAAAAAGACTGTATCCCCTTAACTGATTTGGGCTAAGGAATGAGATCAATAGCATTGACTCATTCTGGATCTATCTTTACCCCATCTTTTGACACAATGTGCCCTAGCAACTTGCCTTCTTCAGCTCCAAACTGACATTTTTTAGGATTCAAAGAAATCCCATAGTCTAAGAACCTTTGAAAAATTACTTCGAGATGCTTGCAGTGCTCACCCCTTTCTTTTGAAAATGTTGTCAGGCCATCCTGATAAACCACCATGATCTCATCAATGAGACCGGAAAAAGCTACATCCATAGCTCTCTGAAATGTAGACCAGGCATTCTTTAAACCAAATGGCATTCTTAGGTATACTTAGGTTCCCCAAGGAGTGGTGAATGTTATTTTGTGTTGTTTAGACTCCTTAACCAACACCTGGTTGTATCCAGAGAATCCATCCATCATTGACATTAGTTCTGAACCAATAACCTTTTGTATTAAATGGTCTATGCTGGGGAGAGGGTAGTTGTCTTTTAGGTATTTGATGTTCAAATTCCTGAAATCAATAAACAACTTGATTTCCCCATTCTTCTTTCTTACTGGGACAAGGTTGGATACCCACTCAGAATGTCTGATAGGTTTTATAATGCCTCCCTCTTTCATCTTCAACAATTCCTTTTGCATCTTGGGAGCAATGGTAGGATTTATAGGCCTTTGTTTTTGCCTAAACAGTTTTGCATCAAGTTCAAGTGGAATAGTATGCTGGAATAGATCCTCCTTATAATCTTTAAGCTCGTCATAGGACCATGCAAAACACTTCTTGAATTTTTTGAGCAAAGCAATCAACATCTTCTTCTCATGAGGTTTCAACCTTTTTCCAATGTAAACCATCTTGCAAATATGTGCCTGATGTGTTGTCGTTGATGTCAACATATCCTTCTGTCAGAAACAGTGAAGATAGTACAGAGGAGTGATTAGTATTTCCAGTAAGATGAAGATCAGAGTTCACGGATTAAAGGGTTTGTATAGGGTTGCCTAATGTTTCTCTAGTTAAGATTTGAAAGGTTCGCATGAAGATTTGGCAAAGTTATGGCCCTTTGAGTAGAATAGGTTTCTGTAGCTATTCTGTTGTGATAGAGTGGCAAGAAGTTGGTCCGGATTGGTCTGGTATGAAAATATTATGATCTGCAAATCTAGAGGCATGTTAGGGATGTTGGTGTGTTCCCTCAACTCAAGTGGTTCATGGTTTGGAGATCCAGAAGCAATATTTCTAGTTTGACAGTCATGGCAGTGTGTGTTCTTGAGGTTCAGTATGAAAATGCGAGTGATTTTGGTGATGCCAAGTTGTGTGGTTATTCATGTTGACTTAATTGTGCTTGTGGTGGTCTCTAGATCGTGTGGCTATTGTGTTGGTGGTCTGTAATGACAAAGGAGCTTGTGATTGAAGATTTCCTCTTGGTTGTTGTTGTTCTTCCTAGTCTTGGCCGACCGAATGTTCCTAACATGTTGTAGATGATCTAAAAATCATTTTATGAAGCATGGTGTGTTAATGGAGGAAGATTCAAGTCTCAGCTATGATTGGCCAACAGTGTAAAGATCCACGTTAAGATTGGCCGACCTTGTTGATCATTCCAAGATGGATAAAGTGTATTAATACTTGTTAAAGAGTTTTCAAACATTATCCTTGTGCAAAATAGATCAAATCCGAATAAAGGATCAAAATAAGATCAGAGAAGAAAAGGAACGAGAGCAGTATAGAGTGTGAAGATAGTAAAGAAGAATCTAGGGCAAAGAAGAAGTTTTTGAGCATTCATTGAAACTGAACCAGGCATGAAGTAGATGCTATTTCTTAGTTAATTTATTCTATTCTAAATTAATTTTGTAGGCAGTGAGCCTCCTCTTTTGAGTAGTAAGCTCTGGGCAGTGCACCCGAATGCATGTGCATTCCCATTTCTAAAAGTACTTTTAACAGGGTACAAAATTTTGTATGTTAACCCCCACAGTGGGTTTTCCCTTAACTGGGTTTCCACGTCAAAATCTTGGTGTCAAGTATGTTGATTATGTTTCTACTCTTATGTTCTTAATCTATGCTTTAATGTTTGCATCACTAATCTGGTAGTAAGATAATAAAGAAGGTTGAAAGTAGAAAAAGATTAAATTGTGTGACAACTGATTCACCCCCCCTCTCAGTTGTCCGGTCTAATTCCAACAATTGGTATCAGAGCCAGATCCTCTTTTAAAAGCCTAACCACTTGAGGAGATCCAAGATGTCGACCTACAAGAAGGATAGTCCAAGATTAATGGAACAAATTATTTTGTTTGGAAGAATCGCATAGAGTGCCATTTACAATGCATGGGCGATGCCTATTGGGTGATAACTAGTGTTGAGTATAAACCTTCGGAGAAAGGTCCTTCAACTCTAGATCAAGTCAAAGATGTTGAAAATAACCTTCAAGCTTAAGAAGCCTTGTTAAGTGCCCTGACTAATTCTAAGATGACAAATGTCTTTGGTCTAAAAATTGCTTATGAAATTTAGAAAAAGTTGGAATATCTGTATGAAGGTGATAAGTATGTCAAATGTGTGAAGCTGCAAATTCTGAGAGGAAAATTTGAAACTATGAGGATGAGTGAAGATGAAAACATCACAATCTACATGCAAAAGCTAAATGAACTTGTGTGTGGTATTAGGTGTGCCGGTGGAACTTTGGAAGAATCAAAGATTGTATCAAAAGTACTCAGATCTTTACCTGATTCTTACAAATATAAGTTTGCTGCTATAGAGGTGATTAGGATTGTCTCAGATGTTACAAGAGATCATCTGGTTGGAAAAATTTTATCTTTTGAATTAAGTGAGTTTGGTTATTCTCTTCCCAAATCTGAATCTGCATTTAAGGCTAGTGTATATGGAAAACAAAGATATGATCTGGGTGAAAGCTCTTCTGTAAGATCAAACAGATTAATGAAGACAAGGAAGGATCTTGAATATATTAAACTTGAAACTGCTGATCTTGAAGCTCTTCTCACCAAAAGATTACTAAGAGGATCCGGTAAGTATGAAGGAAAATTTCCACTCAAATGTTTTGCTTGTAATAAGATTGGTCATTTTACCTCAAGATGTCCAAAGAGGTTTTCAAAACCAAACCCTAAAAGCTATCGAAATCATACCAAATGTTACTATTGTTGCAAGTATGGGCCTTACCGGTGTTGTCATTGAAGTCAACATACTCCTATTGCATTGGTGATAATGATTGGATGATCTGTATGCTAAGTGTTAGTGCCTGAATTGACTGACAGTTTTTGAGAAATTTTCATGCAGGCACCTTCCCTAAATATCCAAAAAATGTTCTAAGTGTTGGACCTCCTCGGCATTTTTTCAGCTGCAGCATCATATTTTCTTCGAGGAGGAAGTCATCATCATCATGTTTGCTTCGATGGTGATCAGCATCATCATGTTTTCTGTCGACTTGTTTTTCATCAGGATCATCATATTTCAATATCGGGTGATGTTTGGATATCATCCCGATCCTGCTGATGAGCTACAGTGTGCCCTGATTTGCTTGCGGGGATCATCATATTTCAATATCGAGTGATGTTTGGATATCATCCCGATCCTGCTAATGAGCTACAGTGTGCCCTGATTTGCTTGCGGGGGGTGATTTTTCAAGTATCCGGTGATCTTCCAATTATCACCCTGCCCTTTTATGATGATGATGTCACCCCGATCTTCCGAGGGGGTCATTTTCTAAGTTGTTCAACCCGGCCTATTTTTTCTTAAGGGTCGTCGTCATCATCATGATCATATTTCCAGTTATCGCCGTGTTGCTTGCTTGCGAGGGTCATCATATTGTCTACCTGCATGATCTTTCGCTAGGGTGATATTTTAACATCGGGTGATCTTTGTTAAGATCATCCTAATGATGTTGCTGTAAAGTTCTAAGTGTGACCCGATTTTTCATCGTGGTCATCATATTTTGGACGTCAGGATGATCTTAGTCAATATCATCCTGATGTTGTTGTATCACTTCATGTTCGTTGTTTTATCATCCTGATGTCGATATGATGATGACGTCATCTGGATATGAGGAGGTGCGCAGTAGGCAGATATGTTGATGACGTCAGCAGGATATGATGATGACGTCATCAGGATGTTCATCGGCTAAGCAGGAGGATTTTCCTCCGATGGATCAGGTTGTGCCGATGAAGGCGATTATCATGCAGGTGATATTGCGATGATGATGCTGACGTCAGGATGATTTTTCAAGCAACAGGATATCATGCTGTTGGAGGATGATGATGAAGTCTTATACTAGTGTCGTCAGGAGCAAAAGCACCGACATCATATATGCTCGTGGCCTAGTATATAAAGTGTTGAAAAGGTCACCGCGGGGTGCATGTGGGATAATTGATATCCTGCATATTTGAAATATCATGACGATGAGGTATCTTGGCGGGAAATGGTTGCGATGCACAGTTTGACGTTTTCCCGAGGCCGCGGGTTGGTGCGCCATTAATGGCGAAGGTTGCAGAGGTATGGACGGATCTGGTACCCGATTGAAGGTGTACATCAACGGACAGTGGCGCAGGGCTCGAGGTTTCTTCCTGTCTCCTCCCCTACCTGCTGCATTCATGTTTGGGCGCCAATCTGGTAATGCGTTGAGCGCCATTTTTCTGATACTGTGTATCTGGCGGGATTTTTGGTCAACCATGTAATTAATTGCTGTGGTACACTACCTGGCTGTTATAAGCAGGAAGTGTTACTCATTTTTGGTTGTTGTTGAAAGTTGAAGATTTTTGGCTCTGTAATTCAAAACAAGCTGATCTGGTTGCTCTGTACAGCTAAACCTATGAGTTTATGTATCTCTTGTTGTATGTTTTGGCACGAACCCACTGATTTCATGATTAATCTTATATGAGAAATGCTATCTTAGCATGTGTTTTGTTAATTTTGTCTCCAGTATTGCATGTATTCTTCTTCTGAATCTGGATATTTGGGTAATGTTTAGATTCTAGAGCATAGAATTCCTATGTTGAATGTCTGATCTTTTAACTTCGGCTCAAGGGGTAGATTAAACTGTTTTCAGGTTGAACATTGGGAAGGGTATACTGCAGTAGGGATGCCATAAGTAGAGATAACTTAACACTCTGTATTGGGAGATATCTGTAAGGCAGGTATCACATATATTCCCCTGAAATCCAGTTTTAGTTGTTCATGCTGATCATTCACAGGTGTATGTCTACTGACTCCAGGCCCTGGATAGGCACCAATCTTGCTTTGTGTTTGTGTTACAACCATGTCCAACTTTGCATCCAAACTTAAAATCAAAATCTAAATCTAAAACAATCTTTAGGACATTAGAATTAGTTTTAGGATCCTCAGTCCTCTGTCTACAACTACAATTAGGCCCAAAGCTAGCCCCTTTGCTCTTATCTTTCAGTTTTGGTCTACTCACAGGAGGACGTATCTGCTTTCTGTCAGCATCCCAGCCTTGTATGCATATCCTCATGGATGTTGAGTAGGGAATACCCCCCTAGGTCTTGCAGAGCCTAAAGAAGAAGAGATAAAATATAGAGTCTATCTCCTACACTGTTGGCCCCTGGCCCAGAGATCCTGTTGATCACTGATGGCTACCTTGTAGGGAAATCTGGGAATAAGCATCTAGTCTGGGAAAAAGTCAACAGAAATTGGCGACTCTACTGGGGAGAAAATTGATGAAAAAGTGTTATATCTTGTGGCCCATCTGAGTCACCAACAAAATGATGCTCTGCTGGTGGAATGAACCTGGAAAAGTAGCTTTCAGCTATTGAAAATTTTGTCCTCTCTGGAGAGGTGGCGACTCTACAAAAAAGATCTGAATGCACATGAAAGATGGATGTATGTGATGTGACAAAAATGTGTTGTTCATTTTTCTGCATCTGTATGAGAAAAGGTACCTTGTTCCTTCCCCTTTATATTTGTTGTTTTGCTGCATAAGTTAGATGCCAGGGGAAGCCTTAGGTCTTAGACAGACAAAGGATGTCTAAGAGTAAGATTTTTATGAATCCAAGTATGAATTATCCCATACTCAGTGGTGAAATGTCGAATAAAAGAATAGAAGAGATAAGAAATAGATTGATATTCTTAGAGGTTGAGCAGGCCCAGTTAAAAAGCAGTAACCCTGTTGTGTCTGCCAGTCAGAAGGCTAAACCTCTTCTCAACCCTTTTGATCCTTTGTATGACCAACTGGATTTGTCATGGGTGGATTATAAAGTAGAAACTATGCCTGCTAGGATATACTGTCAGATGCCTAGATTTAGTGGTCACAATGTATGTGATGGGAATGCACATATCCAAAATTTTCACAGTTTTATGGGAAAATATTCATTCAGAGATGAGGATATGTGGATGAGGTTTTTTGTTAGGTCCTTTGATGCAAAAGCAAAAGACTGGTATTTGAGCTTTCCAAAGAAATCCTTTGCCTGTTGGGATGAGCTTGCTGACTATTTCAAGGAAGAATTTGCAAAAGAACCGGCTGATCTTGTTGCAGAATTGATGAGAATCAGAAAACAAGATGAAGAGCCATGTGTTGATTTCAGTCATAGGTTTGCAATAGCCCTTTCACAGATCCCAGAAGTCTTCAGACCTGATATTTCAGCCTGTGTTGGCATATTCTTTGAAGCTTTTGAGGAGGGCTTTAGTGCAATACTGAGGGATTTCAAGGTGACAAGTATGCAGATGGCATACAGGTTCATAGAAAAGATAGAAAAAATCAGAAATGTGTACCTGCTGAAACCCCTGTCCCCAGGCCTTGGTGTGAAAAATCGTTGTGAAGCTGTAAATGACCAAATAATTAAGGCATCATGTGAAGATGAAAAGATGAATATTGAAGGTGCTAGTGAAAGGACTAATGAGGATTCCCATTGCAATGATGAGGCATCTGACCATGAAAACAATAACGAGGTTGTGGACAGCAATGAACAACTTTTGGAATGGACCTGTGGAGATAATTGTGAGTATTGTACTCAAGACAGAGAAGATATAAGCAAACAGAGAAACAGTCCTATGTGTGACCCATTGACTTCTTTTCAAACACATGGGGATCGTGAAGAGCAGTCAGAGATTGAAACAAGTGCTGGTTCAGAGCATGATTGTTTTTCATTTGATGGCTGTTTTGCTTATGACACACAAGCTGATACTCCTCCACAAAGGGAATCCATTGGTGATGAAGATGCATGTTCTGCTGCCCATGAACAAATGGCATACTATGATCAAGCTGATGTACCTGGATCACCCATCTTTGACACATATGGTGATGAGGATTTATTTGAGTATGGTGAGGTTCTAGACATTGTTTTTGGTTTGGATTCTATTTCTCATCCTGATGAAAGAGGAAACAACATACATCAGGTAAGTGACTGTGAAAATGTGCCTGATTTGAAAGAGATGCCAGAGCCTGATCTTTTCCAGCTTGGTGTACCAGATGGTTGTGTACATGATGTACACAATTGTGATTTTGAAAGCTTTTCTTTTGATGTGCCAGTATATACAATGAGCTCTGATCTTCCTAGCTGTGTGGTGGACTTTGAGTGTTTCCTATTTTCAGTCCAACTAGGAGATCATGTTGCAATGCATGATGATGATATAGATGATAAGTGCTATATGCCATATGAGTATGCATTGCTTGATACATTCTACACCCACATGTCACATGATGCTGAAGGTTATCTGCACAGGTTTGACAATGACAAGCCAAATCAAAGGGTTGAGTGTGCAGATGACAAGGTTTGTTTGTGGGTGGATCCTGACAGTATCTCCAGGCTTGACCCAGTGCATGCAGATGAAAACAAGATATTTGACAAAGGGAGATACATGTTTTTCTTTTCTTGGTGGCCTTAGGCCATCAAGTGTGTTTGGTGATGCAGGTCAGTGCAGTATTTGACTCTGTGCCCAATGGATAAGGGACTGGTCTGCATCCCAGAGTTCTGGGGTTCTCACTGCAGTCTTGCACCTGCACGTCCCCAGACAGAGCCAGTGTTAGTGCCTGAATTGACTGACAGTTTTTGAGCAATTTTCATGCAGGCACCTTCCCTAAATATCCAAAAAATGTTCTAAGTGTTGGACCTCCTCGGCATTTTTTCAGCTGCAGCATCATATTTTCTTCGAGGAGGAAGTCATCATCATCATGTTTGCTTCGATGGTGGTCAGCATCATCATGTTTTCTGTCCACTTGTTTTTCATCAGGATCATCATATTTCAATATCGGGTGATGTTTGGATATCATCCTGATCCTGCTGATGAGCTACAGTGTGCCCTGATTTGCTTGCGGGGATCATCATATTTCAATATCGAGTGATGTTTGGATATCATCCCGATCCTACTGATGAGCTACAGTGTGCCCTGATTTGCTTGCGGGGGGTGATTTTTCAAGTATCCGGTGATCTTCCAATTATCACCCTGCCCTTTTATGATGATGATGTCACCTCGATCTTCCGAGGGGGTCATTTTCTAAGTTGTTCAACCTGGCCTATTTTTTCTTAAGGGTCGTCGTCATCATCATGATCATATTTCCAGTTATCACCGTGTTGCTTGCGAGGGTCATCATATTGTCTACCTGCATGATCTTTCGCTGGGGTGATATTTTAACATCGGGTGATCTTTGTTAAGATCATCCTGATGATGTTGCTGTAAAGTTCTAAGTGTGACCCGATTTTTCATCGTGGTCATCATATTTTGGACGTCAGGATGATCTTAGTCAATATCATCCTGATGTTGTTGTATCACTTCATGTTCGTTGTTTTATCATCCTGATGTCGATATGATGATGACGTCATCCGGATATGAGGAGGTGCGCAGCAGGTAGATATGCTGATGACGTCAGTAGGATATGACGATGACGTCATCAGGATGTTCATCGGCTAGGCAGGAGGATTTTCCTCCGATGGATCAGGTTGTGCCGATGAAGGCGATTATCATGCAGGTGATATTGCGATGATGATGCTGACGTCAGGATGATTTTTCAAGCAACAGGATATCATGTTGTTGGAGGATGATGATGAAGTCTTATACTAGTGTCGTCAGGAGCAAAAGCACCGACATCATATATGCTCATGGCCTAGTATATAAAGTGTTGAAAAGGTCGCCGCGGGGTGCATGTGGGATAATTGATATCCTGCATATTTGAAATATCATGACGATGAGGTATCTTGGCGGGAAATGGTTGTGTTGGGTGAATATTTTGTCGTTAACTCGCTAACGGCAAAATGGGTATATCAGCCACAGCTATGATGAGACAAAGTCTCTCCTCTCAGCAAGGGGAGGTTCCCTCTAATTACTTAACTTTTGTAAATCAAACACTTATCAAATTTATGTACACTAAAAACTATGTTTGGGGTGGTTCCATCTCATCTCATTCTCTTTTTTCAGAATAGATGTTTATATTTCAAACTCTCAATATAAAACTTATAAATTATCACAATATCACAGAAACACAAAGTTTTTTGTTACCTCACTCACTACTTGTAACCAGAACTTTTTTGAAGCAAAATGCAGCCCAAAGTCTTCACTCTTCTTCAATATGATAAAAACGATTCAAATATAACAACTTGCAGCACAAAGTCCCCAAACTGTTGTATTTTCACAAACATGAACATATAACCCACAACCGATTTGATAACACAAAGTTTATCAGAATCAAATCTAGAGCGCTCTTCAATCACTTGAAACAAACTCCACCTTTCAATTATTATCAATTAAGATTATGATAGCAAGACATAAGAACAAAACTATCACAACGCAAATAATCCCAAGACAAAGATTGGAATTGAACTTGCTTTCTTGTATTGATGAATATTTGAATATTGATTTTCACAATAAGCACAAAGTCTTGATTTGCTTTTCAATTCGCCAGAGTTTTCTTGCAATAGATAAAAGATAATATTTACAAAAGAGGTCCCCTTTATTTATAGGGAAAGACCTTGAGAAAATCTAGGAAATCTACAACTACTTTGACTTATTCAAAAATAGGAGTCCTTATTGACTTGGGACTTCCTATTTTTTACATGTAATTGCATATCAAAAAAGTACATGTAAAAATGTCCAAAACTGTTTTGAAAGTACATATGGAGATCAGAAAATAAACTAAGGGAAAAAATCAGCTGCTTTAACTTGTGTCACCACCCTTTTTCACGTGGTCATCATACATAGTGAAGGTCGCCTGCATCTCAATGCTATCTAGTTTGAATGTGTTTTTGAAAATCATCCTGGCCCTCACTATGGCATCCCTTACTGTAGTGATTGACTTGGCATGATTGGTTAACCTGGTTTTCAAATTGTCCAAGGTTAACTGGTTGTCTAATATGTTGTCCACAGAAGTTATTGAAAATACCTTGTCTTCAAATTCCTGCTGAAACATGTCCTCAAATTCCTTAACCATTTCTTCTGCAGAAAGAAACTGGTTATCCTGTGATACCAATTTACAGGGCAACTCCTCCAGCTTATGCAAAATGTTAACATCATTTTCTTCACTGGTTTCCTTGGCAGCTTCGAGATCCTTGATCAAATTTCTTAGCACATTGCTCCTGTACATTAGAGCTTCCTTTGTCTCTATATATGAATCTCTGTTGGAAATGGCGCCAATGGATATTAAAGTGCTCATTTTCAGCTTCCTCATTTCAACCCACTTATCATGAGTATCCTCTGTGTGCTCAATATCATGAGAGATGGCATCAATGAGATCGTTGAGTTCTGCTCTTACTTTCCTCATCTTATCCGTTTTCTCAAATACCTCCTTGAGCAAAGAGATTCCCTGAGCTCGCATCCTGTCTAAGTACTCTTCAAGTACTTTTCCTCTGAGGTGAGTCTTTTCCGCTTTCAGGATGACGGGGTCTTCTACAGACACGGCCTCTGGAGTAACTGCTTCTGAATTCAACGTGATCTTTCTTACCACTGCAGTCAGCTGTTCTGCTTTTGCCTTGTAGTAGTCTTTCATTTCTTTTTCCCTATCAAATTTCTGGATCAGGATGTCCATGGCTGACTGCATATCATTTTTAGCGCTTTCATGGGTGATTTTGCCCAATTCAACCCTAGAAATAGAATAGTCATTCATGTCAAAATTTTCGACAGTTGCATCTTGTGGGGGTTTTGCTATCTCCAAAACCTTCTGCCCCTTTTCTTCAAGTACTCTTGAAAGGATCTTTGGTTTCTTCGGAGCCTTAGGTTTTGCAGGTGTCAGCTTAGTGAAATCAAAATCATCTGGAGAGATGACTTGCTTTTTCCTCTTTGGCGTGTAAGCTGACAACCAAGGTGGCAGCAGAGAAGTATTCACATTGGAGTCCATTCCTGCCACTGGTGTTACAGGGACTGTACTTGTGCTGGTGGTAGAAACAATAGGCGGGGTGTTGGTAAAAACCGCACCTGTTACATTGGCACTTGAAACTTGCTCAGTATTCATCACAAAATGATCAAACATAGAAGTATCTCCTATATCAAATGACGAAGAAGACAAACTAGGAATGGAATCAGAAGAATGGAGAACATTTTCAAAAGTGCCCTGGGGGGATTCAGAGGAAGGAATGATAATGGGGGAAGCAGGCACAGGGGGTGCAACAGGTGTATTGTCTTGTGGAGACAAAGCCTCTTTATCTTGTTCCTCTGACCCCTTGTCTCCGACATCCATCTCTTCTGTAGCTGGCTCTTCAGTTGCTGGATCCTCGGCCGCTGGCTCCTCAATCTCCATATCCTTCGCTTCAGGTTCCTTCTCAACAACCTTTGCTTTCTTTGTCACAAATCTAATTTTAGGTTTATGTGTTTTAGAGGATGATGGAGCATCACTCTTATTCTTCGTTCTATTTTCAACCTTCTTACCAGTTTGCTCTTGAACTTCAGTTTCTGAACCAGTGAGGAATTCCTTCAGCGTAATTCCTTTATCTTCCAGCCACTTATTGGTGTTGGCCAATATGGGTTCAAATCTCTTCCTTAGGGAAGTCAGCTCCTTTTGGGACCATTGGATTGGCAGTAGAGGAGTACCAGCTATCTGTTCTGCTTCATACTTGGCATCAACCAATTCGCCATCATCCACAAGGTCCTCTGGAATATCAGCAAGTCCAAGGTATTCAATTTGCTCTAGAGACAGCCTGCTGTAGTCCAGTTTCCTGATGTCTTCCTCTGTTCTCAAATCTATCCAGACATCTTCCACCATGGGTTCATGGAATTGTGTTTTCCTCTTGATTTTATCCTTTACACCCCGGTAATCAAACTTTGGTCTCCTCTTGAATTGCTTCATGGTGACCAGCTGCATCTCCGTTTCCATAGCTCTTGCCTTTGCGGCAGTCAATACTGAGTATCTGCCGATTTCTACAGGAAATCTGAAGCCAGGCTTCTTGAGTTCCATCTGTTTGTTATGCACGACAATCATTTGCCTGCACAACTCCATCAAGACCAATCTATCTGAAGGAAACCTTGGAAGCATATAAGGGTAACCTTGGAAAAAGCCAACCCTCAAGTAGGAGAAAGATGGAAATTGCAAAAACATACAACCAAAACCATTAACCACTGTCCATGCCTCATCTGAGATTCTTCTCTGCTCCAGTTGGGGATTGAAAAGACACAAGAATACAGCAAAGAATGCATCATTCACTCTCCTGAAATGGTGAATTGAGCCTTTCAATGTTAGCTGAGAATAGTACTGGTATACTGGGACTACTCTTCTATCCCCTTCTGACGACAATCCTGGAAAAATCCTCATGGAGGCTGCAATGTATACCAGATAGGAAGTCATGAAGAACTTGGAGGTAGTGGATACCTTCGTCAACTGATCATGCAAAGCGTTACTAATTTGCTCTCCCCAGAAAATAACCTGCTTGCCTTGGAGTATGACCTTAATGAAGGGATACATCCATTCCTGAAATTGTGAAGAGGAAGACAAACCTCTTATCCTGCTGAGGAGGGTAATCAGGTCACCAACTTCCTCCACGAAATCACTTCGAGGGAAGCTGCGTGGCCATCTAGACAAACTTGACCTCGCAATCTTCAACCATTTGTTGTTGATTACTTTCTTCGCTTTCTCTGGATTCTTATCATATTCCTTTTGAGCTTCGGTGAAATCAAGCTTCAACACCTCTGTTGCAGGAGGACACATGAACACCTTGTCAATAAACTCAGGGTCCAACCTGATTATTACATTACCACTGGCGTCCACCACAGCTCTGATATCTTTGTTGTAGAAATGGGCGCACTGAAGAACAAATTCTGTATTGTGAGCTGCCACTGGGAAGGAGGATACCAGATGAATATTACTTTCCACTATTTTCCTCATCATAGCACTGGGGTTGCTCGACTTGGTTCTCTCTACAAACTCAGCCATATCAACATGGCCAATCTCTGTATCTCTAATATCTTCAACATTAGAGTGGACTGAGGTGATTGGGAAAACACCTTGATATTTGTACTTCATAGCTTTTGCCTTCTTCGGAGACAAATCAGTCATTTGGACGATCTTTCACTGAAGAGAAATTTGACGTCGAAAGGAGCTCCGCAGAAGAAACTGCAACAGAAATCATGATCATGCAATCAGGGAAAATATGGGCAATCTGGGAAAATTGCATGTTGACGATCACGACTATGGGAGTGCGCTTGAAAAAGGGCTATAGTGCGAGCTGGCCAAGGATCAGAGGAGAAGCGGGCTCGGGAAAATGAAATTGGAAATTTTCCAGTGTTAGGAAAATTTGAGATATTTTTTGCACGGGCGGCAAAATTCGCCGCCCTTGCATGTGAGGGGTTTGATATTGTGCATCGGCGGCGAATTTCGCCGCCCGTGCAGTTTGAGAGAACCGTGAGATGGTTGGAGCGGCGAATTTTGCCGTCAATGCAGGAATATGATAAGGAGTTTTGTTTGGTAAGAGCGGCAATTTTCGCCGACACTGCATTTGATAACTAGTAACTTCATCTTTTCGATGTTCCGTCGACGATTTTTGCCGACACCACATGGGGGTTCCATATATGTACGAGCGGCGAATTTCGCCGACATTACATGGCAAGGTAAAGTGAAGTCCGGGCGGCGAAAAACGCCGACGTTGCATGGCAAGGTAACATCTGCAAGTTTTGAGCGCAGGGAACGGGATGTTCGCCGATTCAACACTCAGAGGTAACCAAAAACGTAAACATGGCAAAATTCGCCTATGTTGTATGAGAGGAATGCAATGTGGGTTTGGGAAATCTAGGGCACGCAGTCCTTAGGGTTTTCGGGGTAGAAGTTAGGGCACGCAGGTGGACAACACAACACGAAAACAACAGACTCTAAACAAACACGAAACGCAAAAAACAACCAACTAAAAAACAACATCAAACGCAAAACCTATGATAAACTTGAAGGAAAAGTTGAACGACAAGTGGAAGGTGGGACTTACCCGTGTTTGAAGTGGAAACCCTAAGAATAGATCCGTCGGTGAATCGGCAAACGGTGAGATCAAACAAGCGTCGAGCGAGTCGCGCAGAAGATTTGTGGATAAGGAATGACGAATGGTAAGAAGAAAAAGCTTTTTAAAGGGTTAAAACTGGAGTTTGAATGCCTGGCACGAGTGGCCATTAATGGCATCCGACACCAAAATCCTGAAGATCTCGTTCGGGCGGCGATTTCGGCCGCTACGACATCGCCGTTGACCAATATGCGAAGTCGGCAAAAAAGGCCGCCGATGCATGTGATGCAGTTTCGACGGACATATGCGATAGCGGTGATTTTACCCGCTTTCGCACTTTGGACTCAAAACGATGTAATAGCGGCAAATTTAGCCGACATTACATCAAAACAAACAAACTTAAGGGATATGTAAGAGCGGCAAATTTTGCCGCTCTTGCATATCAAGAGTCAAAAATTCACGAACTTAAAAACGACTAAAGTTAACATCCTAACCAATTTACGACTTGAACTTTCCTCGCCTTCATTGAGAAATTAATTCAAGGAAGCGTCGTAAAAATGTCAAATGACCTCGCACGAGAACAAGAACATCTTTTCTCGATTTGCGATCTTAGAGTGTAGTTTCACGAAACGGACAAGTTTCGTGGGGTTGTCTACAAAAAACGAGCGTAGCTGATTTTGAGAACAACAGGTTGCGATGCATAGTTTGACGTTTTCCCGAGGCCGCGGGTTGGTGCGCCATTAATGGCGAAGGTTGCAGAGGTATGGACGGATCTGGTACCCGATTGAAGGTGTACATCAACGGACAGTGGCGCAGGGCTCGAGGTTTCTTCCTGTCTCCTCCCCTACCTGCTGCATTCATGTTTGGGCGCCAATCTGGTAATGCGTTGAGCGCCATTTTTCTGATACTGTGTATCTGGCGGGATTTTTGGTCAACCATGTAATTAATTGCTGTGGTACACTACCTGGCTGTTATAAGCAGGAAGTGTTACTCATTTTTGGTTGTTGTTGAAAGTTGAAGATTTTTGGCTCTGTAATTCAAAACAAGCTGATCTGGTTGCTCTGTACAGCTAAACCTGTGAGTTTATGTATCTCTTGTTGTATGTTTTGGCATGAACCCACTGATTTCATGATGTTTTGGCATGAACCCACTGATTTCATGATTAATCTTATATGAGAAATGCTATCTTAGCATGTGTTTTGTTAATTCTGTCTCCAGTATTGCATGTATTCTTCTTCTGAATCTAGATATTTGGGTAATGTTTAGATTCTAGAGCATAGAATTCCTATGTTGAATGTCTGATCTTTTAACTTCGGCTCAAGGGGTAGATTAAACTGTTTTCAGGTTGAACATTGGGAAGGGTATACTGCAGTAGGGATGCCATAAGTAGAGATAACTTAACACTCTGTATTGGGAGATATCTGTAAGGCAGGTATCACATATATTCCCCTGAAATCCAGTTTTAGCTGTTCATGCTGATCATTCACAGGTGTATGTCTACTGACTCCAGGCCCTGGATAGGCACCAATCTTGCTTTGTGTTTGTGTTACAACCATGTCCAGCTTTGCATCCAAACTTAAAATCAAAATCTAAATCTAAAACAATCTTTAGGACATTAGAATTAGTTTTAGGATCCTCAGTCCTCTGTCTACAACTGCAATTAGGCCCAAAGCTAGCCCCTTTGCTCTTATCTTTCAGTTTTGGTCTACTCACAGGAGGACTTATCTGCTTTCTGTCAGCATCCCAGCCTTGTATGCATATCCTCATGGATGTTGAGTAGGGAATACCCCCTAGGTCTTGCAGAGCCTAAAGAAGAAGAGGAGATAAAATATAGAGTCTATCTCCTACACTGTTGGCCCCTGGCCCAGAGATCCTGTTGATCACTGATGGCTACCTTGTAGGGAAATCTGGGAATAAGCATCCAGTCTGGGAAAAAGTCAACACTAAGGATATTGAGAAATTTAGTCCTATCAGGAACAGAGAAGAACAGTGAAGATAGTGAGGTAAAGATCCCAGCTAAGGTGAAGATTAGAGGATGCGCATCAAAGGGTTTGTAGATATGTGTCTTAAGATGATCCAGTAAAGATTTTAGAGGTCCGCATGAAGATCTAAAGAAGTTATAGCCACTTAAGTAAAACCAGTTCTGACAGATGTTCAGAGGTGACAGAGTGACACAAATAGGTCCGGTGAGATCTGGAAATGCAATATCTTGTTTTGTAGATTTGGTGGAGTGTTTAGGAAGTCAATGTGAATTGACAACTCAATTGGTTTGTGGTCAGGAGGTCTGCAAGAATCTATTCCAATATGACAGTGATGACAGACTATGTTCTTGAGGCTCTAGATGAAGGAGAGAATGATTTCAGTAAGTAGAAGTAGTGTGGATGTTCTTAGTGATTCAGGCAAGCTTGTGGAGGTTTTTGGATTGTGTCCATTTCGTGTTGGTGGTCCGCATTGAAGATTGAGCTCGTAATTGAAGAATTACTTCCAGATGATGATGTTCTTCCTAAGTCTGGCCGATCGGATGAGTTACACATCCTACGGATGATCTTGAAGATGTCCTGTGAAGAATGGCATGTTCCTAAATGAAGATTGAAGTTTCAGATCTGTGTGGCCGACAGTGTGTTGATCCGCCTGAAGTCTTTTTGTAATTAGTCATGTTGTATTTATGTATTTTCTCTGTAATGTATGCTGACTTGGATGATTATCCCTAAGTCGATGTCTTGTATAAATAAGGAGTTGTAAAGTCATTTCAAAGAAATTGTGTGTAGATGAGAGTGTGGTAGACAGGAGCAGAGCGAAAGGCAGAGCAGAAGTATTGGGCTTAAATGGAACTGAATCAAGCATGGTGAAGATGCTATTCTTCAGTTCAAGTATGTAATACTTATTATTTTGTAGACAGTGTGTCTCTTGTAGGCAATGGGTCTCTTGTGAGTAGTGTGCTCGGGCAATGAGCCCTAACTGGCATGTGCCATTTTGTTCTTTCTATTCATTTAACAGAGAATACAATCTTTGGTTAGTCACCCCATGGTTTTTCCCTTAACCGGGTTTTCCACGTTAAAAAATTTGGTGTCATATGTGTTAATGTGTTTCTACTCTTGAATTGTTCCATTATGTTTCCATGATTGATTTATTATTATGCTGCTAAATTAAGAAAAGGATTTAAGTGATTAATTGCAAGAAAGTTTTGAACAACTGATCCCCCCCTCTCAGTTGTCTGTCCTAAATCTAACAACTATGTCCAAGAAACTGGTGAAGAAGGAGTCACAGGTGATGAATCTGATCATGGAGGTTCCCCTAAAAATGATTGGGTGTTCATTTCCATTAAAGAAGAAGATCCGATGTCTACTGAATCTACTAGCTATGCAAATATGGAAAGTGCCTTGGCTGCTCAGGTTGTTGAGAAAGATGAATGTGTGATTGATAGTGGAAGTTCTCATCATATGACTGGAGACAAGAGTAAGTTTGTGAATTTTGAAAATTATGAAGGAGGGCTTGTGAAATTTGGAGATAACTTAGCTGGTAGAATCTGTGGTAGAGGATCCATCTCTTTTGATGGTAAGAACAATACAAATGATGTTTTGTATGTGGAAGGACTGAAACATAATCTTCTCAGTGTTGGATAGTTGATTGATAAAGATTATGATCTTCGATTCAAAGATGGAAAGTGTAGAATCTAAGAAAGTTTTGGAACTAAAATTGCATCCGGTACTCAAACCAAAGGTAACATTTTTCATTTAAGTAGCTCTGGCAAAAGTTTTTTGATTGCTCAGATAGATAAAAGTTGGTTATGGCATAGAAGGATGTGTCATGTGAATTTTGATAATATTGTCAAAATAAGTACCACTCAAGTTGTGAGAGATCTTGTAAAACCTAAAAGCATGTGTAGAGAATGTCAATTGGGGAAACATAGCAAGATTTCATTCAAAAGTAAGGAATAATTCTCAAATGGATGATTGGAACTAGTACATACTGATCTCTATGGTCCTGCAAGAATTAGGAGTGTGCAAGGAGATAGATATTTCATGTTGCTGATAGATGACTACTCCAGGATAATATGGGTAACCTTCCTAAAAGAAAAATTGGAAGCTCTTGAAAAATTCAAGGTGTTCAAAATGATGATAGAAAATGAAATTGGTGAGAAATTGAAATGTCTGAGATCCGACAGAGGTGGAGGATTTACTTCCCATGAGTTTGATTCTTTCTATGAAAAGCATGGCATAAAAAGATAGTTGTCTTCTCCTAGGACTCCCCAACAAAATGGAGTTGTGGAAAGAAAGAACCGAACCTTTCAAGAAGCTTCCAGGACCATGATGATGAAAACAAATGTTCCTCAAGCTTACTGGAGAGAAGTTGTAAGTACTGTTGTCTACACTCTTAACCAGGTACAGATCAGAGGTATTTCTGGTAAGACCCCTTTATGAACTATGGTTTGGTCATCCTCCTACTATGAGATATTTTAGAGTTTTTGGTAGTAAATTCTATATCAAAAGAGATGAGGATTTAGGCAAATTTGATACAAGAAGTGATGAGGGAATATTTTTGGGATACTCTACTCAAAGTAAAGCTTACCGGTGCTTTAACAAGAGATTGAAAAAGATTGTTGAAAGTGCTAATGTTAGAGTTGATGAAAGCAAGGAAGGACATTCCAGGTTCTGTGGATATGATTCAGATGATCAAACTGAGAGTCAAAATCAAGGAAGGTTAGTTCAAACTCTGATGCAGACTGAACCAGAAACTCTAGAGACTCAAGAAATTAATGCAGATGTTGAGGAACAAGCTCAAGAAACAGAAGCTCAAGTAATTCCCAAAACCCCCAGTTATGTAAGAATGAATCATCCTGAAGATCAAATCATAGGGGATAGAAACAAAGGTGTTAGAACTAGGAGAAGAGTTGTTGAAGATCAAGAAGAGATTTGTTTGATTTCAAGAATTGAACCTAAATCAGTTGGTGAAGCCTGCACTGATGAAAATTGGGTAAAAGCAATGGAAGAAGAATTAATGCAAATTGAAAAGAACCACACTTGGGATCTTGTTCCTAGGCCAGAGGACAAAAATGTAATTGGAACCAAATGGGTCTTCCGAAATAAACTAAATGAAGATGGTGAAGGTGTAAGAAACAAAGCAAGGTTAGTATGCAAAGGCTACTCTCAAGTAGAAGGAATTGATTTTGAAGAAACTTTTGCTTTGGTCACAAGAATATAGGCAGTTAGATTATTTCTTGCATTTGTTGCTTTCAAAGATTTTAAAGTGTATCAAATGGATGTCAAATCAGCATTCCTGAATGGAGATTTGGAGGAAGAAATCTACATTGAGCAACCGGAAGGATTTCAGTTGTCTGATTAGGGTGACATGGTTTGTATACTGAGAAAAGCATTGTATGGAGTCAAGCAAGCTCCAAGAGTCTAGTATGCAAGATTGGATAAATATTTGCTCAAGATAGGTTTAAGCAAAGGTACTGCTGATAGTAATCTTTACTTCAGGATTAATCATGAGGACATCCTGATTGTTGAAGTCTTTGTTGATGATATCATTTTTGGTGGAAATGAATGTATGTGCAAAACATTTGTTGACCAAATGAAAAGTGAATTTGAAATGTCTATGTGTGGAGATATGAATTTCTTCCTAGGTCTGCAAATTATTCAGACAGACAAAGGTATCTTTATATCTCAGTCCAAGTATGTGAAAGAATTACTGAGGAAGTTTGGAATGGAAGATTCAAAAGTAGGCACACCTATGGCAACCAGATGCAAGTTAAGTAAAGATGATGACTCACCCAAGGAAAATAAGAAAATGTATAGATCAATGATTGGAGGACTACTCTATCTGACCCAGACCAGACCTGACATCATGAATGTTGTTGGACTTGTTGCTAGATTTCAATCTGATCCAAAAGAATCCCACTTTGTGGCAGTCAAAAGAATTTTTAGATATCTCAAGGGGACAATTGATTATGGATTGTGGTATCCAAAAGACAATGACTTTACTCTTCATGCATACACAGATGCTAATTGGGCAGGAGATGTGGATGACAGAAAAAGTACTAGTGGTGGTGCCTTTTTCTTGGGAAAGAGATTGGTCTCTTGGATGAGCAAAAAGCAAGAGGCAATATCTCTGTCTACTGCAGAAGTAGAATATATAGCAGCAGCAAACAATTGTACTCAGGTTCTATGGATGAAGCAAATGTTGAAGGACAACATAGTTGTGTTTGAGGAACCAGTCATAATCTTTTGTAATAATTCTAGTGCAATAAGTATCTCAAAGAATCCAGTGTTGCATTCAAAGACAAAGCATATATCTTTCAAATTTCATTTCTGGAGAAAGAAGGTAAATGAGAATGAAGTCAAGTTGGAGTTTGTGTCATCCAAAGATCAGATTGCAGATATCTTCACTAAGCCTCTTCCCAAGGATACCTTTGAATATCTCAGAGAGAAGTTAGGGGTCATTACCCCTCCAACTCATAACTAAGATGCACTAATGTGCATCAGTCTGGTGGAATTCCCAGTCATATCTTGAGATCTAGATTGATGTTGAGAAAATACTACTCTAGGGAGTAATCAGTATGTAAACGTTGGAGATCAGTCTGAAATAAAAAGGGGAAGAGATGATTGCAAATATGTGCCCTTTGCCATTGATGTCAAAGGGGGAGAGAAGTCATGTGAAAAACTTGGAAGTAAGTAGTTGCTAATGAAAGGGGGAGTAGTGAAGAAAATGGTTGCAGGTGTGGCAAGAGAAAGGGGGAGAAGTTCTTGTCTTGATGGCTAAATTAGTTTTTCACTACTCCCCCTTTCACCAGCAACTACTCCCCCTTTCTGCTCTTATGTTGTTGATCTATGCTTTAATGTTTACATCACTAATCTAGTAGTAAGATAATAAAGAAGGTTAAAAACAAAAAAAGATTAAATTGTGTGACAACTGATTCCCCCCTCTCAGTTGTCTGGTCTAATTCCAACAAACCATTCTAGGTGCCTCCCTGGTTCCAAGGTTCGCACCTTCAACATTATCCTCTATAATAGGTTTACTTTTACTCTTTCATCCATTTGAATTATCAAACACTCTTTCTAATGCTACCAGCCCTTTTGGAATAGTATTTTTCTTTAATTGCACAACTTCAATACCAAACAAAGTTTCTTTACCATCTATCACTTCCATCATTGGCTACCAATCAATCAATTGATTTTCAAATCATCCATGCAATTCATAAAACTAAAAATTTGATTGGTTTCACTGAAAACCTGCCAACTATAAATATTATCATGAATTGTTGGCCTTGTGAGTACTTCCACAGCATAGTGGTTATGGGGAAAATTCATTTGAAGGTCAAATTTAAAACCAATGACAGCAAGGGAATCTGCTTCTTCATTTTTTGTTCTTTCAATCCATTCAATGCCAATAGCATCAAACAAGTCTATTGTATCCCAGACTGCATTTTGATACCCTTTAAGTCTTTTTTCTTTGGCAGAAAATACCTTTTTAATCAGATGTACAATCAATTCTGAATCACCAAGTATTCTTAGACATGTGATTCCATGTTTATGGGCCATATTTAAGCCTAGCAATAGTATTTCATATTCAGCCACATAGTTGGTGCACTAAAAATCAAGTCTAAAAGACTTGCCAAACTGATCACCATTACGTGCTATCAAGATAATACCAGCACCTGAACCTTCCCTTGAATATGCACCATCAAAATATAGAGTCCATTAAATAGTTGCATCATAATTAGGAGTAATAAGGTTAGAAGATAAATCCTCCAAATTAGGGTTATTATCACTGCTATATCCCATGAATGGTCTATGTCAGTGTCAAAGAAATTCGCATGATCATCCTCTGTTTTGTATCTATCCTCTATGTGTTCATCTTCTACCTTCTATTCCCTATATAACTTCACATCTACACCCTATATTGGAATAGTGGCATATGAGAGATCCATATGAATACTTCCACCCATAGAGGCTGCCCATTTTCTTGATAGCAGCATGCCCCACTTGGTTGGGCATTCTACTATGATTATGTCCATCAAAAATGACTTGTCAGGATATGCAGTAAATTGACCTCAACATCCTTGACAAGACCAATCACATTTACCTTTCTAGAGTCCATAGCAAAGCACTTGACAAAAGACTTAGATACTTTCAATCCCAATTTATTCATTATAGATAAGGGCATAACAATATTGGAAGCACCAGAGTCAAGCATGCAGTTGTGTAACATCCATCCATTTATGATCAATGTGGTGAAAAAGGGGTCAACTCCCATCTTGTTGTTAACAACAGAACTGATCCCAGATATACTTCTATGGTCTCATCATCACTGGGTTCAACAGTAGGTTGTTTTTGTGCTTCTATGGCAGTAATAAAATACCCTACTCTATCCCTATGCTCAGAGATCCTAAGGAGTTCCACTATTGGCACATAAATCCTAATTTGGCTAAAGACTTGAGCCATGTCAATAGGCAGATAATTTGGCAAAGGAGTATCAGATGAAATAGTTACATCATTTGAAGAAGGAATATAAGATATTACTTGAGAGGATGAGATATCCTTACCTTCTTTCTTTGTCTTTTCTTTCTCCTTTTCTTATTCCTTTTGAACTTGAGGCCGATATTGTTTATTGTAATCTTTTGGATAGTGGACCCCTAGAATGGGTGAAGTAATACGTTGCACCTTTGATGATGGGTTCTTTTGTACATATTTCTATTTTGTTGCTATAGGATGCACTAGAGGCTTCTTCTTCTTAGGCATAGTCTTCTTTGGAACAACATTACTTCTTTGTCCCACATCCTCCTTCTGCTTTCATTTTTTACCAGCCAATGTATCTTATTTTTTCTCAACGACAAGAGAGTTCTGCATAGGCACCTACATGTTCCTCAACTGATACCCCCTTGAACTTGCAAACATCCTTCTCAAAAGGTCTAGATTGTTTATACTTCTTTTACATAAGATCCCTCAAGTGCCCAAAATCATGAGTGGGCAACTGATATCTCTTCTGACCTTCATTATGATTATATTGGAAAATATGATCATCATCCTCATAGCTATCATAATTTATATCATGACCCATCTGCTCAAACCTTTGGGTGTCAAGCTGATTTATCTCCTCATAATATTCAGCTTCACCCTCTTCATTAGGAAATTCCTCATCTTTTCTCATTTAATGAGCAACTACACAGTTTGTTGGGTCATGGGGAAGGAAACACACTTAGCACCAAAGAGTATCATCTTGAAAATTTGCTTGATCCTTACTCAATGAATTAGGGGTATCCCTCTTAGGCTATTTGAAGCTGACATGCCTATGAGTAGCTTGTCTGTTATTTTGTTGTGGTCTCTTAGACCAATCTGTATTATAGAGTCTGTTATGCAGTCTTTGACCTTCATTGAAATGTGTTGGAGCACCTTGAGGTGGTAGCCCTTTGTCATTTCTAGCAACTTTGTAATATAGGTCTTTCATAACCCCCATAAGCTTGTCCAACTGGTCTTCAGTTGTGAGGGGCTTGCTAGAAGTTGCCCTTTCTTGTTGAGAGATCTTCACATAAGATCTCTTAACATGTTTGCCAGAGGCTCTCATGTTACTTTCAATATTTATAGCCACAGCATAAGCCTCCCTTAGTGTTTGGGGACTCTTGTCCCTTAAGCAATAACCAATCTTAGAATCAAACGGACCACAATATAAAACTAAACACATGGATTCATTAGGTCTCATCTGAGGAGGTACCTTTCTCATTGTCATAATGAATCTTCCATTGAAGTTAGCAACAATTTCATTAATTCCTTTCCTAATTGTTGTGAGCTCATGGATGGCAAACTTGGGGTCACTCCTATCCCCATATTGTAGTCTAAACACTATCATGAACTCCTCCCATGATTCAATATTGTTATCAGGGAGTGCCTTGTACCATTATTTGGAACTTTCTTCTAATGAATGCACAAACAGCCTCATCATAACATCTTCATCCTCAATCTCATACTCATCTGTGATATTGATAAAGTGTATCAAGTGTTCCTCACCAGTGACTGCATTATTACCTTGAAACCTAGGAATTTTTCCTCTAATCTCAGTTGGAATGGGATTAGGGAAATTAGGTATGCCAATAAAATCAAGTTGCTTGTACCTTTCAGCCCCCAATGGTTGTCTCTATGGAAGAAACCTTTGTGCTTGTCTTCTGAATGGAGGTCTAACATTTTGGATATTGGCATGTTGTTGATTCATTTGATCTTGTAGGGGTTGAGTGTGCAAATTTTGAGCATGGACATTATTTACACCATGTTGTCCCACTTGTTGTTGTTGTTGTCTAGGATTGTCCTGAAAGTTTTGGTCCTACTGATTATGTTACAAATGTTGTTGTCTTTGTTGATGTTGATCATTCTAGTTATTCTGTAGATTATTTCCCTGTTGTTGGGCATTCAATTTTTGGTGGGCCAGTTGAACAAGCTGAGCTTGTTGTTGATCAATCAAGGCTTGTATCTCTCTTTGTCTATTTTTGATATGATCAAGCAAATCTAGCTCATCCTGGATTCTTCTTTCTCTTTCTTCATCATCAAGTTGTTGTTGCTGATCTCCCTCATTTGGGACAGTATCATGCTGGCTTTCATTTATTTTGGTAGGAAAACTAGGATGCCTGATATTTTGATATGTTTCTTCATTACCACAAGGCATCCCAAATGTCCTTAAGTAGGGTTCATTAGATCTATCCCTACTTCTTCTGCCAATATTGTTTTCATTTCTCTAGACATCATACCCATCAATATTCATTCTCCTACTTATTATGAGTATATTATCAACAGAGTCCTCATAAGTATACTGATATTGACTTCTAAGGCCAACAAATGGATTATCTTGGGTATTTCTTGAGGGTATCACACCAGGTCTTCTTTCCCTATATCTATTTCTTCTATTTCCTATACTACTAGAGGATTCCCCATGTCCAAGTTGTCCTTGGTTTCTTCCTCTATTCATTTCAATACTTCTTAAAAACAAGTTTTTCTAGGTTTGATCAACAGAGTCGCCACTTCCCAATTGGGAAGAACTATTTAAAATTTTGAATACCTTAACAAGTTGTAACAACTCAACCAGAAATAAATAGATCCCTGGAAACAACACCACTTAATGTTGTCTCCCAAAATAACTACAACCCTAAACCCTAAAACATTCACAAATCATCTAAGCTAGGGATGGTCATTTTAGATGACTGGAAGAGGTTTACCAACAAGTTCAAGGTGATTTTGGGCAACCTATAGGAGTGGGTTAACTCCTTTGCACTTCATGCTCAGCTTAAATCTAGGAGGGATATTCCAAGGGGAATACCTAAGTAGGTATTAAGTTCAAACCAGATGAACAACTAAACATAACAAGACAACCAAACCCAAATTGCCTTCTAGGCCCTAAAGACTATCACTAGACCTAAAACAATTGATTGTCACTAATAACCCCTATATAGATGATAAGAGGGCAATCCCATTGACAATGGAAAGTGTGGGTATGCTTGCTTGCAAGACATACAAACTAACTACTTTCTTCACATATGATGAATTTGTTCTAATCTTTTAAGAGTGTGGGTGATCATGGAGAACTTCAGACCGGTGCCAAATATATTAGGTTACAGAGTCCACAATTCAATAGAAGGAAGAAAACAACAAGAGAAATGAAACATGCACCTTCTGAATATTTAGATGCAACAAGAAACAACAATCAATGGAGAATATTCTTAATAATCCTTCATCAAGATACAATCAGTCATCTATAATCATTAAAGAGATCATCACATAGCATGTAATGTTTCAAGAATCTATCCATTCATCTGATCAATGGTTACAGCCATACCACTAAGTGTGGCAAGAGAAAATCCTATAAGAAATTTAGGATTTCCTTAAAAGATTATATAAGAATAAGGAGAAGTCCATACACTAATAGCTAAAAACAATATAAAAACCTTTCATGACTTGTGTCTTCACTACTGGAAAAATGGAACCTTTTTATTTTTTGAAACCCTTGAGAGCTTTGCACTAGAATGCCTGAAATTGCCCCAACCGACCCACCCCTACTACATCTTTTATTTATGCATATATAGCCTCTTATTTCACTTGACCTAATCTAGGTTGCAATAAATTGCCTCTTGCGGACTACGTCAGAAAAAATCATGGTGAGAAGGGACTTTCATCTACCAGCAATAATTGCAATAAAATATCTAGAAAGGGGTAGCTGAGAAGATGAAAATCTTCATTATTTGATCCCTGAATGTTTCTACCAATTTGAATTTATAATTTTCCCACCCTCGGGATGGCTAACAATCTTCCTTCAACCATGGAGTTCTAGATCATATGACCATGGGCCCCCGATATACATTGCATCTCTCTTTTTCGCATCCATGTAGAAGTAACATGACATCACCCCTTTTTACTCAGCGCAAGTGCAAAATAACCCCCCACATGGACCTTCGCCCACTATGTTGCAAGGAATAGGCATCTTGAAAAGATTACTCGTGGGCTGGCGGGAAACAATCATTTCGGAGCCTTTGTAAAGTCTATGCTTCCTTTTAAATCTGCAAGACTTGAAAAGCCTCCATGTGTCACGATTCTAGAGCCACATGGAAGGAGAAGAACCATCTTTTTTTGGGCCTTACAGAAGGAATATGAGCCCTCCACGTGGCACCATATAAGAAACCTAGACCCACACCCACTGCACTTTACACATGTCACCAAGGGAGCAACGAAAAGGTTAAATCGCTGAATAGAGGTATTTTTAGAACTTTCGAACCACAAGTTGGAAGTTAGGAAAACTCCTGACCTCTCAACAACAAAGGTTTGAAAAGGCCTAGACTATCAATGAAAGGGTTGAAAAGGCCTAGAGACAAGTCAGGAAGTCGAGTGGTTCACTAACTTTCGAACCCGCCGACTTAGGTTCTAGAAATTCCATATCCCCTGACAACAAAGGAAAATAAAAGGGGCCAGTCACTTCACTATTTAAAAAGGCTTCAAGTGAAAACTTAAGCAAACAGTAACTAGGACAAATGGTCAATAAAGAAATATAACATAAAGTAGAGAAATAACCGTAAGCCTTAGAGTTTTGATAGAAAAAATATGAAAAAATTTATGGGCACTAACTCAAAACTCTAAAACCTAAAAAGGTGTCAACACTTTGCTCGCCCAGCAACTGGGAGTTGACTATTTTTGGCGTTGAGGATGGAGTTAGACTAGAGATGACTTCCCATTGATATTTGGAGAGATTTTGTATTATAGGAGAAAAAGCTTGTGCTTTTTTCTCAGTTCTTTCTTTTATTCATTTTTTGCACATTGCAAAGAGAGATTTTCAGTATTTATATACAATAGCAGCTTATTTTTCAGCATATTTTATAGTTATTGCAGAGGTATTCCTACCATTTTTCAATAAAATCAGATGTTTTCCTTCTCAGATTTAGGTGTCTTGTTATCTTTCAAATGATCTTGATAGGAAATTTATTGTGTTTTACATCAAACCCTTTAAATTTCTATCTCATTCTTTGAAGCATGTATACAATAAAAGGCAATTGTTTATCACAGGTTGTAGATTGTGCAAGTGATTTCTTTACTTTTCCAAGTTGTGAAGACATTGGTTTTCCTTCAACGAAAGTAGATTGATTTTAGGCCTTTATATGAAATATTTATGTGTTAGGATTGTTCAAATTGAGTTGTGTGAGCAGATATATTGCAAGATAGTTGTGAATCAGGTTGCAAGTTAGAGTATAATCATTGGTGCATCACCTCTTAGGATCAATTTTAGTCTCATTAGTTACGTTTCTATCTCTTTTCCTTGAAAGTACATCAGATCTAGGGGGCTTTTAAAGGGAGCCAACTCTTTTGGAGGTTCACTTTCACTATAAACAACCCACATTCTAAAATTGATCCAATGTGTCACGGGATTGTTAGGCTTAGTGCTTAACAAGGGTGCAATCCTTTGTGACAACAACTCCATAACAACTTCCTAGCCTTCATAGAAATCTTTCCAAGAGCAAAGATGAACTCCACTTGATCAAATAGAAACCTGTAAAATTTCAATAGCATAGAGAGCATAATAATAAAGAGCTTTTCATAATTTATCTAACATCTAGTTTAAAATGAAGAGGTTAATTACTTTTATACAAGGCTTAAGAAATGAGTAATTTGAATTAAAGCGCCGAAAATACGCGCAAAAAAAAAATTAAAAAAAATTAACTTTAGGGTCAGCCTAGCCATCATAAAATCCAACTTGTGGACCCAATTTGCCTCCCTAAAAACATGGGATGGACCAGGGTGCTAGGCACCCTAGGCCCTTGGGACAAATTTAGGTACAAGCCCGCATTTAATATAGTGCTAACTCCAAATTTCAAGTTTGTTTTTGGGTTATGACAAAACTTTATCCAAAATCATGACATTTCATAGAATTAGAGCCCAATCAAGACTTTAGGGTAGACCTAATAATTAACTAGGCTTGGGATCACTAAAGGGAGGAGCTAAACATAGTGAAATTGTGCTTACAAAACCGAGGAGCACAATTTATGACATAACATTTAGCTCCCACTTTAGCAATCATATGACACTATGTGCATATGCAAGCTAAAGGATAGGAAAGTAAAACATATTACAAAAGGATATCAAAAAGGATATTGTAGTGGACACAGATCATCGTCGAGCAATAGGGTGAAGCCCCCAGTCTGTGATCCTACAAACCACAGTGTTAGGAAATCAGATCCTACAACAAGAATCGTTAGCGAAATAAAATCATCGTGCAACCAACAAATGTTAGTCCAAAACTCTAAAGGGGAAAGGTGATGAGACATGATCACAGAAAAATTCACGGGTAGATATATGCCCCTTGTTTTCACTTGCTTCTTTAGGATGTAGAAATAGGGTGGAGATCTTTCCACTTCAACTTTCTATAGAAAAGTTGATGAATATGCTTTGGTAGGGTCATTTTACTGCATAACATTGAGATGCAAAATATATAATTGTAGAGACGGCAGAACTAGGATATCAACGCAGCAAATGACACTTAAATCTGAGTTTTCTAGTCTACGATATCAATGTTTAGATTAAAAGATATCGATGATATGTGGTCTTTGATCCTAGATAGTAATTAGGAGTTCTTGTCTTTTTACTATAAGTAGTAAAAAAAGTTCTCAATTTTTACTATTCATGTGTCATTTTCAATTTTAGAGGAGATTAAGCAAGGAGGAGAGAGATCATGTCGAGTCGAAGGCCATATTGACTACCGAGGCTGGATGCACTATGGCACCAAGTAGCTCAAGGGCTAGACAAGCATGAGGTAGGCTTCTGTCCAACTTGTAATTTCAATTTATTCTATTATTTTAATATATTTTTACCATTTTATAAGCCAGAATGGGTCTGGGGGATGCTTTTGATATCATTCTAGGATGCCATCCTGGGGCCTCCTAGACCCTTCTAAGTGCCTAGGTCCTCCCTGAGCACCCTAGACTTGTTTAGGATCCCATGTCTAGGATCAAGGCTTGTTTTGATTTGTTTGATTGATTTTGAAGCTTTTAGGATTGAAAGTTGATGTATACTTCGATTATCATGTTTTAGGTACCCCCAAGGATGCGAGAGCGTGCTGGCAGCCACTTATTCATATTGTTACATATAGTCGCTCAGACACACTTATTAACGCAGAGATGGGGCATTTGCGAGATGTTGGATTATGGTGGGTGTATATGATGCCCATGATGACATATCATTGTACGATGTTTATGGTGCTTATGGAGTAGTGGAATTCAGACACTTCCACCTTTTATCTTCCAGCAAGAGAGATGACAGTTACATTAGAGGATATGTACTGGATACTACAATTACCCGTACAAGGTTAGATAGTTAGGGTAGTCGAGCAGTGATCCAAGGACTGCACTCAAGTGAGTCAGATGTAATGTCTTGGTCACACTATGTCATCAAGCATTCATATTATATGGTTGGACCAAGGTGCAGTTG
Organism: Cunninghamia lanceolata; assembly: GCA_027924645.1. NCBI lineage: Eukaryota > Viridiplantae > Streptophyta > Pinopsida > Cupressales > Cupressaceae > Cunninghamia > Cunninghamia lanceolata. The sequence continues at coordinate 145,365 of BSBN01001515.1, read as the reverse complement.
TTACACTGATCCTTCATTGCATCATGATCACTACCATCACACTAGTTGTCACACCGGATGGGAGAGGCACTCACCTTCACAAGGGCCTTGTCCATACAATTATAGCAATGGAGGATTAGAGGACAATATACTCCTAGGGATAGAGTATGTTAGCTCACTTTTATTATGATTTGGGTCGCTATTTACACTATGAAGCACACATCTTGATGATATGCATGCTCCTACAGGTGTTGGCATTCGAGCACATCATCTGCACATGGCCAATGAGATATCATGTAGAGCCTATTAGGACATGTCCACAAGTGTATGCTTATGAGCTGAGGAGACCATGGAGATGGGGTGATTTGTTATATTGGAGAGTAGTATTTGATAGGCTCCAACCAAAGGTCATCTTGTGGAGACCATATAGATTGTGCAAATTGTGGATGGGACAGACGAGGTAGCTAGCAAGGATGTAGAGAGATCATTTTTTAACCGGACATAGAGTTCACATCGTAGTTCCATTCTATTATGATAGAGTGATGAGGTAGTTCATTCAAGTGTAGGGAGTTCCTGTCACATGGTCATTCTATGTGTGATCTTCACATTGCGGAGTGTGTCCTTGTGATCAGGCATGACTTACCATCATAGACATGGTGTTGAGTGATCCAGATGAAATTACTAAGGATGATGATCCCATCTCCAAGGATGGTGATGTAGGTGTTAGCCCAACATACACATCTTGGTAGAAGACAACACGTCCTATTCTAATCTTTCCTGCAAATCATCCCACTAGTGATCCCAAATCCTAGGCGGAGCGAGGGGATGAGTTAGAGGATTGGATAGGAGACAGCAGTAGAGATCATTCTAGAGGTAATTATGAGGAGGAGGAGGAAGAGGATGAGGAACTACCAGTTCCAGTGTCAGTGTTGAGAGGGAGATGAAACCAAGGAGCGGAGGGTGTAGGCTCCAAGGAGGAGAGACATAGGGTCCAACCTCATAGCCTACAACCATTGCATGTTGCCAGAGGTGTATAGAGTTGATTCGAGCATGAGGAGTCAAGTGGTGGTGCCACTACGGTGCCCCAACAGTGAGGAATATTGTAGACATCAGCACAATCACCATTCTAGTCGATCTAGATTGGCATGAGGGTGATCCTAGTGAGTAGTTGATTATTGTATTTGTGTTTGTTGAAGTATTGAATGTATTACTGATTTTTTAATGAGATATTGATATGATATTTGTTTTTGTTCTGTAGTTGGTACTAGGGCATGTCTTGACCTTGTGGGTTGATTCATAGCAGTGATGGTACCTACTGAGCCAGCCGAGAAGCTAGTGTGGGCTAGTTATAGGCCACCTCACATAGCGGGTCGACATGTAGAGCTATTAAATCCTATTGCATGGTCAAGATCAACCTATGAGGAGGGACAGGTAGTGCAAGATTAGTTTGAGGTTGATAGAGATCAGGTGATCCGGAGAGCAGAGAGTGTCGAGGAGGCATATGATGCACTTCAGATACAACTAAACTAGCATAGAGTGGTAGCGACACCAGGTACTGATCACAGTTTTATGAGTTATCTACAAGCGGAGGTGGACTAGCTATGAGTTGAGAGAGATTGATTTCAATAGCTATATACAAATTCTACACAGGAGGTGTGAGAGCTTAGAGATGAGCTTAAGGGCGTACAATTGTGAAGTACCTCTAGGAGTTACTCACGATCCTTAGTCTCACATAGACAACCTTTCGTCACTCAGGATTCACCAGGTCCCGAGGGAGCTAGATGCCACTGTCCAGCACCTTGCTAAGATTTTTATGTATTGTATTATGATACACCACATTTTGATGTGGTGTGGATGTTTGATTATCATGTACTCAAACTTTTATATATATGTGATGTTTTGATTGATGCTCATTTTGTGTACATTAGATGCTATGTGTGATCTACTTATGAAGTAAATGCAACGAAGAACTAATAGGTTTTGTATGTGTATCAAATTTAAATGCAATTTGATTTGTATGAACAATTATGTGTAATTGTTTAACAAATGCAATCAATGATTTAAATTATACATTTTTTTGAAGAATCTAATAAACACGCATATGTTTAATTAGATAATTTATAGTGTATATACATATGTTGAGATAATTCAATTGTGATCTAATTAACAACATTGTAATATTGTTAAATTAGATACGACAATGGTTATTGAACAATATGCATATCTAACATTTTATACACTAGTAACTAAATAATTTTCTAAACTAAGAAAAATGCCTTAATGAATCGAGACAAACTACGTATTGTGTCAAGATTAAGCATAATATCTATGCAAATGCATTGCGTTAATAGGTTCTTTGAGAGGCGTACCATGCATATCGAATAATTTCTACACACCTGATTTGAAGACTTCAGTGATGATGTATGGTCCTAGCTAATTCGAGCTAAATTTCCTTTCTCGCCAAGAGGTGCATTGACATTGCGTTGATTTTCATAGAGTTCAAGATCTCCAACCTTGAATGGATGATGAATAACACATTCATTGTACGAGCATTGAATATTCTTTTGATGGGCTTGGAGATTTTCGAGAGCGTTTATACGTTGTGTTGCAAGTATGAGGTGAACCAGTGTTGTCATTGATGTCAACATACTCATATTGCATTGACAAGAAGGATTGGATGAGCTGTGTGCTGAGGATATTGAGAAAATTAGCCTCAGTCAGGAACAGTAAAGAACAGTGATGAGAAGAAGGCAAATGTACTGTATAGGATGCGAACCGGAGGATGCGGATTAAAAGGTTTGTAGATATGAGTCTTGAGATGCTTCAGTTAAGATTTTAGAGGTCCGCATGAAGATCTGAAGGAGTGGTGGCGTCGGTGTAGAACCGGTTCCGGCAAGTATTCAGAGGTGACAGAGGATCACAAAAAGGTCCGGTGAGGTCCGGTACTGTATAATCCTAATCTGCGGATTGGAAGGAGTCTTTGAGATGTCCTTGTGATGTGCCATCTCGAGTTGTGTATAATTTGGAGGTCTGGAAGTTCCTCCTGCATTATGACAGTGGCGACAGACAGTGTTCTTGAAGTTCTGGATAAGGAGGATAAGAGATTTCAGTAAGTAAAGGAAATGCGGACGTACCTGGTCATTCAGGCAGGCTTGTGAAGGTTCTTGGATCATGTTGAGGTTGTGTTGTTGGTCCGCATTGATAGTAGAGCCCAGAATTGAAGATATTCTTCCAGATGAAGTTCTTGCTCTGTTTAGCCGACCGGATGAGTTGTTCATCCTACGAATGTTCTTGTGGTGGCTGACCGGATGTGTTATTCATCTTGCGGATACTCTTATGGTTGTTTGCCGACTTAGATGTTTGTTCCTAAGTCGATGTCATGTATAAATAACGGTTTGTGAGTTCATTTCGAAGTGTGGATTGTGTGGATGAGTGTGGCATAGCGAAGAGAAGTGCGAAAGGCAGAGCAGAGGTTTTTGGGCTTAAATGGAACTGATCCGGACATGGTAGAGATGTCATTCTCCAGTTCAAGATTGTGATTCTTATCACTTTGTAGACAGTGTGTCTCCTTGTAGGCAGTGGGCCTCTTTGTGAGCAGTGTGCTCGGGCAGTGAGCCCTAATTGGCAAGTGCCATTCTTTTTCTTATTCTTCTAACAGAGAATAATCCTTGGGTTAATCACCCCGTGGTTTTTCCCTTAACCGGGTTTTCCATGTCAAAATCTTGGTGTTCAATGTGTTGGTGTTTATCTGCTCTTGTGCTTATGTATTATGCTTTCATGGATGATTAATTGATATGCTGTTAACTAACAACGAAGAATCAAGTGTTTGAAAGAACAAGAAGTTTTATACAACTGATTCACCCCCCCTCTCAGTTGTATGCCTTAAATCCAACAATTGGAATCAGAGCCAAGTTCCTCTGAAAGGAGCTTAACCGCTTGAGGAGATCCAGGATGTCGTCATACAAGAAGGCTAGTCCGAAGTTCGATGGAACCAACTTCACTCTCTGGAAAGGTCGCATGAAGTGTCACTTGGAATGTATGGGAAAAGCATACTTGGCTATGGTCTCAAAACCATATGTACCTCCACAAGGTGGTCCGACAACTCTGAATGAAATCACAAATGCTGAAAATAATCTGCGGACCAAGGAAGCCCTACTAAGCGCATTGAATGATTCAGATCTCTCAAATGTTATTGACCTACCAACTGCATATGAGATCCTGACTAAACTAGAACTTCTGTATGAAGGAGATGAGTTTGTCAAAAGTGCAAGGTTGCAAAGTCTGAAAGGGAAATTTGAAAGATTGAAGATGAGAGATGATGAAAACATCACTACCTTTATGCCAAGAGTGAATGAGCTGGTATGTGGAATTAGAAATGCTGGTGGAACTCTAGATGAAAATGAGATTGTCTGCAAAATCCTAAGATCCCTTCCTGCTGCCTACAAAATCAAGGTTGCTGCCATTGATGAATTCAGAGCCCACACAACTGTCACAAGAGAACAACTGGCTAGCAAACTAGCTGCATTTGAAATGACCGAGTTTGGAGATGATCCTCCCAAGACTGAATCTACTTTCAAAGCCAGTACCTATGTGAAAGGCAAACAGAGATTTGATCCAGGAGAAAACTCATCAAGGAAGATGTCATGGTATGATCAAGCAAGAAGAGACATGGAAGAAGAAGAAGCAGAAACAGCTCAACTTGAAGCCCTCATTGCAAAGAGACTGCCCAGAGGATCCGGTAAGTATGAAGGAAAACTACCCTTTAAGTGTTTCAACTGCAATAAGATTGGTCATTTTGCTTCAAGATGTCCGGAAAGATCTGCAAGGTCTAATACTAACAGACAAAGGTTTCAAAAGAACTGCTATTATGTTCATGAAGAAGATGACAATGAAGGAGTAACAGATGATGAATCCGAACTAGGAAGCAAATCCGGAAATGAATGGGTGTTTATTGCCATCAAGGAAGAAGATTCAATATCCTCTGAATCTGTCAATCACAAGGTTGTGGAAAGAGCTTTGGCTGCTCAAGTGGAAGAAAAGGATGATTGGGTTATTGATAGTGGGTGTTCTCACCATATGACTGGTGACAAGAATAAGTTCTTAGATTTGGAAAGGTATGAAGGAGGAATGGTAAAGTTTGGTGACAATTCTGCTGGCAGAATCAGAGGTAGGGGAACTATTTCCTTTGATGGAAAGAGCAAAACAGGTAATGTACTATATGTTGAAGGATTGAAGCACAATCTTCTCAGTGTTGGTCAGTTAGTGGACAAAGGCTATGATCTCCGGTTCAAGAATAGAAAATGCAGAATCTTTACAAGCTCCGGAACTGAAATTGCATCCGGTGCTCAAACAAAAGGTAATATCTTTCATCTGGTTGGTTCAAACAAAAGTTGTCTGTTTGCTCAAGTTGATCAGAGTTGGTTATGGCATAGAAGAATGTGTCATGTGAATTTTGATAACATCATCAAGATAAGCAATATTCAGGCTATAAGAGACCTTCCAAAATTGGTGAAACCTACAAATAGTTTGTGCAAAGAATGTCAGCTAGGTAAACAGAGCAGAGTCTCTTTCAAAAGCAAAGATCAGTCCTCTACCGGATTGTTGGAATTAGTACATACTGATCTCTGTGGTCCGACAAGAATCAAGAGTCTGCAAGGTGATAGATATTTCATGTTGTTAATTGATGACCATTCCCGGATGATGTGGGTTACCTTCCTAAAAGAGAAATCAGAAGCCCTTGAAAAGTTCAAAATCTTCAAAGCTATGGTAGAGAATCAAACCGGATTGAAACTTAAATGTCTAAGGTCTGATAGAGGTGGTGAATTTACATCTGGTGAGTTCATTGACTTTTGTGAGAAGCAGGGTATAAGGAGACAATTGTCTGCTCCTAGGACTCCACAGCAGAATGGAGTAGTTGAAAGAAAGAACTGGACCATCCAGGAAGCTGCCAGGACAATGATGTTGGAAGCAAATGTTCCTCAGATGTTCTGGAAAGAAGCTATCAGCACTGCAGTCTACACTCTAAATCGAGTTCAAATCAGAAACAATACCGGTAAGACCCCCTACGAACTCTGGTTTGGCATCACTCCTACTGTGAAATATTTCAGAGTATTTGGTAGCAAGTGTTATATCAAAAGAGATGAAGATCTAGGAAAGTTTGATGCTAGAAGTGATGAAGGAATTTTCTTGGGTTACTCCACTCAAAGCAAAGCATACTGGTGTTACAATAAGAGACTGAGTAAGATGATAGAAAGCACTAATGTGAAAGCTGATGAAGGAATTGAGAAGCCCTCAAGATTTTATGAATTTGATGAAGATGACCAAGACGGTGTTCAGATTCAAGGAACTCAATCCTCTCCGGTAAGACAGAGTCAGCCTGATCCGGTAAATCAGGAAGAAGAGATAGGTTTGAATGAGCCTGATCAAGAAGCAGCAGTGCAGGATACTCCCAAAATTCCTAGGTATGTAACACTAAACCACTCTCAAGATCAGATCATAGGTGACAGAAGCAAAGGTGTGCAAACTAGAAGGAATGTTGCTCAAAATCAGGATGAATGTTGTCTGATTTCAAAGATTGAACCTAAAACAGTAAATGAAGCCTACAATGATGAAAACTGGACTAAAGCAATGAAAGATGAATTAATGCAAATTGAGAAAAATCATACTTGGGATCTTGTTCCCAGACCTAGAGACAGGAATGTGATTGGAACCAAATGGGTCTTCCGGAACAAACTGAATGAAGCTGGTGAAGTTATCAGAAACAAAGCTAGATTGGTCTGCAAAGGCTACTCTCAAATAGAAGGAATTGATTTTGAAGAGACCTTTGCTCCAGTGGCAAGAATTGAAGCAGTCAGATTATTTCTTGCATTTGCTGCCTTCAAAGACTTCAAGGTATATCAGATGGATGTCAAGTCTGCTTTCCTAAATGGTGATCTGGAAGAAGAAGTTTACATTGAACAACTGGATGGATTTCAATTGTCTAATAATAATGATATGGTCTGCAAGTTGAAGAAAGCATTGTATGGACTAAAGCAAGCCCCAAGAGCATGGTATGAAAGGTTGGATAAGCATCTTGTGCAGATTGGATTCAACAAAGGTACTACTGACAGTAACTTATATTTCAAAATTGATCATGAAAACATTTTGATTGTTGAAGTGTTTGTAGATGATATCATTTTTGGAGGAAGAGATAGTATGTGCAAAACTTTTGCAAATCAGATGAAATGTGAGTTTGAAATGTCTATGCTTGGTGAAATGAATTTCTTCCTGGGTCTGCAAATTACTCAAACAAAGAAAGGAATCTTCATTTCTCAGACCAAATATGTGAAAGAATTGTTAAGGAAATATGGTATGGAAGATTCAAAACCAATGAACACTCCCATGGCAACCGGATGTAAGTTGAGCAAAGATGATGACTCCCCAAAGGCAGATCAGACAAAGTATAGATCAATGATTGGTGGATTGTTGTATCTCACTCAGACTAGACCAGATATAATGCAAGCTGTTGGTCTTGTGGCAAGATTCCAGGCTGATCCTAGAGAATCTCATGTTATGGCAATCAAAAGAATTTTTAGGTACCTGAAAGGAACAGTTGAGTATGGTCTATGGTACCCTAGAGATCCAGATTTCTCTCTTCATGCTTACACAGATGCAGATTGGGCAGGAGATGTGGATGACCGGAAGAGCACTAGTGGTGGAGCATTCTTTTTGGGGAAGAGATTGGTTTCTTGGCTAAGCAAGAAACAAGATGCAATATCTCTGTCTACAACTGAAGCAGAATACATTGCAGCAGCAGGTAGTTGCACTCAAATCTTATGGATGAAGCAGATGCTAAGAGACATTAAAGTTGAATATGAGAAGCCTATCACAATTTTCTGTGATAATTCAAGTGCAATTAATATTTCTAAGAATCTGGTATTGCATTCTAAGACTAAGCACATATCTATCAAGTTTCACTTTTTGAGAGAACAAGTGAACAAGGAAGAAGTCAGATTGGAGTATGTTCCCTCAAAGGATCAGATTGCAGATATCTTTACTAAACCTCTTCCCAAGGACTCTTTTGAATATCTCCGGGAGAAGTTAGGGGTCATGGCCCCTCCGGTGATGAACTAGGATGCACTGATGTGCATCAGTCCGGTGGATATCACAGTCATATCTTGTGATCTGGATTGATGATGGGGAGCTGCTACTAAGGGGGAGCAGCTGGTATGATTCTGATGTATTAGAATTGCAAGTATGAGCCCTTTGCCATTGATGTCAAAGGGGGAGAGAAGACATGTGAAAAACAAGTGGTTGATGATCAAAGGGGGAGCAGTAAAGGAAGAGAAGACATGTGAAAAGTTGTTGTTGATAGGGGGAGCTGTGACAGAAAGGAGAAGTTCTTGTCTTGATGGTTTTTCACATCATATGTTGCCATCAATGACAAAGGGGGAGATTGTTGCAAGTATGAGGTGAACCAATGTTGTCATTGATGTCAACATACTCATATTGCATTGACAAGAAGGATTGGATGAGCTGTGTGCTGAGGATATTGAGAAAATTAGCCTCAGTCAGGAACAGTAAAGAACAGTGATGAGAAGAAGGCAAATGTACTGTATAGGATGCGAACCGGAGGATGCAGATTAAAGGGTTTGTAGATATGAGTCTTGAGATGCTTCAGTTAAGATTTCAGAGGTCCGCATGAAGAGCTGAAGGAGTTGTGGCTGTCGGTGTAGAACCGGTTCCGGCAAGTATTCAGAGGTGACAGAGGATCACAAAAAGGTCCGGTGAGGTCCGGAACTGTATAATCCTAATCTGCGGATTGGAAGGAGTCTTTGAGATGTCCTTGTGATGTGCCATCTCGAGTTGTGTATAATTTGGAGGTCCAAAAGTTCCTCCTGCATTATGACAGTGGCGACAGACAGTGTTCTTGAAGTTCCGGATAAGGAGGATAAGAGATTTTAGTAAGTAAAGGAAATGCGGACGTACCTGGTCATTCAGGCAGGCTTGTGAAGGTTCTTGGATCATGTTGAGGTTGTGTTGTTGGTCCGCATTGATAGTAGAGCCCAGAATTGAAGATATTCTTCCGGATGAAGTTCTTGCTCTGTTTAGCCGACCGGATGAGTTGTTCATCCTGCGAATGTTCTTGTGGTGGCCGACCGGATGTGTTATTCATCTTGCGGATACTCTTATGGTTGTTTTCCGACTTAGATGTTTGTTCCTAAGTCGATGTCATGTATAAATAACGGTTTGTGAGTTCATTTCGAAGTGTGGATTGTGTGGATGAGTGTGGCATAGCGAAGAGAAGTGTGAAAGGCAGAGCAGAAGTTTTTGGGCTTAAATGGAACTGATCCGGACATGGTAGAGATGTCATTCTCCAGTTCAAGATTGTGATTCTTATCACTTTGTAGACAGTGTGTCTCCTTGTAGGCAGTGGGCCTCTTTGTGAGCAGTGTGCTCAGGCAGTGAGCCCTAATTGGCAAGTACCATTCTTTTTCTTATTCTTCTAATAGAGAATAATCCTTGGGTTAATCACCCCGTGGTTTTTCCCTTAACCGGGTTTTCCATGTCAAAATCTTGGTGTTCAATGTGTTGGTGTTTATCTGCTCTTGTGCTTATGTATTATGCTTTCATGGATGATTAATTGATATGCTGTTAACTAACAACGAAGAATCAAGTGTTTGAAAGAACAAGAAGTTTTATACAACTGATTCACCCCCCCCCCTCTCAGTTGTATGCCTTAAATCCAACACGTTGTTCATCGAGCATCTCAAGTTGTTGAAGTCGTAGTTCTCTTTTAGTATTTTCATCAAGGATACCATTGAGAGAAATTTGTAATGAAGGAATTTCTAACTCCAAAGGCATGATCACATCAGCACCATATACGAGGTTGTACGAGTAGTACCTATAGTTGTACGTACACTCATTTGGTAAGCCCATAATGTGTAAGATAGTTGAGTATGCCAATCCTTCTAATGTTTACTAATAGTTTTCTGAAGAATTTGTCCATTTACTTTATTAGAAGCTCCCGCTTGTCCATTTGATTGAGGATAATAAGGTGTAGAAAAATGGTGTTGAATATGATATTTTTCACATATTTGTTCTTAAATGATGCACCATTGTAAAAAAAATAAAGTGGAAGGAATGCCAAATCAAGAGATTAAGTTATCCTAGATGAAATGACGTATTACTTTAGCAGTCGTGGATCAATGAGGAACCGCTTTGACCCATTTCATGAAGTAGTCAGTATCTATGAGAACGAAAGTGTATCCTTGAGGAGGTGAAATTTTTCTAATAAGATCCAAGCCCCACACGAAAAGCGGCGAAGGTGAAACTTGAGCCAAAGTTCTTGGACAGGAGCTTGAACAAGATTGGCATGTTGTTGACAAAGCGGGAACTTTTGAAAAGGTAAATGAATCTCATTCCATGTTCTGCCAATAGTAAAACATGAATTAATTTTTGAACTAGAGATTTTACCACCGAAATGTCCTCCGCAAGCACCTAAATGTGCCTCATCCAGGGTAATCGAGATCTCAGATTTATTAAGGAAATGAAGGAGAAGGCCTTCATAGTTGTGTTGATATAGTATATTTGACAAGATTATGTAGCATGCAACAAGTTTGCGTATGTGAATTTGGGCACTTATAGATGCTAGATCAAGAAAGGTACCATTGTGTTAATATTGAAATATATGGGAGTACCATTCAGCTGAATCTATGTTACTACAAAAGGCAACATTAAATACTTGTGATATTGAAGGTGTTTTGAGATTATGAATGATAAATTGATAATTCCCCAAAGAATCATTAAGGGACATAAGGGAAGTAGCACTTTCCATTGCATCCACATGTCAATTGTCTTTTAGTGGAATTGTGCTAATTGTAAAGGATGAGAAATTCTTCAATAAAGATAATACCAAGTCTCTATACTGAGATAACTTATCTTGCTTCGCCTAATAAGATCCAGTGACTTGTTTATGATCAATTGAGAGTCGTCAAATATGCAAATTTTTTTAATGTTGAGAGCCATTACGGTATGCAAGACAATAATAAGGGCTTCGTACTCGGCAATATTTTTGGTACATAGAAAGTTGAGACAATAAGATAGAGGAATCAACTTACCTTATGGAGGTACTAGTATAACACCAGCACCTGAGCCAATTCAACATCTATAACCATGAAGGAATAACTTCCACTTACTATCAACATCCAAGGAAATGATTTGATCATCAGGGAATGATTCTTGATTTGAAATAGAAAATGGTGAAGGAGATTCAGCTAAGTGGTCGGTCAATGCTTGACCCTTAATTGCCTTTTAGGAGACAAACTTAAGATCAAATTCTATTAACAACATAACCCACTTCGCTAAACGTCTTGAAAGATCATTTTTAGTAAAGAGATGTTTCAAATGATCAAATTTCATAATTATATTAATTTCAACATTTAGTAGATAATGTCTCAATTTTTGTGTTGCAAAAATGAGAGCTAGGCATTGCCTTCCTATCGCAGAGTATCGCATTTCATAATCGAGAAAAGTTTGACTCATATAATATACAGTGTGCTCTTTGCCATCGTCATCATGTTGTGCTAATAATTCTATTAGAGCATTAGGAGATGCCAATGTGTAGAGAATAAAGGGTAGTCCAGAGATGACAAGTTGTAATATAGGAGGATTAGATAAGTAACTCTTGAGATCATCAAAATCTTTTTGGCAATCCTTATTCCAATTAAAGTTAGATTATTTCTTGAGTAGTTTTGTATAAGGGTGAGTATGATCCACAAGTTGTGAAACAAATCAATGAATGGCATGTATCTTCTATTGTAAACTACAAAGTTGTGAAATATTTTTAGGAGGTGGCATGTTAACAGTTGCGTCAATATTTTTTGTATCCACCTCAATACCACAATGTGAAACAATGAATCCCAATAGCTTACCGCTATCAATGCTAAAGACGCATTTATGAGGATTCAAGCACATGTTGTATTCACATATGCGTTCAAAGATTTGATGGAGAATTTTGACATGATCTTGGCACAAAACATATTTGGCCAAAATCTCATCGACATAATCATCTAAAATGTTATGCATGAAATCATGAAAGATGAGTGTCATAGCATGTTGATAAGTCATGTTATTGTTCTTTAATCTAAACAATATGACAATCCAACAAAATGTTCCCCAAGGAGTTATAAAAGCTATTTTATATTGATCTTGAGGATTGATGAATATTTGATTATAACCAAAGAAACCATCCATGAAGGAAAGTAAGGCATGGCTTGCAGTGCAATCGACAATCATATTGATATTAGGAAGAGGAAAATCATCTTTTAAAGATACTTTATTTAAATTTCAAAAATCATTACACATTCAAATACAGTTGCAGAATTTAGCGACAACCACAATATTCAAGATCCAAGGTGATTAGTCAATAGGGTGGATAAAGCCTATTTAAAGAATCTTCTCTATCTCAACTTTGACTAACAATGCAACCTTAGGATTCATTTTGCGAATCTTTTGTTTTACTAGTTTGGCATCAGGATGAATGACGATTTTATGTGTTCACACCTTAGGATCAATCTTGGGCATGTCAAAGTATGTCTAAGCAAAGAGATTAGAATATTCCTACAAAAGAGAAGTAAGTTCTTGATTTTCTTCAAGATTTAGACAATTTCCAATAGGGATAAATTTTTCAAGGTTATCCTTATCCATCAAGACATCAACAATCTTTCCATTAAGGAGAGTACTATGGTCTGGGACTTCAGGAGGATGAAGTGATTCCATAGGTGACTCATGAGATGCTGAAGTACCATTAGATAAACAAGCATCTTTCCCAAAGTATGCTTCCACATTTAAACAATAAGGAAATCCATGAGAATGATGGTAACGAGGCAAATGATCATAAGCTCCTAGGAATTCAGCCAAAGCTTCATCCATGGAAAAACTATCCAAAGGAACATTTCTAGAATCACAATTTGTATCAACTAACTCCAGATATACCCAATCAAGTGTCAAAATATGATTTGTATATGATAAAATTGTGTTTACATTTAGATTAGGATGACGAGTGACTTTGGTGGGTTGTACAGGATGGTATCCAAGTCCAAATGAAGAGTAATGTGAATGAGCCTCTAAGGGAACTTTAATGCCTTGTTCCTTTATATTACAACCATTACAATTGTATCCATGCTAAGAGAGGATTTAAAAACCTTGACCATAAATAGATGTCATTTTTGAAGAGGAAGGAGGCACCTCATAGGTCTCATATGTTGTATTATAAGAGTATGCATTGTCATTATTACTTTTCAAAGAAATCTTAGGTGTCTTAGGAGTAGAAATTGAAGCAACCTTAAAACTTTCTATCTTTGATGGTGATACTTAAAAATCCCCTACAAATGTAGGTGTAAAGTCTAACAAACCCCAATAATCACCAAAAAGTGTATTCGAAGGTGAATTAGATTCTTCTACAATAACCTCTACAGGAGGGGAGAAGAATTAACTTTAGAAAGAGGAGAGATTAAAGTAAAGGGTTTAAAATATTGTCTATTTTTAGCATCAATTTGTAGAAAAATTTCCAAGATCAGATTGACTTCAATTGTTTAGAGCTTATTGTCATGAACAAACTTAATTGATTGATGAGGGGTAGATGGGATTGTCCCCATGGCATGAATCCAGGGTCTACCAAGAAGAAGATTGTATGAAAGAGAATTAGGCATGACTTGGATAAGGGTAGGCAATGTCATAGGTCCAACCTTAACAGGTAAGATGATAGTACCTAATGATTGTCTACCAACATTATCAAATCTATGAATGTTGAGTTTATCTAGTTTAATGAGAGATGTACATCAGCATTGATTTTATGTAACAAGTCTATGCCTAGACATTAAGTTTTGACCCACCATCAATCATGGTATGTCTAACCCTCATTTTATTAATAATGATGAATATCATAAGAGGCTTATATTGGTTTTTAACTTCTATGGGAGGTAATTCATGTGGTTGACAAATGATATCTGATTATCATTTGCATACAATCTAATAGGGCTACTACACCATTTAGCTTAATAGTAGGTGGATCAATCACCTTTTGTAAAGCTTCTTGGAGAATTCTGTGGTATGTAGGTGATGTTTGTATCAACTCCCATAAAGAGATCTTTGTTGGAGTAGCACAAAGTTGCTCAACAAGATCATAATCTCTACCAGTATGAGTAGGAAGCTGAGGTGCTTGAGGAAGAATAGGTTGAGAACCTAGAAGAGAAGCTGGAACAAATGTGATTGGTTTCTTTTGTTCATAGTTTCTAGTGTTATATGTATGAGCAACCTCATGATGCATGGGTTGTTGTAACACATTTTGATTGTGTTGAGAGATTTGTTTTGCATAGTTGAAGATATAACCAGGAGATCTAGGTATTTTTGGAGAACCATCTATTGTGATAGATTGAGATTGAGGAGCATCGTTATGAAGATGCACAACAATTTTAGGTTTCTCGGGCTCATTTTGGGAACAAGAAACATAAATTGTATTAATGAATCTTTTAAATAGAGATGGTTTAGGAGTCATAGAGGATGATTCTATAGAGATGAATTCATCCAAGGCTTCATCTAACATGTCAAAATCATCACTACTAAATGATTCATTAAAATCTTGAAGAAAGAAGTATGACATATTTGCATAACCTAATTTTTCTCAACCTTATAGAAACAATGTGAAAGAGAGGGAATGAAGTGAAGTTTATTTATGATTATATGTTGCACAAAATTAAATATATCAAGCTATGAAAAAAAAATTTATCCAATTACTAACTAAAACATAAGCAACATTTATCAATTTTCAAACTACAATTACCAAAAAATTGAGATTTTTGATAACCCTAATCAATGTATATGAATGAATAAAATGTGTGTATGTAAAGAATGTGTATCAAACTTAGTTATAATAATATCTAAAGTATCATATCAAAAAATTATATTGAGTTACAATGATCTAATCTTATGAAATGTAAACAATGTAAAAAGTATAGCTTTTTCAAATCTAAATCAAATGCTTATTTTTCCAATTTCAAATGCCAAAATGCAAAGAATGCACTAAACATAAAGGATGATAAGGTACAAAAAATGAAATCACTTTACTCAACTTAACAATGCTACAAAGATCTAAAACAACTCACTAATCTACAAACCCTAGGTTCAAGACTAGCTAGATTTCTAGGAAAATGCAAGATTTTCATTACCCTTATGATGGATTAAGTGCAAAGTATAATATATATGCAAGTATGAAAATGATGAATGAACTTAATTTTAATCAGATCTAAGATAGAAAAAAAAAGTATTTTCAGATGAAGAAGGATGCAAGAATGTAAGACACATTGGGTTCACCAAAATGTTTGATGGAAAAGAGAGATCTAGCTTAGAAGGTCAAACTATGTCAAACCCTCTTCCATTAACATTGAGACACAAATTAAGCTTGGATTCTACCCTTGAGGGGGAGCCAAACTATAGGGGTTTTTACTCTTTGTTGTATAGATGAGAAGTCAACTAAATTCAACAAAGCAAACTAGAGTCAAAGATCAAACCCTAAATGAGCAAGATTAGGCTATAGACGACTGTTATGAATAGAAATAGAAAATATGAATGAACAATAGAGATGAGGAAATAGAGCATAGCATGAACCTAGAAGAAAAATCTTAGGGGTACCAAGGCATTGGGTGCCCTAGACCTTAATTAGGGTTTTGCAGAAATTTTGAACTCCATCCGACCTATACCTGCAAAACTTTCCATCTTCCTGGATCTTGTCTTCTGAAACCTATTACTTCAACCTACATGATGAGCCAAATATATGACTCATGTATTTCATTATATTTCCTGTTCTATGAGACTTTAACAAAACACTATGGAATATATATTTACATATTATTATAATTATGTTTGTCTTTTGGATGGATTATGCACATGTTTGGTTGTCATTTCCTTTGATGAAATCTCTTAACTTATTTACTTGAATTACATTTTCAAAGTGCATATCTTATGAATTATGGTACAAGTTGTGAATGTTTGTGCAAGGATTGCAATAGTAGAACTACCAGTGGTCTTTGGATCCCTCCAGAGCCCTCTATCCTAGATAGAACCTGAACTCCAAACAGCTCCAGATGCCAATTACCTTCTAAGAAGTCATCCTCCCCTCAAGTCGATGACCGCCACAAGCCAATCCTAGGGCTATTTAGAAGTCTAGCAATACAAACATGACTCACGCCTCAATCAAAATAGCTGTGAAGAGTCACACCACCACGTCTTTCCATTTTTTAGCGACTAACTAAAGTAGTTGTTAGCTGACTTTAGTTCCAACTGAAGTCGATGCCACCAAGCACCGTACCATTCTAGGAAATTCATCCAGTTCACCAAATGATCAAACTGATGCAAATTTTTGATTTGTAGTTACCACATGGGAATCATTAATGTAATAAATTATGCATCTGGTTTTATTCCCAGTTCACTATAGTTAGAATTGTTAGGTATTTCCTTTCAATAAAGCTCAAATGTATAAGTAGGAGCAAATCATCTCTCTAGAAAGTTCCAAGTTTTTCATAGATAGTTGTTTGCTAGATTGTGTTTCCAGCAGGAGGAAAACTCTTTGTTTTTAGGCATGTATTTTCATCCATTCTTTGGACTATGATTGAATGCAAATGAAGGGGGAATTCTTATGAAAGAGTTAGTTGAGAAAAGAGTATCATCTCTAGCTAGGAAAGTACAGCCTGCTTCCCCATCTTGGAGGAGATCTCTCAGTATTTTCATATTTGGACAATTCTGTTATGTCTTCCGTTTCGTTAAATTTGTATGTTGCATGTATGATGTGTGTTTTGCTTCTGTTTGATTGTTAGTTAATTGTTACCTGCAGGATCATTCTATAAATTCTGAAAACACCAAAAATAGAACTGTTATTCAACAAAACTTTCATAGTCAGAGTGTTTCATTGTTGTAGCTTAACAGTGGATGCGGTTTATCTTTATTTACTTTTTCAGCAAGCTAGAATAGTTTCTTTCACTGCAAGTGTGTTTATTTTCCAACAAGTTAAACTAGTTTCTTTCACTGCAATTGTGTTTATTTTCCAGCAAGTTAAAGTAGTTTCTTTCACTGCAAGTGTGTTTATTTTCTAGCAAGTTAAAACAGTTTCTTTCAAAGCAAGTGTGTTTATTTCCAAGAAAATAGATAGATTTCCATTTATGTACAAACTTTCATTATAGCAAGATCAACAAACCAAGTTCCATCCATGAACCATTCAACCAAACCCCCTATACCAAAGAGTCTTATCGCAAATTGCTCCAGACACCTCCAGATTGATAAAATTAAATGATAATGCATTAACAAGCACTACTTTGACCTCATCATTGCACACACAAAAGAAAGGAAAAATGGTTGTTATATAGGATCTTGCCTTAGTCAATCCCCCGTTTTAGTATCCTACCTCACGGATAGCCAAGATTAGAACAAGATGTTGTGTGTGCTTAGAAACCCTAAGTGTGAGCAGTAACATGCAAGATATGATCAAATATATCAAACCATGACCCTAGATGATTCAAGTAAATAGGATGGAATGATACAAAAGAATGCTTCACTCAAGGAAGCTCACGACTTCACCTTATGGATGAATATTCACCGAAGGTTCACTAAATAAGAAGGCGATGCAATCATACCCTTAGAGGATACTCCATCCAATCTCAAGTTGGTGGTTCCAACCCTTCTCCTAATCATGAAAAGTGCTTCAACCTAGGAACAAATGAGATAGACTCAAGATCTCACTTCCTAGCCTTCATACAAATATTTCCAAGAGTAAAGATGAACTCAACTTGATCAAATAGAAACCTGCAATAATTTAATAGAATAGAGAGCATAATAATAGAGAGCTTTTCATAATTCATCTAACTTCTAGTTTCAAATGAAGAGGTTACTTTCTTTTATTCAAGGCTTAAGAAATGAGTAATTTGAATTAAAGTGTTGACAATACGTACGAAAAAGCAAATTTGAGTTTAGGGTCGGCCTAACCATCATAAAAGCTAACTTGTGGACCCAATTTACCTCCCTAAAAACATGGGAGGGACTAGGGCACTAAGTGCCCTAGGACCTTGGGGAAAATATAGTTACAAGCCTGCATTTAATGTGGTGCTCACTCCAAATTTCAAGTTTGTTTACGGGTTACGACGAAACTTTAACCAAAATCATGACATTTCATAGAATTGGGACCCAATCAGGACTTTAGGGTAGACCTAAAAATTAACTAGGCTTGGGATCACTAAAGAGAGGAGTTAAACATGATGAAATTGTGCTTACACAACTGAGGAGCACAATTTACGACAGAATACACACACAAATATATATATATATAATTTGGTAAGTGTGGGACCTCCTCCCCATCAAACTACTACCGCCACCGTAGCGCAAATCACCAACAGTGCGGCCTTGCTAAGTTTGCCACCACTGTAATCATGCCGCTTGCTACTAAGTCTGCCACCACTATAATCATGTCGCTTGTGGCGCGAGTTACCACCACTATAATCATGTCGCTTGTGGCATGAGTTACCACCAGTGAATCCGTCACTGTATACCACTGTTGCCACAACCTATCGAGCTACAGAAGACCAAGATGTACCAGAATTTGAACACACTCCACTTAAGAACCACAAAGTGCCAAGAGTCACCTACATAGAGCCACAACCATTTATAATCCAAGATGTCTTTGGGGGGATTTGAACCTTTGTCTTCACAATAATGACCAAGTGGCCTTAACCACTAGACCACACCCACTCGACTATATATATATTATTTAGGTATCAATATGTTTAATTATTCCCATTGATATTATGAGGAGTTTCTTTATAAAACAAACGCCATAGTTGGCATCCTTAATAATATATATGTTTTAAAAAAGAAAAAGAGTTAATATGGAGAGGGATCGATGATCCCTAACCATGCTAACCCATTTCCTTATGTTATACATTAATCAAATGTCAGATTAAAAATTGAGTATTGTTGTATTTATCCACCTCAAGCTGGCAACAAAATTGATGGTAATGACCACATGTTAATAAGTAAATCTAACAATTTATCTAGGGTTCTTTAAAGTTCCAAAGGGTGTACATTTTAATGTGGTTCACTAATGAGTCAACTCTCAAGTTTGAGGAGTGAATTCTGTCAAACATTTGGTTTTGTTTACTTTTTTTTTTAGTATTATGTTACTCTCTAGTCGTCTTTTCTGTGAAATACTTGGCATGGCATTCTCCTCTTCCTCTAATATGAGATTAAATTCCAAATTGTTCTCTAAAGGAATTAGTAGGAGAAAAGGAGAAGGAAGAAATTGTCGGGAGTTGGTAAGGGTCTTAACTTTGGTGATTGGTAACTTGCATTTATGCTTTGACAATTTTTTTGGCCTTTGGCCCAGATAAGCATTAAGGCATTGACAATTTATTTTGTCCTTTTGGCCCAATTATGCATTTATGCATTAAAATATTATTTTGACCTTTCATCCCAGTAAAAAATTATGCATTAAAGGATTACTTTGGCCTTTGGCCTAGGTATGCATTTGTGTTTAAGATAAATTTTATTTTGGTCTTCAACCTATTTTGTACATTTGAGTGAGTTATTTAAACTTTGGTTGATTACCCATTTTGTTTAAATTAGTTACAAATCTTTTAACATGTTATTTATTCTTGATACCAATGATATAAATGTTGACCAATTACCAATTTAGTTATAAGGCCTTTGACTTGATAAATGAGTTGGTTACATGGTCATCAACCTATTACTAGTATTGTATAAATATTTGTAAGACTTTTATTAGTTTCAAGGTTTCTTGAGATATAATGGTTTACGATTTATGGCATTTAAACAGTAAGGCCTTTGGCCTATTATAATGATGTATAAACAATAGAAAGGCTAACAACCTATTTAATATTGGCATAATCAATATATAGAACTTTGGCCTATTGCAAATATAGTTGACATAATTCAAAGGCCTTCAGCTCATGTTGCATGAGAGGTCTAAGGGATCTGAGCCTTTATCTCATTACGTATTTGATTTATATGTGTAAGGCCTTTGGCCTGATGTGATTTTAGTTAAGGTTTGTTACATAAAAGATTATAAATTTTTGGCATGTTTTATATATTAAACATTTGCAAGACCTTTTGTCTATTTTTATACCTTGCTCATTAAATAAAGGCCTTTATCTTGTTAAAATATTTGTTTAGTTGATGAATGGACTTTTGTCTATTGTATGTTGGTATATTTAAGGGTCTAGGAGTTTTTCATCTTGTAATTTATTAGTTCGTTTGAGTGTTGAAACCTCAACCTATCTTATGTTTCACCTTCTAAATTTTAAGTAGTGTTGTACCCTATTGTATATATAAGGCCTTTGTCTTATCGAGTATATTAAGCTCATTCGATTATATTTTAAATTTGGATATTTTTTATGTATGGTTATTTCTTGGATAGTTCTGAGTTCATTAATTATTCACTTTGGATTGAAAGACTTGGGACAATAAAAGCCTACAGTTATAAACCTATGGTCATTATTTGTGAACTATTTCTACAAATTGGAAACTGAAGGACTTTCAAGAAGTAAAGCCATGTGTTATTTATGCTTTTGGTTAAGTCTAAAAAATTAAGTCAGTGATGTCTTGATTGGTTTAAACCTTGTCGAAATGTCATTCTTTTGGCCACACTTTCTTGCATGCCACCCTATGCTTAGGAGTGGGGTTAGGGCAAGGCCACAGATCCAAGGTAGGGTCCTTTGATGAAATATATTCATGTGGTTGACAAAAGGGAATTCTATTGGATGTTTATTCCATGTGAAAAAGTTGGAAATTTATGAAAACGTGTTAAAACTCTAATGTATGATTGTAAATGCAATACAGTTATATATATGTTGAAGTCAAAATTGTATTCATTCATTGGGAATTGTGTGTGGACACTTAAATTATATCCCCTCCTAACATCATACTTAAACATTATATCTTAATATTATTCTAATACCACATTGGCACATCCCTTCATTATCATGTTAATTTACCTTTTCATTTAACATCACTAATTATTTAATTAATTCATATTATTTGGTTAATTAGACTAATGGTTTCCTATTTACTCCAAAATAAATAAATCTATTTTTATCCCATCATATATCTTCCATGATTCATTTCTATTTGTAATTCATGTGCAACTAGTTAACTAAAATAAATATATAAATCCATTAATTAGTTGCTCATATCTTCTTCATGAAGTTTATCCTCATCCCGATCTTGCTTTTTTTGCAAAACTCTATCCTTATCCATCCATCCACAATAAAAAAATCTATAAATTCACCCTCATCTTCTATCAAATCATCCAAGATCAATGAAGAGAAACACTATTGAATTTCACGAAATTACTTGAGCAACCACATCCATCACGTTATTGAGCAAATCTACTTCAACAAAGAGGGTAAACATTGGTAAAGTTTATCTAGTTTTATTTTTCTTTAAGCTTTCTTTAGCTCAATCAAAGATTATGGTTTAGTGTAGATTAAATAGGTTATTTACATGTTTTTTATTTGCTTTGAAATTTGCACTTCATCATATACATTTTGGCAAGTCTAGTGGGGATCTTGTCCCTCGTCTAACTTTTGTGTTGTAGGATTTTGCATTGCTTGATCTTGTAGGTTTTCACTCTTTTTTGGAGAGATTTGGTGAGTAATTTTTGTTGGAAGCATCCTATGGTAAAAAAACCTCATGGTTGAGTCCAAAGAGCCCAAAAATATATAAATCGATATATAACTTGATAAATTTTGAGCATTTATTTGGGTCTTCAAAATCTATCACTTTTAAAATATGTACAATTGTACAAAATCTATATAGTTGTACAAATCCACACATTAGTACAACCCCTACCTGCATTATCACTTTGTCGCTAGGTTAATTTTTTGCATTTTAAAATCTTTTGGTTTAAATTTCATTTTTGTGTGGGGTTTTGTAAATAGGTCATAAGGTTGTATGCAATCCTTGTCATGCCCTTCCATACCTATAGTCACCCCCCTTTGAATCAGCCTGCTCTCCTGTGTAGTTTAGATTTTTCTCCACCAAGCTCCTAGGTAGTCAAATTAGCAACTAGGAGTTGTCTCTATTCGTCGGCCCCTGATCCCAAGGAAAATTAGGTGACAATACCTTATATCTTGAGGGGTTATAACCTCCACTATCATGCCTTAAGTGGTTCCACTCACATCTGCCACCCCTTTGTGACTTAGCCCGGGAGCACCACTGGCTAGCCACCAGAGCACCACCTACTTGCATTAGCAGCCCTCCCTCTTTTGTCCTTAAATTAGTCTTTTTTCAAATGCATGTAACTTTTTCCATGATATTAAATTTTTACATTTTTATAGGCATTGGAAAGCTAGTTTGGAGTACTTCATTATGGATTAGGTGATTTTACAAATTTTACCCCAAATATTAGGTGTTTGATTTTCATTTCTAACACCTTGTTTGTAGCCATTTTTGTGAGTTAAAGGCCAAATTTTGAAACTACTAACATTTGTGGGTGTATCTTGCTTGTCAAAGAATTATTTCCCACTAGTTGTTAGTTGCACATTTACATGTCAATATTAATAAATTTTGTTTTATTTTGTTTTATTTATTTGTTTTATTTCTTGTTCACCTTTTATTTTAATCTCAAGGAATCAAGTGTGTATTATCTTTCCTTTTACCATAAGGTGATCTTGGGAATCAAAAGCACTTGATTTTCTTTTCCTTATAGCGGGCCTACCTTTGAATTTCATCACCAAGGGGGGTGACCTAAACCACATGTTCTATTGGGGTATACAAAGGGGGTGAGAATCAAAAGAATCACCTCAAAGGAGGGCTATCATGTCTAGCATAGACTTGATATCCACTTGAGAGGACAAGGTGAAGTGTGAAGGGATTTAACTCCAACCACATGCTTATAGATAGAACTCTTATTCACAAACATTGGTCTCATGTACCTTTGGGTATTTAGAGGACATCCCCTAGAAAACTTGTTCATCCTAGACACAACCTTCAGTCGTACATAGTTGTGATGTACTAGTTAGTGGTAGCGCCGAGAAATTACTCATTGTATGCCTGGTTGGTTCCCAAAATAACTACAACCCATTCAAAACCCTAAAACATTTCACAATCACCTAGGCCAAGGGTGTCATCAAGGTGATTGAAAGAGGTTTGTCAATAGGTTAAGGGCAACTTTGGCCAACTTACAAGAGTGGGTAGGCTTATCTACACTTCAAGCTCAGCTAGGATTTGGAGGGATATTCCAAGGGGTATACCTTAATAGGTATTGATTTCAAACTAGATGAACAATTAAAAACCAATGAACAACCAAATCCAACTCGTTATCTTGATCCCAAAACTGTCACTGAACCAAGAATAACTAGTTGTCATAAAACCCCTATATTGCTATCACAAATTGTGCAAGTATACATGCACAGGAATGATGGTCCTTCCCCTAAACCACTAATAAATATTTTTTTTAAATGATATGAGATTGGTTTGATGGATCCAAGACTAGTGCCAATCCAACTAAACTACAAAGTCTCATGGAACAGAGAAGAAAACAATGGAAAGGAAATAGAGAAAAATTATCGAAGGATATGTTGTATCAGATTGCAAGATTTGTGCTTCAAACATACTTAGTTATCCAATACAAACTACATGCATTAAAACAGAGAGAACAAATGAAAATTACAAAGCTTGTAATATATTTTAAAATGTTGTCACATTTTCAAATGTCCAATACAAACTTATCAGCAAATGTGACAAGAGGAAAACCCTAAATACATACAAACAAACATGGAGACATTATATGCACAACCCCTACAACACACTATCTTTCATCTGTGTCACCACTCCATTATTTCTCTGCAACTGGACATGGCATGATTTGGATCCCTAGAAGCATTACTGAATCTACACAGCCTCTAGCCACCACCAAAGAACCAACCCATAGAACATCTCACAATCATGTATATATGAAATTCTATTTGTATTATTGCACTTGGCTAGGAAAAATATACCCTACCAACCACCATTATTCCTACAATCAATCACACCTACCTTGCCACCAACCTGTACAACATCTTCAATTTTGTATTCATGACAGCCTGAGAGTAGGTGAACATTTTAAAACACAATGCCCATTTGAAAAGTGTGTGTAAAGATTTTACAACACTTTAAAATATTTTAATTAACTTTAAAATATTTCAAACTATCACATTTATTAAATGATTTACATTACATTTGATTTTCATTTTTCCTTTCAATGCATCTCTTTTGTCATGAACCTTGGAACCACCCCCCTTTTCCTATCTTTTCTCGGCACTTTGTCCTTCCTTGTCGGCAGCACACCTCATCGGTAAAATTGAAAATTGGTGAACCTGATGGTTCACGAACTTCCACCTCCACCAAAAAGCTTCCATTTATTTTTTTGCCTTGTCTTATTTCTTTGTCAGTGACTTTGTTTGTCAGTGAACCACACCTAACATAAACCATCCACTTCATCTTTGTTTCCTTTTGTTTGTCTCTTGTTCTTTTCTCTTCATTGGTGAGTTCACCTATCGATGAACATGTGTAATATCCCTTGCTATTTCTGGTATGAATTTTCTCTCAAGGAATATTGTCAAACACTTCTGATGTAAACCCAATGCTTGTTGGTCTGTGTTTTTAGTCTGATATTTTTACTTGATAATGATAGTTGAGTACTCTAAATGCTCATAAATCAAAACTACAATGTCTAAGCATTAATCTAAATGCATATATGACTTCTTTTTTGCTTTTCAAATGCTTTTTATATGGTTTCTACATGTAAATTATGTACCTATAGCCAACTGACATTATGACAAACACTTGGCATGCAATCTAACATGTTGATAAGGGATGCTATAATGAAGGACATTACATTGAACAAATGGTATACAATTGATAACTCTTTTATTAGATGCAACCACGAACGCAATGATATTAAGAAATACCAAGACTCTTGGTTTACAAGGGTTATTCAATACAATGCCAAAGTCTGATATCAATGATCACCTACAACAATATGCTTGGGATAACAATGCAAAACTACTAATAATTACAAAAGAACCTGGTGATAATGGTGCCCAAAGTGCTGATGAAGAATCAAGCAATATCCAAGGAAAGGAGTCCCTTCCAAACCCAAATTGTAACCTTCTCCCAGCTTCCCTATTCACGCAGTACTATAGCAATCATTGTAGCTCGACACTGTAGCAAACACTGTAGCGTACTGTAGCGATCATTGTAGCACGACACTATAGCGTTACTGTAGTGATCACTATAGCGTATTGTTCATGTCACTGTAGTGGCACTATTCACAGCACTATAGCAGCCAATAGAAAAACTTTTGATATGCAAATTAATACCCCCAACCCTTGGTTAATACTTCAGATTGAAGCACAAATGAAAGGATTGAAGTATCCCTTCCAATTTGCAACCCTTCAGAGGATATTTCACCACGTCAGTAATGCTAATCTATGGGAGTTTTCATTCCCAAAGACTAAATATACAGAAACCCTTGGCTCCACAAAACTCATCAAATGCAAATGACAATAACCGGATGCCTAGAAGCTTGCCTTGCCCCTTCCTTTATACTTTTTTTAATCCCACTTCAAGAGGCTTCTAGAAAAATCTTATTATTTTGTTTTAGTGACTTTAATGATATAATGTTTATTTTAAGTCACTATATTAAATTAATTAAATATAAGGTTACCTTTTGATTTAAAATTAAGTAATAACCTTATAAAATAATTAATTTAATAATATCCCCCTTATTTCGTCAATTAGCCTTCGGGAGATAAAGGCTAAATTACTCATCATGAAAATCACCTAGGAAGGGGACATTACAGTTCGCCCCTCCTAAAATTGCTTGTCCCCAAGCAATCTCGACTCTGGATGCTGAAGAATCTCCTCGCCTTCCCACGTGGCATCCTCAACCGGTAAATCCCTCCATTTGATCAAGTACTTTCTGATGACCCGTCTCTGTAACTGCCTCTCCCTAACATCCAAAATAGCCTCAGGCACTAGAATCAACTTTCCCTCATCATCCAAGGGTGGTAAGGTAGCAGAAGGAACCACACGATGACCTAATGCCTTCTTGAGGCGTGACACATGGAAAACATTGTGTACTCTTCTATCTGCCAGTAATTCTAACTCATAAGCCACATCACCAACTCGCCAGATAATCCTGAAAGGGCTATAATAACGCGGCTTGAGCTTCTCCTCACCACTCTTCTTGAGAGTGGATTATCGATAAGGTTGTAACATTAGATACACCATATCCCCAACCTCAAATGACCACTCAACTCTCTTCTGATCAGCATACTATTTTTGTTGATTCTGTGCCTTTTGGATATTCTCCTGAAGAGCTCTCATAATATTCTAGTTCTCCTGTAACATATCTCTTGCACTAGGCACTCTACTGTCACTCATCAGTAAGTCAAGGAAACTAGGTGCTTCATAACCATACAAGGCCATAAATGGTGTCATCTGAATCAAGAGATGGTAAGTGGTATTGTAACAATACTCACAAAGGTATATCCACTTAACCCAACCCTTCTGTTGCCCTGCAATGTAGTTCCTGAGATATCCCTCCACCCACTTATTCACAATTTCTGTCTGGCCATCCGTCTATGGGTGGTAGCTAGTACTCGTGGTAAGCTCTGTCCCACATAGTCTAAATAACTCCTGCCAAAAATGACTCAAGAATTGACTATCCCTGTCACTAACAATGCTCTGAGGTAACCCATGCAACCTGAATATCTCACGGAAGAAAAGTTTTGCTACCTATGCAGCTGAGTATGTAGCTATGATCAGAAAGAAATGAGCATATTTCGTTAATCGATCAACAACCACATAAATACAATCTCGTCCTTGGGTTTTTGGCAAACCAGTAATAAAATCCATGGATAAACACTCCCACTTCCTATCAGGAATCGGAAGTGGCTGAAGTAAACTTGCAGGGTATGTATGTTCCTGTTTATTCTGTTGGCAAACATGACACTCTCTGACATACCGAAGAACATCTATCTTGAGCCCTTTCCAAGTAAAGCACTCTCGAACCTACCTGTAAGTCTTGAAGTACCTGGGATGCCCTGCCATAGGTGTATCATGAAAAGACCTCATCATTGTGTTCTTTATCTCTGATCTTGGGGTTAAAAATATCCTACCTTTGTAAATGATAAGATCATTTACAACTGCGTACCTGTCATCCTGAACTGACCCCTCAATTATGCTAGAAGCCCATGAGTCCTTAGCATACTCTGCCACAATCAAGTGTCTCCAATCCTCTGAAATCTCCACCATAGAGCTCAAATGGGGATGGCGAGACAAAGCATCAGCAACTACGTTCTGAGTCCCCTTGACATAAGTAATGTCAAAGTCATATGATTGCAATTTACTCACCCACTTTTGTTGACGATCATTGAGATCTCGCTATCCTAGGAAATGCCTCAAGCTGTTATGATCTGTCTTAATGTAAAACTTATTGCTGACAAGGTATTGCCTGAATTTGGCCAATGCATGCATTATGGCCAACATCTCCTTATCATAAATATTGTAGCTCCTCTCTGGACCCCATAACTTTCTGCTCTCAAAAGCTATCGGATGCTTGTCCTGCATAAGGACTACACCAATCCCCTCACCCGAAGCATCACATTGTAGCTCAAAGGGTCTAGTGAAATCTGGCAAGGCAAGAACTGGGCAAGTAGTCATCAACTGTTTAAATTTCTCAAAACATTCCTATGCCTCATGTGTCCAAACAAATGCCCCTTTCTTCATTAAATCTGTAAGTGGTGCTGCATGTCGTGAATATCCACTGACAAATCTGTAGTAGAAGCCACACAAACCCAAAAATCCCCTAAGCTGAGTAAGATTCTCAAGTGTAGGCCACTCAATAATAGCTCTGACTTTGTCAGGGTCCATACACACACCTTCTGCACTAATGATATGGCCTAAGTATAGCAAATCTATCATGCCCAGATCACATTTGGATTCCTTGGTGTACAAGGACTCCCTACTAAGAATTCCCAACACTATATCCAAATGGGCGATATGCTACTCCCAAGTTCTCCCGTATACCAAAATGTCATCAAAGAAGAGTAATACAAACTTCCTCAGTTGTGACTGAAAAACCCTGTTCATAGTGGACTGAAACGTGGCAGGAGCATTGGTTAGCCCAAATGGCATAACCACAAACTAAAAATGTCCACAATGGTACCTAAATGTTGTCTTCTCAATGTCCTGCTCTCTGACCCTGATCTGGTGATAACCTGATCTCAAATCTATTTTCAAGAAATAGCAAGCACCATGAAGTTCATTGATCAACTCGTCAATACGAGGAATAGGGTACCTGTTCTTAATTGTCCTCTTATTCAACACCCTGTAATCGATGCACATCCAAAGGGTACCATCCTTTTTCTTGACCAAGACTATTGCTGAAGCAAAAGGTGATTTGCTTGGCCTAATGTGCCCCATAGCTAGCAACTCCTTAATTGTTTTTTCAATCTCATCTTTTAGCCGCTTGGGGTGTCTGTAAGGAGTGATCATCATAGGTTTAGCACCCTCCTCCAATTCTATTATGTGCTCAATCCCTCTGTCTGAAGGCCTACCTGGTGGAATATCACTGAACACCTTGGAGTGCTTGATCCTCAACTCCTGTATATCTGGGTGATAGGCTGGTTTTTGTTTCTCTTCCTGTGTTGGCATTAGAATACACCCTGTTGCCCACTCAACCATGTCATGGCGCATAAGTCTCTCCATTTTTCTAAAAGATATCATCCTGCAGCCGGTATCCCTGATGGCTTTTAGCATGAGTCTTCCCATCCACCTTAAACATCATCTCCATTTCCCTAAGGTTAATGGTAAACTCCCCAATATCATGAAGCCATTTCATTCCTAAAACCATGTCAATTTCTCCCATGTTTACCACATAGAAATCTGCCTTAAAGTTATTTAGTCGCATGGGAAGACCTGGAATCATCCTGTCACACTTAAGAGTATACCCATCAGCAACTTTTACTCTTAAGCCCTCAAATTCCTCTGTCTGAATTACACGCCTTTCAACCAACCTAGCATCAATGAAGTTATGCGTGGCACCTGTATCAAGCAAGGTAATGATCTTCTGTCTGGCTAAAACCCCACGCATCCTGAATGACCCCTCTTGTTGTATGCTAGTAAGGCGTGCTTCTTGAAAATTCACTTCCTCAACATTTTCAGCCTCAATTTCATGCTTATCTGTCTCATCATCAGGTTTTTCCTCATTAGATTCCTCTTGATTGGATTGTTGGTCCGATTCTGAATCCTCATAGAATGCCCACATAATCATGTTTGCTTTGCCTTTAGGTCTTAAAGGACAGTCATGGTTTGCATCATAGGGACCTTTGCAATAGAAGCACAACTTTTTCCTTCGTAAGTCATTAAATGTCTCACGATCTAATGGTGCTGCTAATTTTCCCTTTGAGTCTGAAATTTCTTTTTTCTTAGGAAATGTCTTGTTGTCTCCGTAAGAAGAAGATCCCTTAGATGAATACTTTCTTTGAGGGGCTGCAAGTTCCATACTCCTAGCTTTTTGCATTGCCTCCTACAGTGTCGGGGGATCAAAAGCCTTTATCCATCCTCTCAATGATTCCAATAAGCCCTCCATGAATAGCACAACCAATTTCCTTTCAGATATATTGGAGACCATAACTAATAATTTATGAAATTCACCAATGTAACTCTCCAAACTCCCAGTCTGCTTAAGTTGTGCCAAGTCTCTAAAATATGTCTCTGGATCTCTCTTATCAAAGCGTTCCACCAATCTATCAACAAACTCTTGATATGAAGTGATACTATTATGATGCAATGTCTCTAATCCATGATACCACCAATTGTGGGCTGCTCCCTCTAAGTGAAAAGTAGCATATTTTATTGCATCCCTTTCTGTCATGGGTCTAAGAGTCAAGAGGGTGTCTAGCTTATGAATCCAAGCCTGAGTTGTAACCTTCCCACTACCATCAAACATGGGCAATGTAACTCTGCTGGCGGCATACATCAAATCATTAGTTTGATTTCTCAGTTTCTTTTCTTGCTTTCCCCTGTAGTGTTCTCTTCTTTGACTTACAAACCTATCAAAGCTCATGCGCTTCCTAACCTGTGGTGTCAACAACTCCCATTCATCATTAGCTACCATAAGAGTATCCGCGAACATTTCTTCTCCTTCTTCTTCTGCATTTTCCTCTTCTTGTTCATTCCTTAAAAAAGTAGGACGTGTAGGCCTATCTGCCATGTGAGAAGATGCTTGTGCCCTAGGTATCCCAACCACACTCCTATTATCATCCGGTTCATGGTTTCGTCTTCTCTAAGGGTTCATTTGTTGTATCATTGTAGTCAGTGCCCGCACAACATCTGCCACCTACTACTACCCCATACCCATTTGTCTAAAGAGCTCACGTGTTTCCTATTCTTCATCATTTCTTCCTCTACTTCTGATAGGGCTACCTTCACCTCTTTCACCCATAGTGCCCGACGAACCAACCTCTTGCTGTCTTGTTGCTAAAGCAGCTGATAAAGTGTCATGTTCAGGTAGATGTGGCCACTGCTTTTGCTTTCTTTCTTCTCTAGTTGTATACCTTTTGTTCTTGTCACTTTGTTGCATTTAATGAGTCGATTTCAAACCCAAAGGATGGCAGGAAACCGCTCCGATACCACTGTAATATCCCTTGCTATTTCTGGTATGAATTTTCCCTCAAGGAATATTGTCAAACACTTATGATGTAAACCCAATGCTTGTTGGTCTGTGTTTTCAGTCTGATATTTTTACTTGATAATGATAGCTAAGTACTCTAAATGCTCATAAATCAAAACTACAATGTCTAAGCATTAATCTAAATGCATATATGACTTCTTTTTGCCTTTTCAAATGCTTTTTATATGGTTTCTACATGTAAATTATGTACCTACAACCAACTGACATTATGACAAACACTTGGCATGCAATCTAACATGCTGATAAGGGATGCTATAATGAAGGACATTACATTGAACAAATGGTATACAATTGATAACTCTTTTATTAGATGCAACCACGAGCGCAATGATATTAAGAAATACCAAGACTCTTGGTTTACAAGGGTTATTCAATACAGTGCCAAAGTCTGATATCAATGATCACCTACAACAATATGCTTGGGATAACAATGCAAAACTACTAATAATTACAAAAGAACCCGGTGATAATGGTGCCCAAAGTGCTAATGAAGAATCAAGCAATATCTAAGGAAAGGAGTCCCTTCCAAACCCAAATTGTAACCTTCTACTAGCTTCCCTATTCACGCGGTACTGTAGCAATCACTGTAGCTCGGCACTGTAGCATTACTATAGAAAACACTGTAGCGATCACTGTAGCAATCACTGTAGCGTACTGTTCATGTAACTATAGCGGCACTATTCACAGCACTGTAGCAGCCAATAGAAAAACTTCTGATATGCAAATTAATACCCCCAACCCTTGGTTAATACTTCAGATTTAAGCACAAATGAAAGGAGTGAAGTATCCCTTCCAATTTGCAACCCTTCAAAGGATATTTCACCACCTCAGTTATGCTAATCTATGGGAATTTTCATTCCCAAAGACCAAATATGCAGAAACCCTTGGCTCCATAAAACTCATCAAATGCAAATGACAATAATCGGATTCCTAGAAGCTTGTCTTGCCCCTTCCTTTATACTTTTTTTAATCCCACTTCAAGAGGCTTCTAGAAAAATCTTACTATTTTGTTTTAGTGACTTTAATGATATAATGTTTATTTTAAGTCACTATATTAAATTAATTAAATATAAGGTTACCTTTTGATTTAAAATTAAGTAATAACCTTATAAAATAATTATTTTAATAATATCTCCCTTATTTCATCAATTAGCCTTTAGGAGATAAAGGCTAAATTACTCATCATGAAAATCACCTAGGAAGGGGACATTACAACATGGTAGTCGACAAACTGGCAGGTTCGCGAACCACCCACTTCACCGACAAAGACATCATTTCACTTTGTTTCTCTTGTTGATCTTTCCCTTTGTCAGTGACTTGGGCCATCGGCGAACTTCCAAGTTCACGAACCATCTACTTCGCTAATGAACACTTTACTTGTCTTTCCTTTTTATTACTTTGTTGCTCGATCGGTGAAACCGTGAACTAAGCAACCATGGTCAGTGATTTCGGTGATTCATGAACCAGTTGAACTACCAATGAACACTTTCAAAACATGAAAGAAAATTGGTGAATTGGCAGGTTCGTGAACTCTTGAACTTGTCGACAAGGCAACACTTAGGCATTTTCAAGGATTTTACACTTAGGAAATTTTGGATGGGGACCCACAATAAAATAATCTCTGATCAGATATTAACATTGGGAAAAGTAGGTCAAGGAAAATAGGGAGGCAACCATGGGGAACTTGATGGATTTTTAGGAAATAAAATGCAAGTTGGGAACTAGAAATTTTGGGTGCCAACACTAGCTCTGGTTGGGGACATGTGTTAAACACTGACACAACGAGAATCCAGAATATCTCTGGGGAGACCAAAAAGGAAAAAAATGAACAAAGGAGGAAACAACACAAGATGTATTTACAAGGCATATATTCATAGGCATGGGGGAACAAAAGGAAGGATGATTGTAAACAAAACTTTAAAACATTGCAGGCCATCCTTGCAAAAGACTGATGACACTACTTGCCCCTATCAAAGACAAGATGGATGAAGGAGCTAATCTCCATCAAACTAAAGTTGCATTAATCACCTAACAACAATAGAAAATATTTCTTCCACACATGCACCTACAAGTTGCCAATGTTGTTGTCATCATGTTGGAAGTGAAATTAACAATCAACCAGATATGGCAACCACAAATAATAAGATCCATTATCATCCTCATCCATATGACCACTTTCAATTTCAAGATCTTTGGGAGAATAATACGTGTTCATACCTGCACAAAATTCTATATGATGAAAATAACTTTCTTGAGCATAAGTCTAGAATGTACCTTTCTTTAATGAGACTTCAACTTGGGTTTGTCATATGATTGCTCAAATTATGGTAACTCAAATGTACCATCAATGTTGATGTATTTTTTTGTAATTGAATCAAAAACCTAATTCAAATCTAACTCCACACCATCAACATGCAAATCAGAAATCTAAGGCATTTTCTATGAAGACTCACATTCTTCAAGATTCCTCTCTATTTTGTATTCCTTGATACACTCTACTATGTAAAAACTGATGTTAAGAAAGTCACTCATGATTTTCTCCTCCTCACTCTGCGGATCAACAAATTGACCCACTTGAGAACACCTAGCTTCAATGTTATCAAGCCCAACCATTGAGCTCAAAAACATGCTCTCAACACAACCCACATCAATAAGAGATAACTACCCCAAACAAACCTCTAAAAATCCATCTATGATAGAGTCTTCATAGCTGGAAACTATTACCTCAACATCCATGGTAATTGTAGTAGTGCCTCCATGAAGTCTAGCTGAAGCATAATCTATAAGAGATTGAAAATGACTCCTAGATGATTGAGATAGGGTCTCACATAAACCCACATGCTCCTCATCCTTAAAACTCTCATAGGAAAGGTCTTCAATTTGAACCTCACTAGATGCACCATCATTTATCTCTGCAACTCTATCATCTAGTGCAACCACATCTACATCATCCTCATACAAATAGATGTTAATGGCTTCATTGTCATTGTTAGGGATAAAAGAGGGCAATACACCAAACAAGAGACCAACCTCTTGCTCATCCTCAATATCATTTACATGCATGCACTCTACATAACCAGCCTTAAGAACTGATTGAGTGAGCTCTTCATCATTGTGTGCATACCCCTCTTTGTCCAATTGGTTGCAACATGCAACAAGGTTATATTGATAATAAGGCATTTGATTCTCCCTTTTCAAAGTTAGTAGCTCCTCAAACCCATTAAATGCTAATTCACTTCCAAAAAAGGATTATCCATGCACCAATGATAATCAAGAATTATACTAGTAGATGGATTTTCATGTTCTTCATAGAGGACATTGTGCTTTATGCTCATCCCTTCATCATTATTTGTATTAATAATGCATGCACGCTTTGTATAATCAATTACTTAAGTTGATTTATTCAATTTTTTATTTGCATACATAACCTCCTGGTGGTCCATAATAGTCCAACAAACAACAGGGTCATACTTCTTGATGAGTGACAAGTAGCACTCATCAAAGCATATCTTTATGGTCCCTTTTTTCCATTTCATATACCATCTTATCTATTGATTTGCATTATAATAACTGTAAAACCTTGTTTATATTATGTTAATTCATGATGTAATATTAAGATTACTGATGTGATTAAAAGGCTCGTGTATGGACTAAACTAACAAGAAACAGTGCAGGAAAATCACTTTTTGATCACAGGAATCTATCTACTTTGAGAAGCAAGGTTTTTGAAGACTCTAGAGATGTACATAAGATGCATTATAGGAACTCCAATATTTTGCAGAAGAATTGGAGGGTCTCCGGAGCTAGATTAACAAGTCAGCAAGGGTTACTGAGCATCTGATCTCTAGAGTCAAGTACTACTGAGATATAAATACATCTCCAGAGCACCCTCCAAAGAGTCACTTTATGAACTGCACATAATCTTCAGAGTTGTTCTATAGCTATGGAGTTCTATATGTAAAGGCCATAATTTTTGGGAAAGATTGTTGTAGTGGCTATAGAATCTTCAAAGTCATGCTTGTAGACATTGCCCAAAGATTGGTAACTCCAATACTCATACACCCTTTTACATTATTTGCATTCATTGTTGAAAGCTCACTTTAGATGGGTTTTATCTACTATAGTGTGTTCCTCCTACATTTCCAAAAACTCAAAAATGGGATTGGAATTGGCCTAAATGGGGTTTTGCAATGCCCAAGTGCCTTACAGTGAAATATCAAACTATATAGTATGAGAACTAAAATTTAGTTAGGATATTTAAATGCTCTAAAATATAACCTATAGGTATTTAAATGCTAGAATTTTTTAGTGCTCAAATTTTGGATTTGGTTTCAAATGTTCATGGGTTACCTCTTGATACACATAAATATTTATATCCATGTTGGTCAAGTATTGTACAATATATAGATCTATACATATCATTATCCTTCCAATTCAACCCAAGAAATTGTAAGAAATGAACACAAAGATTTATATTCAGGAACGTCAAATCCTTTCATGATCATCAATGGCTAACTTCATTTAGCAGATGAATCTTCTTTAGCCCATTATCATGGAAGATATCTTTAACTTAATATAATTTTTTGTATTATAAACTTCAACATATATATTGAGGGAAGAGAACAATGTTGTTGAATAATCTTTCTCATTTACACAAAAAATTGTAGGTTAATGTTAAAAATAGTTGATATATGTGTTTATCTATAAATTTAATGTTCATCGATTGGGGACAATATGGTGTAATAGGATTGACATCACTTTTTTCAAGGTACAATGCTATAAGGCATGAAAAATCTATGTTTACCAACAGAGTAGTCATGCACAAGTAGAATATGCTTAAATCAAACTTCAACCTCCAAACAAAAATATGTGAGTGGTAGGTTTTAAATTACATCATTGATTCTTAACCTTGTTAATTATTTGATACTATAGATAGGTTAAGTATTTTGTTTCTAGCAAGATGAAAGAATTATGACTTTTGAATGCACTTGTTAATCTACTAATATAATTTTTACAAATTTTTCCATTAAATTCATCTTTTTCCATTTATCCTTTCATTTTATAAAACTTTAGGCTCTTGTTAAATAGTAATTGTATATTGACGTCTATTTTTTCCTACTATGAATAGACGGATTCACTAGAAGACCTAGAATAGTTTGAGTTTTGTGGAGGGCTTGTTTTCCATCAATAGTTTGGGGGAATTATCATCCTACAATTTGGTGTCATTTATTGAGGGTAAAAAGGTTCGATATCCCCCTGGAATTCCCTTTAGTAAAGAGTTTCACCAAATGGCAAGACCTAAGTGGTGCAATTTTGTTTCTAGTTTATGTGTAAATTAAGAGTGCCAATGGAAAATATTATGTCCTAGAGATTAAACCATTGAATCAAACAAATCTCTAATTGTAGTAACACCAAAAGATCTATGTTTGAAAGCCTTTGTAGGTCATACCTTACTTTTAACATCACAAAGTTAGAACATAGTACATAGTGTGCTATAATCCATGATCCCTTGACAATTTAGAATTAGTGTGTTTTAGATATGAACACATGGAACTGAAGCTTTCGAAATCTAAGATTCAAAATTTGATAATTTCTTTTAGAATTTTGTAAAAACAAATGATCATACAAAAGACTAATAAATGAAGGTAAAAACTTGAGACAAATACAACATATTATAGTACTTGAAACTAAGCAGAGGTCAATTCATTATTCAATGCTTATTTCTCAAACATCTTGATATTCTATAAAGTGTCAAAAAATAATTCACCCCAGTAAAGCCTTTGAGTGCATACCACTCTTCATCATCAACCACAGAAAAATAATCTTTAAAGCTTCTATAGAATTGAGATCTCTCTAGATGCTTCAATTATATAGATAATTCTACTATTTTTGCACTTTTTGAGTGGCCTTTCACACCATTGGTATTTCTTATAGTTTTATGATGACCCAATATGGATCTACTTACCTCTTGATCTTTAGGGCATTTATCTTTTAAAATAGTGATTGTCACTGCAGTGGTATCTTTCATGGGGGGTAAGTCCTATGATGAATCTTTCTTTGTTTTTACCTTGAGAACTAAAGGAGAGTCACAAAGGTAGAGGCACATTACTACACAAACATTTGTTTTAGATGTTAAATATTTCACTCTCCATGCTTGAACAATAAAGTCTAACAAAGATGTGACTACAATCATTCATGTGGGAGTAGATGCCACAATTTCCACTACTTTCTCGTTAGAAAACACATCTCATATCTACACAACAATAAAATACAACATCCTAAACAAATAATGTATATGCTTTCTATGATATGAAGGAAATTTTGAGGAGAGAGGCATATGATGTTGTTGTATTGCAAAAGTAAGAGAGATAAAACAGAGGTGACAATTTGAATAAAGTTCAGATAGCTTCTTGAGTTTTTAAATTTTTAATAGCTTCCTGAGTTTGTATGTAATTAAGGATGTCATTACACTCAAAAAAACTTACCTTGATAAAATATATATGGCTTGCAATGATAGTCTCGACGTGAATAATAGTTCAATTGCAAAAATCATCATGTAAATTTTATTGTAACTTACTACACTCTATCCCATAAATCCTACACGTTCTCCCCTAACTATTAATAAAAATATTTTTTTCTACATCATAAAGTGGTTGTAGTGAGAAAGTATTAGGACATGTCCTTACCTTTTTCTAAGTTTATTCAAAGATGTGTACACTTTGAAAGTATTTTCATACATACACAAAGATACACAATGAATGTCAAAGGTCATTCACACACCATGCACGTGTACACAAAGTGAATGCTAAAGTTCATTCACATACACATGTGCACAAAAAGTGAATTCCAAAGCTAAATTTTAAACCTACCCACTCACACGTAGTGAAATCCAAAGTTCATTAAAACACACACACAGAGACTTTTCACACAAAGTGAACATTAGTATTTTTGTACAAGCATAGAGTTAGTGCCAAAGCTCATTCACACATACAAATTGAATGACAAATTTTATCCACACACACATGTGCACACATAATGAATGCCAAAACTAACTTTCAAACCTACCCACCCACACAGTGAAAGCTAAAGTTCATTCAAACATATAAAGTGAATGTCAAAGTTCACTCACACACATGTGAACACACTTGGTAATGAATTCAAAAGCTAACTTTTAAACCAACACACACACTATGAAATCCAAAGTTCATTCAAACACATACATCTTGTTGACTCCCAAAAAACTACAACCCTAAACCCTAAAACATTCCCAAATCACCTGGGCCGGGGATGGTCATTCTAGATGAATGGAAGAGGTTTATCAATAAGTTCAAGGTGATTTTGGGCAACCTATAGGAGTGTTTTAACTCCTCTACACTTCAGGCTCAACATAAGCCTAGGAGGGATATTCTGAGGGGTATACCTGAACATGTATTAGGTTTAAACCAGATGAACAACTAAAAATAATAGGACAACCAAACCCAAACTACCTTCTAGGCCCCAAAGATTGTCACTGGACCTAAAACAACTGGTTGTCATTAGTAACCCCTATATAGTTGATAAAAGGGCACTCCCATTGACAATGGAAGGTGGAGATATGCTTGTTTGCAAGACATACAAATTAATTACTTTCTTCACACTTGATAAGTTTGTTCTAATTTTTAAGAGTGTGGGTGATCATAAAAACCTTTAGACTGGTGCCTAATATATTAGGTTGTGGAGTCCATAATTCAACATAAGGAAGAAAACAAGAGAAATGAAACATGCACTTTCTAGATATTCAGATGTAAGAAAAACAACAATCAATGGAGAATATGCTTAGTAATCCTTCATCAAGATACAATCAATCATCTACAACCATAAAAGATATCATCACATAGCATGTAATTTTTTAAGAATCTATTCATTCATCTGATCAATGGTTACAGTCATACCACTAAGTGTGGCAAGAGGAACCCTAAAAGGAATTCAAAATTTCCTTGAGAGATGACATAAGAAGAAGGAGAAGTTTATACACTAATAGTTGTAATCAATATGATAAACCTTTCATAACGTGTGTCTTCACTGCTGGAGAACTGAAACTTTTCTACTATTTGAAACCCTAGAGATCTCTACACTTATCTGCCTGAAAATACCCAAAAGACCCCCCTTTTACATCTTACATTCATCCATCCATATCATCTGATTCTAATTGACCTAATTAGGTTACAAAAAATTTCCCCTAAGGGCCATGTCAAAAAATATCTCGACCAAAAAAGACATTAATCTGCCAAAAATAACTTCAAAAATATCTAGGGTCCGGAGGCAAATGGAACATATCTTTTGCCTTAATGCACACAACTAGTTTATTGATCTGCAACCATAAATACAACAAATATCTAAGAAAGAAGGGGTAGCTAAAAGGCATAGCACCTGCATTGATGGCATATGAGACATGTCTCTTCAAATTCACAAAGCAAAGCATTTACAACACTTTAAATCTTGAATGTCTAAGTCTCTGTGTCTTCATTGGCTTTGAATTCTTTAAAAAAAAATGGCTCCTACAATGCCGCTTGGCCGAATTCGTGCATCTTCCTGCCTTCGGGATGTCTAAAAGTCCCTTTTGAATTTTAGTTATAGATAAGATTGCCTTAAGATCGACAACCACCAAAGGCCATGACATACTTTATAGTTGTCGCTATTTCACAGCCCTACAGGAGGAACATGACGTCACCTTCAATGGTCCGCAGGCTTGTGACATCCTGCCATGTGGCACTTTCGGCCCCTACAAAGACATATGACTTAGGATTTTATAATGGATGTGACATTTTAACAAGTAACAATAGGTAAACACTAGGACTCAGGGCTGACCATTTTATGATATATAAGGCTCAAAGTTACAACTTAGATGACCGGAAACCTAAGCTAGATAGTCAATAGTGGATTATAAGATAAAGTAAAATGATGACTGTAAGACCTAGGGCTTAAAGGGGGAAATAAGGAAAACATGAACCTTGGGAAACTTATGACTTAGCCAATTTTTTGGAATTTTCCATCTTGCATTTCAAATGGCAAAGACATGAAAGCTTATGAAATATGTCTCTGATCGGTTATATGCTATAGGTTCAAGTGGGAATATGAATGAGACATGAGGAGCAAAATAGGGCATTTTGGGAACTAATTTTTTAGGTGTCAACACATCTCAAACAAAGTGAATGCCAAAGTATTTTGTACACACCTAGAGTGAATGTCAAAGTTCATTTAAACACACACAAAGTGAACTTCAAAGTATTATTGTACACATAGAGTGAATGCCAAAGTTTATTCACACACATGTGGACACAAAAAGTGAATGCCAAAGTTCATTTTCACACACATGCACACACAATGTATGCCAAAGCTAACTTTCAAACCCACCCACACATGCACACACAAAATGAATGCCAAAGTTTATTCAAGAACACATGCACACACACAATGACTACCAAAGTTAACTTTCAACCTCTCTCCCCCTCCACCCCATGCACACACACATTAAAATTCAAAGTTTGTTCAAATGCACATATGCACAAAGTGAACACCATTACAATTTGAAAGTATTTTTGTGTACATACACTCCACACAAAATGATTGTTGAAGCACATTTATACACAAAAAATGAATGCCAAAGTTAATCCAAATACATAGGAACACACTTCACATAAATTGAATGAAAAAGTTAACTTCTTGAAACACACAAGCACACACTTCACATGAAGTGAATACTAAATTTAACTTTCAAACATGCACACAATAATGCCAAATTTTATTCACACACACACACACACACACACACACACACACACAATGAATGTCAAAGTTCATTCACACACATGTGTGCACACTGTGAATGCCAAAATTATTTCACACACACACACACACACAATGGAAGCCAAAGTTCATTCAAACACACAAAGACACACAGTGAACATCATTAAAGTTTTTTGTACACACATTCCACACAAAGTGAAAATGAAAATTCTTCCATACACCACACAAAATGATTGCCAAAGTTCATTCGTGCACAAAAAAAAAGAATGTTAGTTCTTTTAAGCACATTCTACATAAAGTGAATATCAAAGTTTATTCATACCCTCCATACAAAATTGATGCAGGAGCATCCATGACATAGTGGCAATCCTATGTCAACCAAAAGTATGTTTAATTTTTATGTTGGATTTTTGGAGTGGTTTGAATTTCATATTTTATCTTGTGAAATTCATTTTCCAATGCATTTGGATGTCATGTCATATTTTTTAAATTAAAATTGTAATTTGGAGTTAATTTGGGAAAAGCATGATAGAGGAGATAGTGGAGATTGTGCTTTAAAATCACAAAAATCCAGAAAGCAAAATGGGCGTAGGTTTTTTTTTTGGAGGCTTCCAATTTCATTTAAAATAGCAAATTCAAGATTCCCAAACCCCTAAAAAATAGGGATGGAGAGAGTGGGTGCCCAAGATAAGGAAATCAGATTTTTGCTTTAATGCATAAAAGCAAGAAAGCCAAAAATAGCACCACCACAAAGCATGGCAAGGCACAAAGTTTGAATGGCTTATTTTAGTCAATTTATTTGATTAAAATAAATAAAAATTGGGTTTTCCAAAGGAGGGCATTACATTTTGGAGAGTGGGCTGGAAATGAATTGAAATGCAAATAATTAATACAAATTACATTTTTTTATGCAAATGGGAGGAGATACAAAAAGAAAATGTAATTCATTTTGAAGTGAGTTTTTCTAGGTTGCAGGAGAGACAAAGGGTAGGCATGGCATACCTCCAAGAGTGTTTTTGGATGGTGTTGTTTCAGGTTTGGGGTTGATTGAACAGCCATTGAGATTCCAGGAGAATCAGTTACAGCGGCATAGTCTTGGTGTTGTGATTTTGTGTTGTTGTAGGAGCTGAAAGGAGTGATTTGGCAAAACTTTGGTTTTCTGTAGAAAATCATTTTTATTTCTAATTTTTGAAGTTTTGAGAGGGTTTGTTGCAGCCCATTGTCCTTTTTGGACTGTTGTAAATTCATTTTATAAAACTAGATGAATACATGAGACTTTGGTTGCAAGTTGCAAACCTGATTTGCAAGTAATTGTTGCAAGTTTTAATTTTTGTTTGTGTGTGTGAGAAAATAGACGTGACAGATGTTTATTCTAGCTCTTATTTCATTAGTAGTATTAGAGCAGTAAGGTCTTGTGTGTGTGTAAACAGATCATTGAAGAGAGGCAATTTAAACTAGGATCTATGAGTTGTGGGTGATTGCAAAAATGTATGGGAGAGGAACCCATCATGGAAGAGGTAGAGGAAGAGGAAGAATGGACAATTTTGTCCATGATTATTTTAGAACTTTGATAAGACAAGTGGAAACACTCCAAGAAGAAATAAGAAGAGGGTTTGCATAGAGGAGAACCAGAGAGTGATGAAGAAGAAGAAGCCTCGGAGAATTCCATCCTAACAAGTGAGCAAAGAGATGCAGTTGCAACAGTTGCAAATGACCCATTGTTGAGAGCCCTTTCAAAAATTGGAAAGAGGAAAAAATTGATGTTCCTACCTTTAATGGTAATTTGAATCCACAGGTGTTGATAGATTGGATTAATGATATGGAGGAGTAGTTTGAATTTGAGGAAATTGAGGACCCTAATAGAGTAAGGTTTGCAAAAACCATATTAAAGGGGACTCATGCTTCCATTTGGTGGAGAGAGATTCAGATGGAAAGAGGAAGAAAAGGGAAGGAGAAAATAACAAAATGGGACAAAATGATTGAGAAAATGAAAATTCAATTCATTCCAGTAGACCATGAGCTGGATTTGCTCAAGAAGATGCAAGCATTGAAGCAAGGAACAAAGATAGTAAAAGAATACAATGAAGAGTTTCATCAGATTCTCGTTAGAACAAGACATGTTGAAGCAACTAAGGAGAAGGTTGCAAGGTACATTAATGGTTTGAGGCCAAGAATTCAAGAAGAGATGACCTTGGTGAGAGTTTTGACAATGGAAGATGCATATCAAATTGCCTTGAAGATTGAAGAAAGAATGAACAAGAGATTTGAAAATAAGCAAAGAGGAAAGGGTAAAAATAATGTACAATAGTATGAGGGAAAAAATCATATTGGAGACACTAAGGGCAGCAAGGAAGAAAGAGGTGAGAGTTCAAACCAAACCCATGATCAAAACTTCAAAGGAAGAGGAAGATCGGGTAGA
This sequence comes from Cunninghamia lanceolata, assembly GCA_027924645.1. Taxonomy (NCBI): domain Eukaryota; kingdom Viridiplantae; phylum Streptophyta; class Pinopsida; order Cupressales; family Cupressaceae; genus Cunninghamia; species Cunninghamia lanceolata. Next base: position 102,397 of record BSBN01001515.1, on the reverse strand, counting down.
GGATTTGGAAGAGAAAATTATAAATTAACTTGTTTCGGATGTGGACGACATAGATCTTATGAGTGTCCAGAGCAAGAGAAGACAACTAAGAGGATAGAAAATAATTCAAGGGCAACGAATGTGAATGAGGAAGATGCTAAGTCTTCACACTCAGAAGAGGCAGAGAGTAGAGAAGTACTTGTTTCAAGAAGAGTCTTGATGAACGAGGGAAAAGAACTTGATCAAAGGAGAAGATTGTTCAGAATGAGATGCAAATGTGACAAGCTTTGACTCATTTTTTGCTTTCTTTTTATGCCCTCCAGCTGTGTAGTTGTTCTCTCCCCCTCTTGAAATCTCTTGATTTCTGTGCCATATTTCTCCCTCCCTCACTTTTTATTTAGATTGGGTCTGCAGTTTATCATTTTATGTCTCTTCTCTTGCTTTCTTTCTCCTAATGATGGATCATAGAGTGTGATCCGAAACGTTGAGAGAAAAAATCTTAATCATGGTCAAATCCATGAGCACTCATTATACAAATATGGTCTATGGAAATTTAATGAATTCCAAAGTTTGTAATGTTATTATTGATGGTGGTAGAATTGACAATCTTGTTTCTGAAGAAATGGTGAATCAGTTGTAGCTGGAAAGGAGAAGACACCCGCATCCATACTAGATTGCTTGGTTGCAAGATGATTGCAAAGTTCTGGTAAATGAACAATGTCTGGTCAAGTTTAAGATTGGTGATTATCATGATTAAGTATTATGTGATATAATGTCTATGGATGTTTTTCATGTGTTATTGGGAAGACCTTGGCAGTTTGACAGGTGTGCAATGCATGATGGGTATGATAATACATACTCTTTGACAAATGATGGAATCAAACACAAGTTGAAGCCCTTGAATGAGGAAGATGGAAAGGTATGTCATAGAAATGGAAATTGTTTGGTTAATGGATTTAAACAATCAATGAAAGAGGATGACGATGAAGATGAAGATTGGCTAATGCAAGTTGCAACAGTATTGATGGCATACAAGAGAGGTAAAATGAAGGTTTCAGTGGAGAAAGAAGAAGAGGTAGAATTTAATTTTTGTAAGAATGAGTTTAAATCTAATTTATTTAAGCATGGTAAAAGTGTTTTAGAAGATGATGTGGGAGCAAATAATGCATTAGTAAAAGAAGACATAATGGTTGAAAGTAAGGAAGGTTATGAGAAGGAGGATGTTAAGTTGTTTGGTGAGCTTCCTTTTACATCATTTCTTGACTTATGTGATAAAGAGATTGGTATGAATAATAGTTTATTGTAGGTTGGAGAGGATAAATCTTTTGATTATGTCACTAACACTGATAAGAATGCAGAGGATGAAGTGATTGCAGCTGAAAATTGTCTTTTAGAAGGCATGGAGGAGGAAGAGCATAGTGTTGTAACCAAGGGTGATGATGAACAAGTGGTTGCAGCAATAACAAAGAAAGAGGTAATTCATGGATTTAATTACTTTCATGATGATCAAGAAGATAATGTTTATGATTTTCCAGAGTTCACAGTGTAGGTTGGCGGGAGATGAATTATGTGAAAAGAGGGAGAAAAAGAGAAGGAATGAAGGATGGAAGAGATTGTTGGTAATTAAGGTGTCTCAACCTTGGTAATTCCTTGCATTTATTATGTTTGTATTTATTAATTAATTGCCTATGTTGTAAATATTTGTAAATTTCATATTGTCATATTGTGGGATGTGGCACGGTGTTGTGTCGATCCTACATGGAATATGACAACTTGTAATTTTGTCCTTACATGAGGAGATAGGTGTCCCACTTTGTGGTAGGAGCATTTTGCCATGTGTTGGCATCTTCCATGTTGTGTAAGGGAATATTGAACAAAACGGTTATGATGGATTCCTATGACAAAATCTATGACATGTAAGAGTTGGAAATAGAAGTTTGTAAGATAGGTAAGGACATGTGTCATGAAGCATCTTTGAATAAGGCATATTTGGGTGCCCCAAGGTGGACTATGACATGTTGTAAGAGAATATGTTATTTATAGCATGTGTATGACAGATTCTCTTACAACTGTAAGTTGTAACTGCTATGACAGATTCCATGATGGTCGTAAGTGTCGTAGGAGCATCTGTCATAGCCCATTTTGGAAATAGGCGACCTCTTTGGGATGGGAGTTGTGGACAAGTGTCATGAACATGCTACAATTTTGACCAAGCATCCTTAGGCATGCATTTTGGTCCATGAAGCCATGTTGGACACCCATCCCAAGATAGGTCCAATATTGCCTTATATTTTCTATATAAACAGGTGCTTGGAGATGTAGTTTGTATCACAAGTTTACAGGTATTGTTATGCTGTTGGATTGAGTCCAGACATGAGTGTCAAAGACCATTGAAGCTTGCATTGCAAGTGTATTGTAAACAACTTTTAGATTTGTTAATACATTGTGCAGGTTTCTGAGTGGGGTTTTTCACCCGATAATGGTTTTCCCCACCGTATATCTTTGTCTCTCTTCTTCTATCTTCTTTCTGGTTCTTGTGTATTGTTGTAATAACTCTGTTAGATGTTGTATGTTGTTGTAGTGATAAGGATTAAATTGAATTTGTATAGCTCTCCCCTCATTAAATTAGTGTAGGAAGCGATTTCCGCACACCTAGCTTCCTTTCAGAGATATCAAATTGTAGGGATATGTAAGAAATAATGTTTTGGTGGACAAGGTGGGAAGATGGATTTAAAAAGAGCATGGAATCTACAAATGTTTATGAGTCACACTTATGAAACATTTTCTTTCTATCGTGGGTGTCTGATGCAGGAGCATCCATGGCAATCCTATGTCAACCAAAAATGTGTTTAATTTTTATGTTGTATTTTTGGAGTGGTTTGAATTTCATATTTTATCTTGTGAAATTCATTTTTCTATGCATTTGGATGTCATGTCATATTTTTTAAATTAAAATTGCAATTTGGAGTTAATTTGGGAAAAGCGGGATAGAGGAGATAGTGGAGATTGTACTTTAAAATCACAAAAATCCAGAAAAAGCAAAATGGGCATGGGTTTTTTTTTTTTGAGGATTCCAATTTAATTTAAAATAGAAAATTCAAGATTCCCAAACCCCTAAAGGGATGGAGAGAGTGGGTGCCCAAGATAAGGAAATCAGATTTTTGCTTTAATGCATAAAAGCAAGAAAGCCAAAAATAGCACCACCACAGAGCATGGCAAGGCACAAAGTTTGAATGGCTTATTTTAGTCAATTTATTTAATTAAAATAAATAAAAATTGGCTTTTCCAAAGGAGGGAGTTGCATTTTGGAGAGTGGGCTGGAAATGAATTGAAATGCAAATAATTTAATACAAATTACATTTTTTTATGCAAATGGGAGGAGATACAACAAGAAAATGTAATTCATTTTGAAGTGAGTTTTTCTAGGTTGCAGGAGAGACAAAGTGGAGGCCTAGAATACCTCCAAGAGGGTTTTTGGATGATTTTGTTGCAGGTTTGGGGCTGATTGTACAGCCATTGAGATTCCAGGAGAATCAGTTACATCGACATAATTTTGGTGTTGTAATTTTGTGTTGTTGTAGGAGCTGAAAGGAGTGATTTGGCAAAGCTTTGGTTTGTTGTAGCAAATCATTTTTATTTATGATTTTTAAATTTTTGAAAGGGTTTGTTGCAGCCCATTGTCCTTTTTGGACTATTGTAAATTTATTTTATAAAACTGGATGAATATATGAGACTTTGGTTGTAAGTTGCAAATTTGCAAGTAATTGTTGCAAGTTTTAATTTTTGTTTGTGTGTGTGAGAAAATAGATGTGAGGGCTTCTTATTCCAGCTCTGATTTCATTAAAAAGATAGCCAAGGTGCATTTGTACAAACACAAAAAAAATGAATGTCAAATCTTTCAATTGCATTCCACATAAAATGAACATCAAAGTTTGTTCATACACTCCACAAACAGTGATAGTTGAAGTTCATTCATAGAAAAAAAAAAAACTAAATGCCAAAGTTCTTTCAAGATCATACACATTTCCAAAGTTAGTTCAGACACACATACCACACAAAGTGAATACCAAAACTAACTTTTAAACACACACACACAATTTACATAACCAAAAAGTGAATATGCCAATGTTCAAACATAATGCATTCATACAAAGTTAGTACAAACATGCATGAACACTTAAGTTCAAACGTTCCAAAGTACAAACACACACATAAAGTGAGTGTCAAAGTTATAAAATATGGTAAAATGCAAACACACACCACACAAAGTGAATGTCAGAATTAAATTTTAGACACACAACTTACACAAAAAGAATGTCCAAGTTAAAACACGCTTCACACATAGAAAGTGAACATGTACCAAAGTTCAAACATGCTTCATGCACAAATTTAGTTCAACCACACATGAAGAAAACACTCAAATTCAAATATGCCAAAGTACAGACACACACAAAATGAATGCAAAGTTAAAACACACTCTTCGCATGAAATTAGTTTAATCACTTCACACATACTTTGTTCAAGCACAAAATTCATACATATACAAAGTAAATGATAAAGTTTAAACATGCGAAAGTTCAAACAAGAACGTAAAGTGAATGTCATTATTAGTACACTTTTAACACAAAGTGAATGTGAAAGTTCACACACATAAAATGAATGTCAAAGTTAAAATATAGTCTTCAGACAAAGTTAGTTCAATCATTTCACACATAGTTTGTTAAAAGACACACAATTCACACACATATAAGGTAAACACTAAATTTCAAACATACCAAAGTTCAAGCATGCAATGAAAGCCATAATCAGACATAAATGACTCATCCTTCTTGTTAACCATAATCATTGGGAAAGAATAGGCACTTTCTTGGGATGAACAATACTTCTTGTATTAACACAATGGATTGATCATGGTATCTGATTGGAGGTAGACCCTTGGGTTCTTGAAAAACATGTTGATGGTGTTGAATGATCTCTCGAGGTTTTGGTTGATCTTGAGTTTTCATTACTCGTGCTTGTATGAAATGTAGTTGTGCCCTTGTGTTATAATAACTTTTTTTAGGAAATTCCTCCATCCTATGGGAGACAATAATTTCTCTTGGTGTTGGTTGTATCCCTATAATTTTATATTTTTTCCCATGTGTACTAAAAGTTGTAGAGGAAATTTAATGTGTTGTAGACTTAAACAAAATTCAGGGGTAAACCTATTTGAACAGTCCACTCTATCATTCATTCCTACATTGAATTATCAACCAAGGAGCGTAAGCTTATGATGATGCCCGCACTATATATGCCTTCAAGACTCATTTCTATCCTAAATTAACTCATATAGACTTATTCTAATTAGCCTAGTCTACCAAAGTTCACAAAAATAGTTTAAAATCTAGTTGCTACGGGTACCTTTAGCATAAGCTAAAAATATTCAGAATGATAACTATATTCAACAGAGAATTACATAATTAACTCAAAATATTCAGAATGATAAAAGAACTAACACTAACCTCTAGAGGACTTAAAATATGCACTTGTTCATGAATCACAACTACTAGAAATAACAATCAATATATTTCACTTGTCTCACAATGCAATTGATGAAATAAGAGAAAAATAATTTTAACTAGGAATGCATAAATAAATAAGGAAATATACAAAGTGAGGGTTAGTACCTTGAGTGGCCAGCTAAGGAACTATCTCACTTAATCTGGAAACCAAATCTACTTTAGATTCTCATGCATTCTCATAACACAAAGTTGTATTCAATTCATATCAGAGACATAATCTTCTCAGATTTTTATTCAAATCAAAACATGTTTGGATAATTGATATTGAAAAATAGAGTAACAACTAAGTAATTGGAAAGTAAAAGCAACTAACTTAGCAACGAACTCCTCCCTCTAACTTATACAAAATCGGGAGAGTTTTATGCAACTACTAACTAATCCTCAATCAATCCAACCCTAGATACTAAGATATAGGTTTCATGATTGATTTATTAATCTAAATGACCAAAAGAAGAAAAGTCTTTTTCAAACAAGAATTCTCATGAAACGGTTTGTATGAAAAACCACTTATAGACTGTGTTTGATACAAGTCTTCTTTTTTACATTTATTCCAATCCATGATGGTACAGATTCATCCTTAATCTGTCTTCAGTCTTGGTATTCAAACTGCACTTCACTTAATTCCCCTGTCCTACAACTCGCTGTAATTGCTCTTTCCTTAATGCCACATCCTTGTTGCACAGGGTTAACTCTCCAAACATATGCACACAAAATAACTCTCATATTTAAACCATAGGATTCTATCTATATTACATGCATACTTATAATTTAAATCATTCACTTGATAATATAACCACCATATTCCATATTATCAACATAGGTTTAAAGTCTTTGAAAAGTATATGAGAAACAACATATAGTAATGGTGGTGTTTGTAAAGTATATGCAGGATCATATGAAAAGGTTTTAAAAACATATAAAAATAGCACAAAAAGAAGTCAATAATTCACCCCATCAAAAGCCATGTATAAGTCTTGAAAATTGAAAGACATTGTTCCTAATTGTTTCAGTCATTGCACACCCAAAACTACATGTACTCCCCCAATTGGGATAGCAAACATTTCTAAATCTAGTTGATAATTTCCCAATAAGAGTTTTATATGATGGAATTTACCACCGCAAGACAGTTGTTTCCCATCATCTATCATGACCTAAAAATTACATATTGGATACAAAAAACAATTGAGTTCATCAGCTAATGTTCTATCAATAAAGTTTGTGTCCTACCTAAATCAACCAATGCTGTCACCTTTCTTTTTTATATAACCAATTACTTTGAGTGTTTGTGGTGCACTTGTTCCATTTAATGCATGTAGGGAGATAGTACTACATTCTACTTCCTTAGAATTCTCATCATCAAGTTCCACATGTGGTTCTTTTGTAGCTACTTCTCTCTCTTGTTCAACCTCATTCTTGATCGTCATTAGTGTTTTCTCAGTATTAGTACACTTATGAATTATGGGCCATTTGCTATCACTAGTCTGACAAGAGGTGGAGAGATTACTAATTTGTCTTGGGTTAAATAAGGTGTCCCCATTTATTTCAATAGAATTAATTTTGTCTTTTAATCCCACGGTTTGACCTTGTGTGGAACTTCTAGTGGTGGAGTTTTGTTGCTCAAGTTCCAAATTTGGTTCTTTTGTAGCTGCTTCTCTCTCTTTTTCAACCTCATTCTTGATAATTGATAGTATTTTATCACTATTGGAATAGTTATGACCCCCAGGCCATTTGATGTCATAATTTGATCATATATATCTTTTTTCTCTTTTGGTTTCCTCTTGTTGAGAAGAGTGATTACTAACTTTTCTAAGACTAAGTAAGTTGTCCTCGTTTCTATCAATCAGATTAGTCACAATTTTATCTTCCAATCTTGTGGTTTGACCTTGTGTGGAACTTTTGGTGGTGGATTTATGTTTCCCAATATGCAATGCTTATTGCATAGCTTTCCTAACCATCCAAGGTTCCAACAAATGAACATCAAGTCTAATTTGGTCATTAAGTCCATTGATGTAGAGTTATAGCCTTTGATAAGGTGTCACCTCTTGAGTTTGAGTTGCTAATCTCATATGCTCAACATTATATTCAACTATAGACCCTATTTGTTTTAAAAAATTTAGTTGGGTAAAATAGCTTTCCTTCCATGGTTGCTCATAATGGGCTACTAATTCATTTGTAAATTATTTTCAACCAAGCATTTGCCCTTTCTTTTTACTCACCATCCATAGGTACCATTTATAAGGTTCATATTCTAAGTGTAGTGAGGCTATGTCAACCATTGCATTGTATGCTTTATTATGAAGCTTAAAGTATTGTTCCATGAGACTTATCCATGAAGTTACATCTGTACCATCAAACTTAGGGATATTTATTTTGGGTAGGTTTAATTTTGGATCTTGAAAAGGTTGTTTTATCCCTTGATTTTGTCTATTAGGGTTGTATCTATTTAGGAGGAAAAGGAGGGGGTTTCAAATTTAATGGATGTGTGGGTTAAATCCTCCTTTCTCAACAAGCATTCAAGGACATATCAACCAAGTTGAATCACACTTTTGCAAGAGGATTCACCTACAGGTTAGGCTATCACTTGGAATGATGTGAATATTCGGAGTTTGTCAAATAATGTATCAATTTAATGCTCAAATGCCCTTAAAACCCTAATTATGCAAAATAGTAAGTAAAATGATGAATTACGGCAAATGCTTGCAGACTAATGTAGTAGGCAAAGATTAGTTACTGACCATTTTTCAAAGTTTGAGATGCAAAATACTTAGGGACACTGGCACTAACGTCCAAGTCCAATGTGGTGTTTTCTTTGTGGAATCCTAATCTCCTTCCGACATTGATGATCACTATACTTTATGTTTTTGTCCCATAAGATGCAAAGGACACTGGCACTAGTGCTTGAGTCCAAGGCAAGGTGATTTTCAGGATGCCAAAAGCTCTTTAGATGTTGATTGTCACTGTCCAAATGATTTCTATGTTTTCAACCTCGGAGGACACTGGCATTAGCGCTCGAGTCCAAGCAGTCCTTTTCTTCAGGGATCTAGAATCTGCACACTATCTTATGTTTCCCTACAACTCCACTCTGTCAAGATGTGACACCTTTAACCTACAATCACAAGGAGAGTAGTTGGGGGTTGTGGTGTTTAGAGGCTTGCCTCAGTCAAGCACTAGAGAGGCAATCAAGTCTTTTGAACACCATTGTTAGATAAAGAATGTGTATCCCTACAAGATAGAGGCAAAAACAAATTGATAAATGATTCAAACACAAATGTATATCACCTTGGAGGTGTATATCTCACATAGATGAAGGCTCTTCAATCACATGAGAAGATGAAGCTAAATCTGCAATCACAAACATAATAACAATGCTCTGCTCTACAACAATGAATATCTTGAATGCTCTAAAATCATAAGTTAGCTAAAAGTTCACAATCATCTTATAGTTTACAAATGAAACCCTAAACATGCTTATATATGCAACTACACATATTCCTGCTGAGAATTTCATAATTCAAACTTAAGATGTTAGCCCAGGACCTAATTAACGGGCACATAACTGACATTCAAATTTGGGACTTGCCTAAAATAGGGTAGGACAAGGGCGCTAGCGCCTATGTCCACAGGTCCTTTTCTAAGGTAGGATTAGATACCACAATGTCCTTCATGCCCTATGTGACATGGGTTTCATGCCATTTTCTTTCGGGAGTCAAAATTAACATGCAAGATGCAAAACAAGGGACCTGGGAGCTAAACCTAGGAAGGAAAAGTCTAGGGAGACATTTTTTGACATAACATTTAGCCCCACTTTAATGTGTGTATAAATTCAAGGCCCATACATGCATTAAAGTATGGTCAAAACATAACAAACGCGCCAAACACTTACAGCTAATGCATACACAAAGATTGAGGAACTATTCCTAGCCCCTAGTCTTAGGTAGACATTAGAGAAAACACATTATAGACACACCAATCACAATGAAGACAGTAATAGGCATGCAAAACATGGAGAAGACAGTTACAGTCACGTAAAACATAGAGAAGACAGTACTGAAGACATACAAAACACAATGAATACAGTGAATGCAGTGATTATTTCTTTTTCATTTTCACATATATGAATGCAAATGCAAGTACATGGAAAGTAAACACACCACCCAAAATGCATGAGGGAATCATCACCATACATCTTTAGACTGCATATGGGGCAACATACATGCAATACAAATCAAGCACACCATACACATCCCAAAGCATAGGAGGGACTCATCACCACATGTCTTTAGACTATGCTTGGGAATAAACACACCATACACACACACATGAAAGACATGGAGAAAACATGGCAAACAAGTGATGGAAGGAGCCTATTGCTAGGTTCACCACCATCTCAAGCATATTACAGGCACACCTGACTGTTGGGCTTCACCACAACAACCGCCAAAGACACGCTTAAGGGAGGATACACCAACCTCACCTACTTAGAGGACTTTTAGAATAAAAAGGATGTGCATTAGCTCAAGAGATACACCATCCCTACCTCCATATAGGGCTTAAAATAAAAGGATATGCAATAGCTCAATAGATATGATATCTCGCCTCTGCAGAGGGCTTACAAACATGCTTCGTTAGTACCAAAATCATTAGACAACTTACCTTATATATGCCCCCACCTTAAGGTGGTTGATATCATGTACTAATATCAAGCGCGTTAAGGTTGAGAGAAAACACACAAGGGAACAAGAGCTTTTGCAAAGCCCATGCCCCCAGAAGTGACATGCTCTTAACAATCGCTGAATGTTCCCACAAACACACAATATCCTATAAGAAACAAGGTTAGAAATATTTCCATAAGATAACAACCACATCATATGATCAAAGCAATGCATATACATAATCACATCAAGAGCTGAGGTTATACTATAGATTTGGAACCTGAGTATAATCGTGGGGCTATACCACAGAGATCCTAGAACCGAGTGTAAGCAAGGCGAGACCCAAGGTAAACATTGTGCATGGAGCAACAATATTGTTATGGTTTGTTAGTGTGATTGTTATGGTTTTTTAGTGAGATAAGACAATATCAAAATATCACACGGGGTGATTCTACTAGCCAAGCGTCAAATAATATATATCAACCCCATCATCATGTATGGACTAGGTCCATTTTTGCTTACTCGCTGAAGGGACACATGGCTCGTATTAGTCTTATCTATTTTTTGTCATTCGCCAGCTAGATAGAACCACTAGAAGAAGGTAAACAATAAATCAAGAGATAAGAAACAAGTGCCTTAGGGTCATCACGTAGGAAGGTGCCCCCAGGTCACCAACTGCAACGCTATGCCCCTAGGACACAACACACAACAATGAAAATAGAGGAGAGGCAATATAGAAGAATGATGATACAAATAGAAGAAGGGTCACAACAGAGGTGGTCACCTGGTATCCTTGACCTTACAAGAGTATCAAGGGTCATCCAAGGGGGCCTAAAAAACACATAACACATCATGAGGGAAACACAACACAAAGGCAAAGGTTTAGAAATACTTACTTGCTAGTACGACCATACAAAAATTTGGAACTTGCGAGCGTCTTGGAGAGATGCTCCATCAAGTTTTGTGCAAAGCTTGAGTGGTTCTTATTAGAGTGTTCTTTGTTTTTAGAAAGTCCATGCAATGCTTGTTCATCAAATCTTTGTATATGTGAGGTTTTTGGTTGCTTATGAGGAGGTGAACCATTATTATTTCGTACTGATGATAACCATCTTACTGTTTTTCGATCTTTAGCTCTTTTATTTTGTTGATTCCATCTATCGTAGGGGGAAGGACTATCTTGCACCATATCAATCTTTTCTTTTGTTATAATTTCTTTCTTTGGTTGTGTTGTTTGTCTTTCCAATGCATTTTGGTTATCTCCCAATCCTTGAAGGGATAACAAAGGAGGAACCTCGACATAAATACCATTTCTTTGTGGGTGAGGTAATACTTTAGTATTTTCCTTATCCACTTCTATTGTAGCAATTATCTCATCATAGTTCAGATAGTCATCTTCTACTTCTAGTGTGATTTGTTCCATCATGTTGTTATTGGTATGCTTAGGAAATGGATTAGTAAAGATCTATAAATTCTGATTCAGAGGAGCAACTGACTTATTTCCATTATCATTCACACCAGATACTTGTATAACATTCAAGTCAACGAGGTCTTGTATTTCATGTTTAAGACGCATACATCATTCAGTATCATGTCCTTGTTGCCAATGAAAATGGAAAAAAACATTAGCATCGAAATAAGGTCCTTGAATTCTACTAGGACCCAATGGTTTAATCAGAGGAAGCTTCAAGAGGTTGTTACTCACAGTTAAATTCATGATAGAATGATAGGATTCAGATATCGAAGTAAACTGTCTTTGTTGTTGTCTATTCTGAAATGGTGTCCTCTTCGGATTAGTGCTAGCGGACACTTGTGAAAAGTTGTTTGAATTTTGTCCATTAACCTTGATGAAAGTCTTATTATTCCTTTTAAAGTTGTTTTGTGAAGGTCCACTTGTGGATTGACCAACTTGTACCAATGAGTTTTGGTTTTCATACTAACTAGACGAAAGTTGATAATCACAAAGGGTGGTACATAAACGTTGAAAAGAGTTATACTTCATCAAGAGGATCTTATCATGGATGTTAGGTTGTAGATTTGTAATAAACACCTTCTGAACATCCTCATCTTTCATCTGATATTGAATATATGCATAAAGGGCTTGATACTGACTAATAAACTCAGTTAACTTCTCTTTCAGACCTTGCTTGCAATGAACTAAATAAATCAAAGAGACTTGAGGTCTAATGTTTGCTTGGAAATGTTGTAAAAATTGATCAACTAGCTGTGAAAAAGAGTCTATTGAATTCGGAGGTAAAGAGCAAAACCATTCTAAAGCAGTATCTTTGAGAGATCGTGGGAAAATTTTTGCCAACAAGTCCTCTTCAAAGTAGAAATCACTACATATGGCCGTGAATGTTGCCACATGAGTATTAGGATCACCTTTTCCACCATATTTTTCAAAGTGGGGAGTTTCAAACCTCTCAGGCATAGGAGTTCTCAAGATTGCATAAGGTAGGGGGTTACAAGCATGATAAGTTGGTATATTAAGTTGCGATGAATTTGTCAAGCTTGTCACCTTTTGTTGTAAATAAGTCATGCCTTGCAAGAGTTGGTTTAAGAGGGCGTCATTAGGGGATGCGGTTTGAGAATTAGAAGTCGTGTGCATGAAATTTTGAGGGGATTGGTGGTGATTGGAAACGAAAGGTGGTTGAGAGCAATTATAGGTGGGAGGTGGTTGTGAATAGTTGTATGTAAAAGATGGTTGAGAATAAGTGGGATTGAGAGGTGGTTGAGAGTAAGTATTCATAATAGAGGTCACCTTATGTGCCAAGTTTTGATAGTTGAATCCCACAACTTTGTAATTTTGTGAATTAGTTCCATTAGATACTCCAACACCAGTGGTACCATTACTACAAGCATTTGCATTAGTAGTTTAAATTGTTGATGTAAATATAGACATTCCCGTAGTTGGTATAGGTGTCGATACTTGCGTATGAATCGGTGATGACATGTTAATAAATTTTGAACATTCAATCATCGGCATCACATTATTATGTACTATATGCACTAGACCTCAAATTACATCAACACCATCTTGTCCTTTTATCAACTCTCTTATGTTGTGGATCGCAGGTATAGCTTCTTCTACTATCCTTTCATTTTCCACAAATGCTTGAAAATTGGCTAGCTCTTTATCAAGTTTTCTTATTTTCTCATTAGGTACATGTGTTACCACCTCAATAGTGTCCTCTACATCATGAGATATTTGATCTTCCATTGTAGTTGTAGGAGGTATAATGTCTTGCAAAATTTGTCTCTCCTTTTGTAAAGAAGGTATTCAATGGATTTTCACAGGTAGGAATACCGTTTTCTTCAGGAGCACTAAATCCCACAAGTCTTCTACTTCTTCTTAAGGGGATATTTCTATTAGGGAAATGGGTTATAATACTCATACAAAAGCATGCAACACTCAATGCACAAACTAATAGAACAACCCCAAGGAGTAAGTTATGTGTAAGATCCAAAATGCTTGATTTTTCATTTTTTTTCACAATTTTTAAATGCAAATGACTAAAATAAGAGATGTTGTGAAGAATTTTATGAGGAGTAGAAAATAATAGGCTCAATATCAATCCAATAATGCAATAATATCCTTCACAACATGCCTATAATGCAATTCTAGAGAGATGACAAGGCCAAATCTAGTGAAAATGCAAGGTTTTCAAACCCTAGACATGAATTTTTGCAAAAAAGACACTATGATGAAACTCTAAAATTAGAAATCAGTCCTAAATGAGTGTTTAAAATAGTAGTAAAATCTGAAACAAGATTTTAACTACAAACCCTAGCTAATACAAAACTAGGTTTTTATGAAAAATGCACAATTTCAAGCAATGTTTAACAAATTAAGCATGAAAATGCAATGCTAATGATTAATTAATGATGAGTTTCTGCAATTTAAATTAGATCTAATGAAAATAATAGAAATTAAATTGAATTAATGCAAATTATGCCAAAATACAAGCCTAAAATGCCAATTTTTTTCAAAATTTTTAAAATTTCAAATGCAATAAGATGAATGAATGGAAATCTACAGGACAACACTCAGCAAGGTGCAAAATTGAAATAACACATGGGTTCACCAAAATGTTTAGGAGGAAAAGGAGGGGGTTTTAAATATAATGGATGTGTGGGTTAAATCCTCCTTTCTCAACAAACATTCAAGGACATATCAACCGAGTTGAATCACACTTTTGCAAGAGGATTCACCTACAACTTAGGCTGTCACTTGGAATGATGTGGAAATTTAGATTTTGTCAATTAATGTATCAATTTAATGCTCAAATGCCCTTAAAACCCTAATTATGCAAAATAGTAAGTAAAATGATGAATTACGACAAATGCTTGTAGACTAAGGTAGTAGGCAGAGATTAATTACTAACCATTTTTTGAAGTTTAAGGTGTGAAATACTCAAGGACACTGGCACTAACACCCAAGTCCAATGTGGTGTTTTCTTTGTGAAATCTTGATCTCCTTTCGACACTGATGATCATTGTACTTTCTGTTTCTATCCCGTGAGATGCAGAGGACATTGGCACTGGTGCCCGAGTCCAAGGCAAGGTGATTTTTTAGGATGCTAGAAGCTTTTCAAATGCTAATTGTCACTATCCAAATAATTTATGTGTTTTCAACCTCAGAGGACACTAGCATTGGCACCTAAGTCCAAGCAATCCTTTTCTTCAAGGATCTGGAATCTACACACACTATCTTATTATTCCCTACAACCCCACTCCATCAAGATGTGACACCTATAACCTGCAATCATAAGGAGAGTGGTTGGTGGTTGTGGTGTTTAGAGGTTTGCCTCAGTCAGCCCCAGAGAGACATCCAAGTCTTACGAACATCGTTGTCAAATAAAGAGTGCATATCCCTGCGGGATAAAGGCAAAAACAAATTGATAAATGATTCAAACACAAATAGATATCACCTTGGAGGTGTAGATCTCACATAGATGAAGGCTCTTCAATCACATGAGAAGATGAAGATAAATCTGCAATCACAAACACAATAACAATGCTATGCTCTGCAACAATGAATATCTTGAATGCTCTAAAATCATAAGTTAGCCAAAAGTTCACAATCATCTTCTAGTTTACAAATGAAACCCTAAACATGCTTATATATGCAACTACACACATTCCCTCTAAGAATTTCATAATTCAAACTTAAGATGTCAACCTAGGACCTAATTAACAGTCACAAAACTGACATTCAAATTTGGGACCTGCCTGAAATAGGGCAGGACAAGGGTGCTAGCACCCGTGTCCACAAGTCCTTTTCCAAGGTGGGATTAGATTTCACAATGTCCTTCATGCCCCATGTGACATGGGTTTCAGGGCATTTTCTTCTGGGAGTCAAAATTAACATGTAAGATGCAAAACAAGGGACCTAGGAGCTAAATCTAGGAGGGAAAAGTCCAAGGAGACATTTTTTTGACATAACAGTATCCACCTAGGTGGTTTTGTTGGGACTTCAATTCATGTAATAATTCTTGTTTCAAACTATTTAAACCTTTATTGAAAGATGATGCAAATGGGTCAATCAAATTATCCTTAATAAAATGTACCATTGTTTCACATCTCAGAGGAATTTACCCTCAATTTTAAGTGGTGGAGAATAAAAGTCATTAGATACATTTTTTTTAGAAAAGTCTTTGAATCCTAAAGATGACATGGATTTTTATGTGTATGTATTTTCAACTCTAGTTTTTTAATATCTTTCCAAAAATATTAAAAAAAAATCAAAAAATTCAAAAAATTGTGGCCTATAGAGCAAAATAATAAAATATTTTGACCTAACATTGACCACTAAATTACAAACTATATTTTATCTCTAATAATAAATTACAAAGAACTAACCTAACCTAATTTTGCATAAGCTTTCTGACAATGTAAGAATTTTTTTAAAAATTCTAAAAATTACAGCTTGTAGAGCTAATTAATGAAAAAACATAAAGTTAAAATAAATTGCCCAAAACTTATGATAGAAATCTGAGTTTTTACTTGAAACCTTATTTTATACTTATCTCAAAACCCAAAAAAATCAGGTCCAAATTCTCAATGGTTTGAAAGTTATAGCGGAAACAAAATTCTTGGCCCAAATCATAGCTCTGATATCACTTGTTATGATATTTCTTGGAAATAAATGTAAAAATCAAGAAAATAACAAATCACTTTGAGGGGGTGACCTCTAATAATCATAAAATAATATGTGAATTTAATATTAGATGATATAACGGTTTGGGAGAGTCTCTCTCTCTTTATTTATATGCATAAGTATGTAGGGACACACTCCTTCATCCTAACTAAGTTATCTTAAGGAATAACTAAGACTAATAAATGAATCTATCAAGGTTAAGCATGCCACAAGTGCTTAACTTATTATAATTAGGAATATATCATATTAGATCATAACACTATTAACTCAAACAAATTAAGGGCATACCAAAGTTCAAACATATACTTCACATAAGCAAAGTGGATGCCAATACACAAACAATAAGTGGCTCAAATCCAAATAATGTCAAAGCAAGTTCACTCACAAACACGCAAAGTGATTGTGAATGCTAGTTCATACACATTTCAAACACACAAAATGAATGCCAAAAGCTCACTCAAATAATAAAGGGATGTGAAAGTTCAAATGAACACTTCATACAAATAATAAGTGGATGCCAAAGTGTACACACTAAACAAAGTGAACTCCAAAGTTCAAATAAATAAGTGCATGTGTCACATACCAATTTTTTTGAGTTTAATTATTAAATACTTTATAATGTATTTAATTGTTGGAAAATAATAAGGAAAAGGTAATTATGATTATGATTGAATATTTTGTCTTGCTAATGAATGCAAGCAAGGATAGAAAATTTTCTATAATTTTGTTGATCTTCAATATATATATATAATGTTTAATCTTTCAATATTGATAAAGATTAACTAATACTTTTATTGTGTTCCTGAGTGCGATAGGGAAGGATCGACACTCTCATGGTCACACACAGAGAGTATCATTAGAGAGAAGGCTTCTAAACGATTGGTAAGTTAACATGTAAGAGAAGGTTTCTTCACACCCACATAGAATCATATGATAGATTGTGCATATCTATGTGAATCCATGATTGGTCTTTGTGTATTTATTTGTCACAAATGCAACAAGTATATGTTGTATGGTGACAAAATAGCGACAAATACTTCTTGGCTACATAAGTTTCTTCCTTATTTGATGTTTTGATTGACTATTGTATGGAGTGTTTTCCATAATGATGCTGCTAGAGCAATGATTGAATAGTTAATATGTTTGGTATCTATTTTCACTTTTATGAATAAGTGTTCCTATTTAGAACATAAATTGATTTATTTATTGTTTAATTTATTGTTGAGTGAGGAAAGGTCTTTATAGCATGCCAAAGTTCAAACACACTTCAAACAAACAATTAGTGGATGACAAAGTGAAACACACCAAACAAACAAAGTTTAAAGACACTTCAAACAAATAATCAATGGATGCCAAAATTTAATAAGACACAAAGTAAATGTCAAAGTACAAACACACACTTTATACAAACAATAAATGCAAACAAAGTGAATTCAAATTTAAACATACAAAGTGACAAATATAAGTCAATTCTATAGTTCAAACCCACACTTCACAAAAATAATAAATATATCGAATTAGAGTGAGAAAGTGAATTCAATTTTAAATATACAAAGTCAAACAAATATAAGTTAATACCAAAGTTTAAATCCATGCTTCACACAAATAATAAAAATATCAAATTAAAGTGAATCCTAGAGTTGTGCTCCACACAAACAATAAATACACCCCCAAGTGAAACACACTAAATAAATGTTTTTAAATTACAACTCACTAATAATACAACACTAATTATGACAATGATAATAGATTGCATTATGGTTAAGGAATATTGTGATACTTGACAATTACAATACATCATTTAAACTTCATGTCGTTTAACGTGATGAAATTTAAAAAATAAAAAATAAAAAAAAGATGTAAAATTTTATGCAATAAAAAATAATATTAAAACGCGAAAAGAATAAACACAAACAAAGATGAAATTAAAAAAACTAAAAACTCCGAAAAAAATGTCAAACTGTATGCAATAAAAAATAATACAAAAACTCAAAAAGAACAAACACAATCAGAATTTAAGGAATGGCCATGGTTAATGACTATTCCTTGTAGGCTTGGGAAGAGGGCCAATTCAACCCCTTCTAAATAAAAAATGTTTTTACGCCGAGAAGCATTCTACAGTTGCAACTATTAGTATGTGGTGACTGATCATGTTGCGGGTACATGCAGTAAGGTAAATTTTGGTGACTTTGCCAATCGCAGTTCCTCCCAGAATAATCAATGGGGGAGTGAATAAAGGTGTTGGCAGTTAGTCAAGTTTATTGGCCGACATGGAAAAACCAATTTTGTTAACTGCTAAAGAGGCTTGATAAATAAGTGGTTGGAGAAGGCAAAAAGTTAAGAATCACAGATGAGATTGTAATGTATTTCATGTAGCATAGCAGCAAGATTGAGCTACAAAGGTTACTCGTTGTAATCAGTTTGATTTCTAGATAATATAATACTGGATGGTTGTGTTTGTGGATGTAACCCACATTAGGTGAACTGCGTTAAATCTTTCTATTTATTTGTGTTATTCTTCATTGTTTATTTCATGTATTTAAATCTACATATAACTGGTAATGTGTATTGCTCTAGTCTGCTATTGAAATCCTAACATAATCTTAACAACTAGTATTAGAGCTACATGTGTTTTGGTTAATTGGCAGGGAATTTCATATTTGAGTGGGAGCAATGGAAGAAGGCAAATTAAAGGTCGAGAAGTTCAATGGCCAAAATTATCAATTATGGAAGATGCAGATGGAAGATTACTTGCATCAGAAATATTTGTGGCAATCATTGCAAGGAAAAGTGAAGAAATTGTCCACAATGATAGATGAAGAATGGAAGATACTGGACAAAAAGGCATTGGGAACAGTTCAGTTGTGCTTGGCACCATCCATGGCATTTAATATATCTAAAGAAATGACTACTGATGACTTGATGAAAGCACTGGAGTAATTGTATGAAAAATGCCCAGCCTCAAATAAGGTATTCCTTATGAAATTATTATTTAACATGAAAATGATTAAGGAGGATTTGTAACATATCATTTAACTCAATTCAATATAGTCACTAGCCAATTAAATTTTGTAAAAGTGAATTTTGATGAAGAGGTGAGGGCTATGTTGATTTTATGTTCTTTTCTAGAAAGCTGGAATAGCTTGGTCATGGTTGTAAGTAATTATGTGTCTGGTTCAAATACATTGAAATTTGATGATGTTGTTGGTGTTATCCTTAGCAAGGAAATGTGACAAAAAACCACAGGCGAGACTCCAACATCAAGTAATGTTTTGAATGTAGAGAACATGGGAAGATCAAAGGAGAGAGGAAAAAGACCAGCAAATCATGAGAAGTCATAAGGGAAGTCGAAGAAAGATCTCAATCTAGAGGAAGGAAGGATTGTTGGATGGAAAGCCAAGACACTTAAAGAAAAATTGTTGGTCTCAGAAAGGCAAATAAGGAGACAGACAACAAGATGATAGTAAGGAAGCTAATGTCACAAGTAATAAATTACAAGATGCATTAATTCTATGTTTAGATAATGCAAATGATTCTTGGGTAATAGATTCAAGGACTTTATTTCATGCCACACCCCATAGGAAATATTTCCTAGATTATTTTCAAGGTGATTTTGGACAGGTATATTTGGGGGATGATGAAACTTGTCAGATTGTTGGAAAAGGGAAGATAAAAATCAAGTTGCAGGATGGAAATCAATGGTTGCTACATGGTGTAAGGCATATTCCAAATTTGAGGAAAAATTTAATTTCTGCAAGACAACTAGGCAGTGAAAGTTGCATAGTTACCTTTGCAAACAAAGTTTGGAAGGTTACTAAAGGTGCATTAGTAGTAGATAAAGGTGAGAAGGTAGGCACATTGTATTTGTGTATTGGTATTTATTCTACCCTTGTTGCTATAGAAAGTGATGCTATAGGGACAACTACAGAAATAACTGCTACAAGGACATCAGAGACACTTACAACAATTGTTGCAAGAATAGATGCATAATTGTGGCACCATAGATCTAGGCATATAAGTGAGAAAGGGATGAAGACCCTTCACTCTAGAAAGTTGCTACCAGGACTGAAGCAAATTGACTTGGAGTTATGTGAAAATTGTGTTTATGGGAAACATAAAAGAGTTTGATTCCTCAAAGTTGGGAAGGAAAAGAAGAGTGAGAAGTTAGAGCTTGTGCATTTAGATGTATAGGGACCAACTCAGGTATCATCTCTTGGTGGCTCTTGTTATTATGTTACTTTTATTGATGATGCAACTAGGAAAACATGGGTGTATTTTCTACAAAGAAAATCATATGTGTTTGAAACTTTTAAGAAATGGAAACGTTTGGTTGAGAATGAGACAGGGAAAAAAGTGAAGTGTCTTAGATTTGATAATGGAGGTGAGTATTGCAGCAAAGAATTTGAGAACTATTGTTTGTACAATAGAATTTGTAGGTAGAAAATAGTTCTAGGAACCCCACAAGAAAATGGTGTCTGAGAGAAAGAATCGGACAACCATGGAGTGTGCAAGGAGCATGATGTTGCATGTTGGGTTGCCTTTACATTTCTAGGTAGATGATGTACATATTGTTGTCTATTTAATAAACAGGGGACCTTCAAATCCTTTTGATGGTGGTATTCCAAAAGAGGCATGGATAAGTAAGAAGGTAAATTATTCTTTTCTAAAAACCTTTGGTTGTGAAGCTTTTGTCCTTGTTGATATTGAAAATAGAACCAAGCTTGAGGCAAAATCTCAAAAATGTACCTTAATTGAATATGGAATAGATGACTTTGGTTATCGATTATGGGATTATGAAAATAAAAAAATTATTAGGAGCAGAGATGTCATATTCAATGAGAAGGTTATGTACAAAGATCAGCTACAAGAAAAGAAACATGAACATGCAAGAAAGGAATATGTGGTGCTGGATGACATTCCAAAAAACAAAATGTCATTGGTACCTAATGCTCAACAACAACAAGATATCCCACAAACTCCTGCAAGTGTTAGACATTATACATGGTTAAGTAGATCTCTGAAAAGATTTTCTCCATCATTATATTTTGTATTATTAACTGATTATGGTGAACCTGAAGGATATGAAGAAGCAATGCAGGTAGATGCCAAACAACAGTGGGAGTGAGACATGAAAGAGGTAATGGATTCCTTATTGCAAAATCAAACTTGAAACTTAGTCTAGTTACCTGCTGGTAAAAGAGCATTGCCAAACAAATGGGTTTATAGGCTAAAGGAAGAAGATGGAGGCGAGAAAAGGTATAAGGATAGACTCGTGGTAAAAGGTTTTGTATAGAAAAAGGGTATAAATTTTGATGAGATATTTTCTCTGATTATAAAAATGACTTCAATTAGGATTGTTCTAAGTCTTGTGGCTACTAAAGATTTGCATCTTGAACAACTAGATGTGAAAACAACTTTTCTCCATGAGGATTTAGAGGAAGAGATATATATGCAACAACCATAGGGATATGACATCAAAGGTAAGGAGTTAGTGTGTAGGTTAAAGAAAAGTTTGTATGGCTTGAAGCAAGCACACCGACAATGGTATTTGAAATTTGATAAGTTTATGGTTGAACAAGGCTACAACAGATGTCATTATGATTATTGTGTTTATTTTAAAAGATTCCCGTTACTTTATGTTGATGACATGCTTGTTGTTCGGTCTAATATGCAGCATATTAGTGAGCTTAAGCAAAAATTAGTAAATACATTTTCTATGAAGGAAATGGGTGTAGCTAAAAAAATCCTTGGTATGAGGATCTCACAGGACAAGAAAAATAGAAAATTATTTTTGTCACAAAGTGAGTATATAGAGAAAGTGTTGAAAAGATTTAACATGCAGAATGCAAAAGCAATTAGTACACCTTTACCTAGTCATTTTAAATTGACTAAGGAGATGTGTCAAAAGACACAAGAGGAGGAAGACAAAATGTCTAAAATACCATATGCATTAGCAATTGGTAGCTTGATGTATGTAATGCTATGGACAAGGCCAAATATAACACATGTTGTTGGAGTTGTGAGTAGGTATATGAGCAATCTGGGAATGGAACATTAGACTGCGGTAAAATGGATTCTCAGGTATTTGAGATGTACTTCTACAAAGAAACTATGTTTTGGAGGAACCAACACTACTATAAAAGGATATGTTGATTATGATCTAGTGGGTAATATAGACAATAGGCGGAGTACTATAGGGTATGTTTTTACTGTAGGAGGTACAACAATTGGTTGGATTTCAAGACTACAAAAGGTTGTTGCACTTTCAGCCATTGAAGCTGAGTATGTAGCTGCTACTGAAGCTAGTAAGGAGATGATTTGGCTACAATGTTTTATGGAGGAATTGGTTCAGTAGCAAGAAGATAGCCCATTGTACATGTTGGTTCCCAAAAATGCAGGTTGCTAACCCTAAGAGGATGCCAAACTCTATGTTTAGATTTGCAACATTTTTGAACCAATTGACAGAGCTATTAGCTCCCTACACTTCAGGTCCTGCAAACCTAGGTGGGTGTACCTTTGTAACTAAAGCAAACTTAACACTATATGACTTGATTGGATTAGCAAATCTATCACAATGGCATAAAATGTAATAGATGCAAGCTTCTAAACTACTCCTAATACTAAGATCTGAGATGTAATTGTTTGAATGAGATTTTATGGAATCCTAAAATGGAATTGGTATGACCAGTGCTTGTTTTTGTTGGGCTAATGGAGTCAAGGTGTATGTGATATATGATTTACTTATTGGTTACAATCCTAATTGTTTGGCACTTGTGTTTGTTTATAGCTTGTATAAACGTGCAAGAATGTGATTGACAGACTCTACTTAGTGATCCACTCGAATCTTACCAGGTTACTGTGACTTATTGAAAGGATTTTTTAATCCTTGCTTGAAGGAACCGATCAAAAGAATCACACAATGATAGCAACTGTGTATCGACAAATGGAGTTGATGCTCAATTTGAATAACAAGACAATATCGAGTTGGAGACAGTATGGCAATCTTGATAATTATAGGGCTGCTCTTACCTATCCAAATGCTACCTCCAGGTTACTGTAATCAATCAAAAGGATTTTATATCTGTAATAGAAACCAATTAATTTGATTACATGAAAACAACAAGTGTGCTTTGATGAAACTGAAGTATCAACTTGGAAACTCAGGTTCAAATAACAAAGAAATAACAGTATGGAGACAACCAAATAATTACTTAGCTCAACAAACAATAGACACCAATATTAAATCATTAATTTATGCATTTTCTCCACTATACAGTTTTGAAAGATTTTATAATGTACAACATAATATTTATTTTGGCAACTGGTCAATCCATCCAGTTATCTGACTGATGTTTTTCCTAATCTACTCTTGATCCTAATCTACTGTTGATAATAATCTACTGATGTCTTTTCTTGATTTTTCTTCTCTGGTAAATATCCTTTGGACTCTAGGGTTACAACCCTTTATTTCTTCCGTTGCAACCTTTGGTATACCTTTTCATCTACTTAATTGTGTTTGGCAATGATTAAATATTTAATCTGGCTTTTTTTATCTTCCCATAATACTTTAATCTCTATTTGATTCTATCTCCCGGCGTGTTTTTCCACAAATTATCATTTGCTTCCCCTTTATTTTAACTTTCTTTTGCCTTGAGATCTCGTGAAAATAATTCTTCAAGTAACTATTGTTATTTCTTTTAATATATATTTTCACTCAGTTGGTAAAAAATAACTACTCGCTTGTCAGTTGCTCGGTGAAAACGTTTTCTCTCCTTTCCTCAAAAATATATTTTTTTAGGTAAAATAATTACCCATCGGGTGATGTCCTTGGAAATATTTTGCCTCCATCTTTATAACTCCTTTGACAAAATATTTCGGGTGAACAATATTGTAAAATCTTCAACATATCTTCTCGTGAAAATAATTACCCATAAATAGGTTTATGCTACATATTTGTTTAATATTTCACACCTTTCAATTACATTTGTTCACCTTTTATTTTCCAGAATGTAATTATATCATTTTCCTAACTTCGGTGAAAATATCTCTCGCCTCGGTGAAAATATTTTATTCTCCAAGAGAAAAATATTTCTTTAGGTGAATTAATCATATTTTTGATTACCATTATTTTATCATCGGGCTAACATTATAAGTCGGGAGGACATGAAGTTTGCTCACCGATAAGACAACTCTTGCCGATGAGGTATTCATCGGCAAGACTCCTCGGATCGGCATGATTTTAAAAATCCATTCTGATTTATTTCTCTTGGCAATGGTAGAATGTTTAGATTTTTTCATTTTAGAGTTTCTTCAGCAATACTACACCATTTTAGGGTTTGTGCCTGGCTTTATGTACATGATAAGGGATTTGAAATCCATGATTCAAAGCATTCATTCCATTGTTCTCTGCGTGAATGTTTTGAATGGGCACGAGACAAACAAGCTTACAGGTCCACATTCCAATTTTGATTCCTGCATTATAATCTGCTGTATCTAAAACCATGCACTTAAATTTTGTTTTACATTTCTCTATATTCTCAGCTTGAAAATAAACCCTTATGTTTTAAAAAATCTTTTTCTTTCGCCACCCTTATTTTCTGAACAAGCATTTCCAGATATTTGATGCATGCCTTTCCATTTCCTAAATGTATTCCTGATAAGATCATTGCAGTGCTGGAATAAATATTTTTCTCTTTTGTACCTAGAGACTTAATAGCATCTATTGCGGATGTTAGGAGATCAAAACGCTTATGATGTGAAGTATCTCTCACAAACAATTGATCAAGTAGTTGCAATACTGTAGCTCTTTTTGTAGGATTATGCCTCAAGCAACATCTAAAAAAATTCCTTCCTTTAGGTGATAAACAATCTAGTACTAGCGGAGCTTCATATCACAGTGGATTACGGAGTTTTTGCACTCTTTATTTAAATAGAGGATTTCTCTTGTAAGGTATGCAACCTCCTTATCAACCTCTTGGTAATGTGCTTGGGTAGGCTCAAGAACAATTGTTAGAGGAACTCATAATGCATCAAGAACCTGACTATGTTGCTTAATCCATGTAGTAGCCTTTTGGGTAGTTTCAGTGACTAGTGCCTTTGCTTGAGCAAATTCATGTGCTTGTATTTTATAAGGTGTCTGCACTTTCTCAAGATTGCTTGTTGCCTCTATCAAAATGATCAAGTGCATCTGCTAAATTCTGAAGCGCTGATGAAGATACAAGAAGAGTTCCTAATAGCAGATCGTGATGCTCCTGAAGTGGCATTTTGATTTCCTCAAAACTGAGAAGCAAATAGGTTTCAACTGACTGCCAGCTCCATACCGTTCTATTCCTCTCCACCAATGGTTGCTTCATCGTGGCCATCTCCACGTATCCACCCAATCAATGGATCCCACACAAATACTTCTTGGCCTAATATTTCATTGACACATTCAAATCTTCTAAACTTCAAACTAAAATTTTGCAACCCCTCACTTGAACACCATATTTCCTTATAAAGTGGCTGACGAGGAGTCTCTTTCATAAGGTTCAGGAGCACCTTTCCTTTTACTTCTTGAGGCAAATCCCGACGTGATATAACTTTACGTTATCCTTCTTCTTTTTTTTTTTTTGAATGCCTTATGTTTTTTGTTCTTCTTTCCCTTGCGCCTTGTAGACATAGATGGTTGCTCAACTGGTCTATCCCTCTTCATGCTAGCATGAACCTCAAGCTGGAAGCTCTGTGATCCAGGGAAACCATCAACATGGATGGTTGTGGAATTTGCAAGAATTTCTTGAAAACCTAGCTGTGCTTGGATTGCAGTGAGTGCAGTTCGAGCCGCCTTGATTTCTGCAGCCTTCTTACTCTTTGCAGGGCCTCCCTGATACCAAATCCTTGCAATCTCTATAGTAGAAGTAAAATTGGAAGCATGCCCCTCTCCTTCCTTTGCACATTTATATGAAGGAACAGGCAAGCTCATTTTTTGAGCGTATTCCTGAAGAAGGTTTTTGCATAATTCTGTTTCATAAACTCGATTAGTTGTAGTCACATGTCCTCCATTTGCTGCTTTCTGCAATTCGTGAAGAGCAATCTGAGTAGCTGCATGCTCAGTAGTTTTACGGTTGCAGAAACAATCAAAAGATTCATATCTGATTCCATTTATAATCACAGATGCCTTAAAATTAGGAATATGGGGTGGCCCTTCTTTTACAGTCTCATATACAGGTGCAGAAATGCATGCCTTTTGAGCATATTCCTACAACTGGCTTTTAAATAGTAGCAAGCTCGCCATACCTAAAATTTCAAAAGCTCACGTGTTCGAAACACGATATATGCTTGAATCGTATTGTAAATGATGTTACTTTTAACTCATTTTTCTTCAAATGCTCCACTGTGATTCCATACAAAAGTTGCATCAAGTCACAAACATTCCCTATCCTTGAGAAGATAACTATATCTTTGGCCATTTAAATCTAAGAAAACCAATTTCTTTGACTTTGTCTTCATTTCCAAAATAGTTACTTAAACAAAGAAATTGTAACTAGGCACAAGTTATTACTGCCTTTAGCTTCAGAATCAGACATTTGTTTCTCAAGGCTAGACATTGGAGTATCAGAAGAAAAATAGTTGTGCAAGTTTTGGAGCAACATCACCAAGAGAGACTAGAGGCTCATTTTGATGGTTTGCTAAAAATGCATCAATTATGTCAAAAGGTCACCACACATCGGCAAGGGAAGCAATTTGACTCTTTAAGAGCACCATTAACTGAGTGCTACAGTCAATTTTTTGGTATGAGGACCTAAATTTTTTTGAAAAACTGGTGGGAATTTTTAGGTCCCAACAGTATTTTTAGGTCCCAACAGTACACTTGATGCAGTCATGGATGGAGGGTCCTAAGAAGGGACTGTCCAACCATGTGGCTAGAGTAAACACAATGGAAACAACACAATAACAAAATGTAATGGAATATCAATACGCTCAATATATCATACAATCACAATGCTTATAAGCTGGCAACATGCAGGCTACAATCAAAGGGCTCACAATCCTGCTTTTTGGGTTATGACAAAAATGAAAGATATTGTATTGAAGTGTCTTCCAAAAATAATTTAACTATCTATCTTATCACATTCACTAATTGACTTCCTAATGCACCCAAGAGATGTATATATATATAATCCTCAAGCTCAAATGATCCTTCGCATCGGCCTCAAGAGGTTACAAACTCCAATGAATGATGAAACATGTAGAAAACATGTAGGTTGCCCTACAACTCATGGTATTGCTCCACAAATGAATGAAACATGGTACATACCTTAGGGAATGTCTAGTTAATCCTTATTATCCTTGTGATATGGTCCATTTGGCTCCGCAAGTCACAGAAGTGCTCATAGGCCTACTTTCTAGGTTACGACAGAAATGATAGATATGGCATTGAAGTGTCTTCCAGAAAGAATTTCACTATCTATCTTATCATATTCACTAATTAACTTCCTAATGCACCCAAGAGATGTATATATATCATCCTCAAGCTCAAATGATCCTTCGCATCAGTCTCAAGAGGTTACAAACTCCAATGAATGAAGAAACGTGTAGAAAACATGTATGTCGGCCTACAACTCATGATATTGCTCCACAAATGAATGAAACATGGTGTGAACCTCAAGGAAGGTCTATCTGATCCTTATTATCCTTGTGATATGTTCCATTTATCTTTACAAGTCATGGAAGTGCTCCACAAATCTTCTAGTCTCATGCTGACTGAATGAATGCTCTATTTTATGAAATCTGATGAACTTCTAATAGCGATAACTTTCTATAGACGAATCCAAATCTCCTAAAATCTGAGTATGATGTAGATGACATGGCATAGAAGCTAAATCCTTCTCCACAAGCTCTAATACAAAGATGTGGCAAAATGAGGTAGAAAATATTAAACTGCAAATGGCTAAATTGCAATTGAAATGCAAGAAAAAAAAAGAAAGCAAATATTTTTTGGTTGATGCAAGATTGCTCTTCAACCTAGGATGCTCCTACATAAGACACCTAGGGTTGTTAAAAAAAGTGAGTCCCTCACATTTCTGGGGCTGGAGGAAAACCAAGGCAGTCTAGTGATTAAATTTTCTCACCATTTCAAAACTTTGCAATATGTATCAGATTTGTGGGTATTTGGCACTATTCGGTAAGTGGTCAGTCTCAATGATTCAGTCATATCTCAGATTCAATGGTGTATTAGTTTCAAATAAAGATTGAGTTAGTTAAGTTGCGGATTAGTACAGACTTTTAGCCCATATTACTGGAAACATGGCCTATGATTCAACAAGGGCGCGACATTAAACTCATTTCAACCATAAGGAGCAAAGACACAAGTTGTTATACAAAATCATTGGCTATATGACTATCATTTAAGGCAAAAGTGTCTATCATTGCAAGACTCATACATATCAAATGCACATTTGCCAATGAAGGTGGTTTGGGTGTATCAAATATATGATCATGGGCAAGCAAAAGATCTAGTAAGGAAGCATGACCCAGCATCAAAATACTGCCTTATTATGGTGCAGCCACTATGAAAATAAGGGCTCGATGCATGTCAGTTGAAGCATCATGAAAGCCATGGTTGAAACAAGGTGCTTCCTATGGCAGAGTGACACAAATCAATCAAGTCACAGATAGCCCTACGAAATATAAGACAAAGGCTCAGTCACATAAAGGTGGTGCAGCTTATGATATCAAGCACAACTAAGCATATAGATGATCGACCTCTAGGAAGAGTAAAGAGAGCGGCCTGTGTTTCAAGGCGTTCAGCTCATAATATAAGGTGTGGCACTGTCTTAATCAAGGTTTGATCAAATAATGATGGCATTGCAAGTCACAGAAAATACACATCCGGCTCAAATAAGACATCTTCAATAAATGGCAGAAATAAAGTCGTGCCCCTTTCAATTCATGATGTTGGTTCAACATAGTCATAATGTTTGTGATTCGTAGTGCAGTTTCTCATCAACATGAAGACAACGAATGTGGCTTATATTGGTGGCGCTCCTTGCTTCAAGAAAGAGGCTCGGCCTGTGTTATGGTGTGGCTGATAAAGTGATACACAATCCATTAAGACTATGGCATGATTCTTTTAAAAACTCATCAGAGTCAGAAAAGAGGCCAGCATTATAACAATAAAGGCATTCATAGGATATATATAAGAAGGCACAAAGTCTTGATGAGAAAGAGGCGCAACCTCAAGATCAAGTCTATATTTCCTACATAAGGTACAACCATTATAATGTAGCAATGTTCATTTGATAAAGGCACAGATAATCTAAGGTGCGGCCTATTGGAATAAGCAAGCAAAATCAATATGAAATCATTAAGAATATGAAGCTCTACCTAACAAATGGGGCGCAAGCCAAAAAATGATATCTTGCATCAAAGGCACGTTATATGTGATAGGGTCATGTCCACAACCAAAGTATGGTTCACACAGGGGGATGATGGCCTATTTAAGAATCTCAACATATAGAATTAAGAGGGCATCATCTTGTATTTTGTGACACAGTGCAACCACATTTATCAACTCATGCACGATTTAGAGGATTAGTGTTTTTTGAGGCACGTTGCCTATACCATCAGAGTGAAGGCACAGTGTTCAAACAGTGGTTTTAGCTATTAAATAATGGGGATCCAGTAAGAATGCAAGGCTCGACCCAAATTTGAGATGCAACCTTTCAACAGTTTTGGCACACAGGTATAGAAGAGTGGAGGCTATCATTGATGGCTAAGCATAGGAGTGACGCCACAAGCTTGAAGAGCTCAGCAAGGAGAGGATGCACAGAGTACAAAGATTTCTAGCGTAAGAGTAGAGGGATCCTTCATGAAACAATGGTGTGGTCTTGGCATAAAGGTATGTTTCCTATGCATCAGTAACATAGCATCAAATATTAATGGTGATGTCTTTCTTCTTAGAGGCACCGAATCTCAAATGATGGCACTTGATCAATAAGGAATCGACCATTTCAGAAAGGGATTGGCCTAAGGTATAAAGGGTGTTTCAAGTTTATGCTACCAATGATCAAGTGACCACTTTCACATGAATAGTTATATGATATACAGTGGTGGCTTTTCAAAGGAAGGGAACTTGTTACAAACATGGTATCATTGTATTATGAAAGGGTATCATAGAAGGGATGATGCGTAGTCCATAGCAAGGGTGTTGTTAGTTGAAAGATGGCACTATCACAATGAAGACTCAGTTCAACGATTAACTTTAGACACAGTAAGAATGAAATGGTGGATCACGTTGGTCATATTAGCCACATACCCTTTGCTTGTCATTTCACAGATAAGTGAGAGCGGAAACCTGAGCATGGTGCAATCTCTCATACACTCCTCTGGTAAACCATGGCTCCACTATAAACTTCATTGTATTATGAATGGATATGTAGCTAACAACATGTGCAGCGGCCCGTAGAGAGTAATAAGGAGTGAACTATAAGTTGTTCTTAAGTGGGGGTTCGATCTTATAGCATAGAGGACGAGCCATAACAAAATTATCAAATGATATAAGGTATGGAAGTTGTAAGCACTCGCTACAATTACAAGAATGGGCTGCCAATACTGATCTTGGCCTTAAAGCCAATGTCACTGGTCATGGCACTATTAAAACGACACACAACCTAGATTCAAGGCACGACCAAAATCATAGAGTTACAAACTTCTATTCAAATGCAATCTTCAGTGTGGCATCAGTTATAAGTATGGCTTGGGTATATGATAAGGAGATGTTGCTTCATATTCAAAAAGGCACTAGTAGACTCAGCCACCGTTGGATCCAAAGTAGATCAATGGCTCAGAAATAGTAAGGAAAACAAACACCGGAGGATGACACTTGGAGGCACCCGAGGATGTTTGAAAGAGGCTCAAGAAAGAAGTGGACGTGGACACGTGGGAGTAGCGTTAAAGAGAAGCAAGGAGGATGCACCGGACTGATCCGCGTGGAGCAGGTGGAAGATGAGATTTATTTCATTTTCATAAAACTCATTAAAATGAAGAGTATCACATGCAGTAAAAGGAAGTTAGAGATTTTTTTTTAAACTCATTGTATAAAAATGTGGACCCCTCTAATGAGCTGATTTTAACATTTAATAAAGTTTCAAATATTAAAAGATTCAGCAAGTCACGGGAGCAAGGAGGATTTGAGTAAATATTTTAATAAGAAGTTTCTTATTAAATGTATGGTGGGTCCCTTGTGCCATATAGAAGTCATGCTTTTTTATTTTTGTTTGACTCTCTCCTCACGTGAAACAAACAGAGATGCAACCCTAAATATATATGTAGCCATTATATTTTCACGGCAAGTAACAGAGATGGGTGGGATTATTTTCTCATGTTGGTAAAGAATAGAGGCAAAGAGATATTTTCAGCCATGGAACAACTATAGTTGTAGTTACACAATAGGATTTTGTGCCAAGTTTTATGGATAGTTGCAGATTTTTAGTTGCAAAAGATCTTGAGAGTTTCTTTCATTTTTCTGGGCTATAAATGCAGATCTGGGAGACAAAGCTCAAGAGTTCTACATATTTTCAGATCAGAGATTTTGGAGCAACAAACAGATGTTTTCTTTTTGCCTCAACATTTCTTTCTTCGATGAGGATGTGACATTTTATTTTGTGCAGATCTTCAGCCTCTGTAATCTGTTACCATTCAAATAATGAGAAATATTGTTCTGTGCATATCTGAGTCAATTTTTTGTCTTGTTTCTTTAATTTTTTGTTTCTTTGCCTTTATCAGATCTTCTTATCAAACTGGGTTTAATCATGCATCTCTACTCTTTAATCTCTTAATTAATCTTTCAAGGTTTGACACTGTGCTGATTTGGGTTAGATTTCAAATCTAGTGCATCGCCATAGCTTTGTTTATTTTATCTGTAATCTTGTTTCTTAACCTTTTTCCAAACCCCCTTTGAAAATGGAAGAGCTATCTTCCCTAAAATTTGGAGGTCACTTCAGGGGTCAATCCCACGTCTCTGAAGTTTCCCATGTTGTTGCTGGATTAGACCCACAAATTTATGCTTCAACAGTTTTTGGCATGCTTGGTGGGACTGGATTCAAAGACTTGGGTCTTTGTTTTCAATGAATCTTTGCCATGTATTTTCTTATTTTGGTGGTAAATCATAGAAATATCTGCTCATTAGAGCATGAATCATCCATCTAGCATCTCTATTAGTGACTCTTTCTCAGATCTTTACACCTGCAGACCACGGCAGCCCCTGGTATCTATGTGCATCTAAATATTCAAAGAGATCTACCTTTTGTGACTTGGGATTCAAGTCCTCTTGTTCTTTAGCAACAGGGTCAAGTTCCTGACACATCATGGAAGGCACTACCTCACTTTCTTAGATATGGCTTAGTTTCTCCTATAGATCACATTCAAGATGTAGCCAGTTTATGCTCCATTCACAATGTCACAACTGAGAGTCATGCTCTTTTGTTGCTGGCATCTTCCCTTAAAGGCAAAGCAAAAGAATGGTACAGAAGATTGCATCCCGATTCAATCACTGGATGGGATTAGCTTGGTGGGCTCATCTATAATCAGTTCAATGATAGATGTTAGCACCCTCACCCAGAATCTCATTACCATCAAAAGGCATCCAATGTAGCCCATACATGATTTCAATTCAAGATTTGACAAGGTATGGAAAAAATTCTCAATTGACATGAGGCCTCCTCCAGTCTTTACATTCTTGTATTATTTAAAGGCTTTAGACCCTGAGATCCCTATCATGATACAATCTTTAAGAGGTGAAACTCTTCCTCAATCATATGATCTTGCCATTAAGGCTAAAAGTAAACTCATAGTGGCTGGTAAGTTGTCTCCTCTGCCCTTAAACCTTTGATCCCTCATGAAAATAACCTGTCTCAGACTCTTTCTTGTGAGCAAATGCATAAAGATTTTAATCCGCCCACCCTCCCTGCTGATTTGTCAAATCATGAGGAGATGAGTTTAGTAAAAGAACTTATAAAAACCCTCTCTTGTGAGATCAACAAGCTAAAAGGTCAAGCCATGTTTTATGCTGATCCAAATGTCACACCCCAAGATCCTTATGAACAACCATACCAGTGTGGTCAAATTACAGAAGAAATCCTTCCTCATAATAAGAGACTACCCCACTATCTTGAAAATTATCCTTTACAAGCCTCTGTAGCTGCAAATCAACCCATAGAGGTCACAGATCAGGATCTTTGCCATTTTGATATTGAGGAGGAATCAGGTTTCAAAGATCAAGATACAAGATGAGAAATGACTCCTGTCTATTCAGTGTGTCCTTCTGGTTATCAGTATCAGGTATATGTGGCAAGGTTTAATTTAGAAACTCAGTCAAGTAATGAAGAAGACTTAGATGATGCTTATGAGGTGACCCTTCTAGAAGCTAAAAAGTACTTCAAGATTGGCTTTGAAGTTGAAAAGTACTGGGTAAATGATGATTCGCAATCTGTACCTTGTCTTAAGGAAGAGGTTGCAAGAGAAATTTCTGTGGAGCCTATCAAGAATGTCTATTTTTATTTTTGTAATGAGTTTTTGTGTCTTGAGATAGATATTACAGAGATGCCTAGACAACAAGAAGAGTATAATGAAGATTTGTTCTCACTTTTTCAACAAGGTTATCAGCTATTGGAAGATGATGATCTTACCATTGATTAGGTGCAAGGTGCATTTGCAAGGCCTCTTGTAGTAGATTATGAGGAGGTAGATGCAATAGCTAATTTGTTTTCCATTCTAGAAAATGGTTATACTCTTCTTTTTTATGAAGATTCACAGCTGCATGAAAGGATTTATGATGATGAGATCCAAACAAACATCTACAAAAGTGAAGAGTCACATACTGAGTCACACACTGAGCCCTGTTATACACCTTTCTCTTGCATGACAAAATCTTGATCAAGTTCAAGGTTGTGATTGGCAGCTCAGTCACCTGCATACCTATTTTAAATACTATCATGGGTCATGAACCTACTAAAGAGCCTTTAAGAGAGGTCACCAAATAAGTATTGTTGACAAAAGATTTCAAATGCAAACAGAGGAATGAGCTTCAATGCTTTATTTTGCCTCCCCAGCCTTCGCGGAAGCATGAGCAGTATGTTGATCAGCCTGAGTGGTATTTTCATAACAAGGATGAGCCTCCAGAGTACATAAAGGCAAAAAGGTACCAGTTCTTGCTTTATTTCTTTATGCAGTTTGTCTGGTCCATTATCAGTTCATTATGGGTCAACTGGAGCAATATCATCAAATTCGGTAGTTATTTTTTCATTCCCGTAAATGGGCATGTCCCTGTGCTTTTAATATGTCAGTAGTTAGTTTTAGTGGTTCAGAATAAAGCTACAATCGTAGCATTAGTTTCTAGATTTAGTTGTTGCTTTCAATAAGTTCTGGTTGCTGCTATGAGGATGTGTGCTCAGTCTCTGTGCTTCAAACATGCTTCAGTCTCATATTTAATGTTGAGTTTTAGTTTCAGTTTCAATTGTGTATCAATTTTGGATACAAATGTGTATAAAGGTGGTACTAGTTTGTTTTAGACATTTAACTCTATGCCCTGGACAAAGCACTGATCTGCGAAGCCAAAAATTATGGAGTTCTGAGTGGACAGGCCCACTCTCCCAGCCAGTTGCCAAGAACTGGTGCTTAAATTTTCTCCCCATTTCAAAACTTTGCAATATGTATCAGATTTGTGGGTATTTGGCACTATTCGGTAAGTGGTCAGTCTCAATGATTCAGTCATATCTCATATTCAATGGTGTATTAGTTTCAAATAAAGATTGAGTTATTTAAGTTGTGGATTAGTACAGAGTTTTAGCCCATATTACTGGGAACATGGCCTATGATTCAACAAGGGTGCAACATTAAACTCATTTCAACCATACAGAGCAAAGCCACAAGTTGTTATACAAAATCGCTAGCTATATGACTATCATATAGCTATTTAAGACAAAAGTGTCTATCATTGCAAGGCTCATACATATCAAATGCACGTTCGCCAATGAAGGTGGTTTGGGCGTATCAAATATATGATCATGGGCAAGTAGAATTTCTAGTAAGAAAGCATGACCCAACATCAAAATACTGCCTTATTATGGTGCAGCCGCTATGAAAATAAGGGCTTGATGCATGTTAGTTGAAGCATCATGAAAGCCATGGTTGAAACAAGGTGCTTCATATGGCAGAGTGACATGGATCAATCAAGTCACAAATAGCCCTAGGAAATTAAGACAAAGGCTTAGTCACATAAAGGCGGTGTGACTTATGATATCAAGCACAACCAAGCATATAGATGATTGGCCTCTAGGAAGAGTAAAGAGAGTGACCTGTGTTTCAAGGCGTTTAGCTCATAATCTAAGGTTTGACACTGTCTTAACCAAGGTTCCATCAAATAATGATGGCATTGCAAGTCGTAGAAATTACGTATCAGGCTCAAATAAGACATCTTCAATAAATGGTAGAAATAAAGTCATGCCCCTTTCAATTCATGATGTTGGTTCAACATAGTCATAATGTTTGTGATTCATAGTGCAATCTCTTATCAACATGAAGGCAATGAATGTGGCTTATATTGGTTGCGCTCCTTGTTTCAAGAAAGAGGTTTGGCCTGTGTTATGGCGTGGCTGATAAAGTGATACGCAATCTATTAAGAATATGGCATGATTCTTTTAAAAACTCATCACAGTCAGAAAAGAGGCCAACATTATAACAATAAAGGCATACACATGATATATATAAGAAGGCACAAAGTCTTGATGAGAAAGAGGCACAACCTCAAGATCAAGTCTATATTTGCTACATAAGGCACAACCATTATAATGCAACAATGTTCATTTGATAAAGGCACAGATAATCTAAGGTGCGGCCTATTGAAACAAGCAAGCAAAATCAATATGAAGGCATTAAGAATATGAAGCTCTACCTAACAAATGGGGCACAAGCCAAAAAATGATATCATCTTGCATCAAAGGCACGTTATATGTGATAGGGTCCTGTCCATAGCCAAAGTGTGGTTCACATAGGGGGATGATGGCCTATTTAAGACTCTCAGCATATAGAATTAAGAGGGCATCATCTTGTATTTTGTGACACAGTGCAACCACATTTATTAACTTAGGCACGATTTAGAGGATCAGTGTTTTTTGAGGCACGTTGCCTATACCATCAAAGTGAAGGCATGGTGTTTAAATAGTGGCATCAACTATTAAACAATGGGGATCCAGTAAGAATGTGAGGCTCGACCCAAGTTTGAGATGCTGCCTTTCAATAGTTTTGGCACTTAGGTATAGAAGAGTGGAGGCTGTCATTGATGGCTAAGCATAGGAGTGACGCCACAAGCTTGAAGAGCTTAGCAAGGAGAGGATGCACAGAGTATAAAGAGTTTCAGCGTAAGAGTAGAGGGATCCTTCACGAAACAATGGCATGGGCTTGGCATAAAGGTATGTTTCCTATGCATCAGTAACATAGCATCAAATATTAATGGCGTTATCTTTCTTCTGAGAGGCACAGAATCTAAAATGATGACACTCAATCAATAAGGAATTGGCCATTTCATAAAGGGATTGACCTCAGGTAAATAGGGTGTTTCAAGTTTATGCTGCCAATGATCAAGCGACCACTTTCACATGAATAGTAATACGATATATAGTGGTGGCTTTTCAAAAGAAGGGAACTTGCTACAAACATGGCATCATTGCATTATGAATGGGTATCATAGAAGGGATGATGCATAGTCCGTAGCAAGGGTGTTGTCAGTCAAAAGATGGCACTATCACAATGAAGACTCGGGTCAACAATTAACTTCAGACATAGCAAGAATCAAATGGTGGATCACGCTGGTCCTATTAGCCACATACCCTTTGATTGTCATTTCACAGATGAGTGAGAGAAGAAACCTAAGCATGGTGTAATCTCTCATACGTTGCTCTTGTAAACCATGGTGCCACTATAAACTTTATTGTATTATGAATGGATATGTAGCCAACAACATGTGCAACGGCCCGTAGATAGTAATAAGGAGTGAACTATAAGCCGTTCTTAAGTGGGGGTTTGATCTTATAGCATAGAGGATGAGCCATAACAAAATTATCAAATGATATGAGGTATGGAAGTTGTAAGCACTCGCTACAATTACAAGGATGGGCTGCCAATACTAATCCCATCCTTGAAGCCAATGTCATTGGTCATGGCACTATTAAAATGACACACAACCTAGATTCAAGGTGAGGCCAGAATCATAGAGCTTCAAACTTCTATTCAAATGCAAGCTTCAGTGTGGCATCAGTTATAAGTACGGCTCAAGTATATGATAAGGAGATGTCACTTCATATTCAGAAAGGCACCGATAGACTCAGCCACCGTTGGATCCAAAGTAGATCAATGGATCGGAAACAGTAAGGAAAACAAACAGCGGAGGATGACACTTGGAGGCACCTAAGGATGTTTGAAAGAGGCTCAAGAAAGAAGCGAAAGTGGACACGTGGGAGCAACGTTAAAGGGAAGAAAGGAGGATGCACCGGACTAATCCATGTGGAGCAGGCAGAAGATGAGATTTATTTCATTTTCATAAAATTCATTAAAATGAAGAGTATCACGTGCAACAAAAAGAAGTTAGAGAATTTTTTTGAAACTCATTGTATAAAAACGTGGGCCCCTCTAATGAGCTGATTTTAACATTTAATAAAGTTTCAAATATTTAAAGATTCAGCAAGTCACGGGAGTAAGGAGGATTTGAGTAAATATTTTAATAAGAAGTTTGTTATTAAATGTATGGTGGGTCCCTTGTGCCATATAGAAGTCATGCTTTATTATTTTTATTTGACTCTCTCCTCACGTACAAATAGAGATGCAACCCTAAATATATATGCAACTATTATATTTTCATGACAAGTAAGAGAGATGGGCAGGATTATTTTCTCACACTGGTAAAGAATAGAGGCAAAGATATTTTCAACCATGGAACAACTATAGTTACAGTTACATAACCAGATTTTGTGTCAAGTTCTATGGACAATTGCAGATTTTTAGTTGCAAAAGATCTTGAGGGTTTCTTTCATTTTTCTGGGCTATAAATGCAGATCCGGGAGATAGAGTTCGAGAGTTCTACATATTTTCAGATCAGAGATTTTGGAGTAGCAGACAGATGTTTTCTTTTTGCCTTAATATTTCTTTCTTCCATGAGGATGTGACATTTTATTTTGTGCAGATCTTCAACCTCTGTAATCTGTTACCATTTAAATAATGAGAAATATTGTTTTGTGCATATCTGAGTCAATTTATGTTTCTTGTTTCTTTGATTTTCTGTTTCTTTGCCTTTATCAGATCTGCTTATCAAATTGGGTTTAATCATGCATCTTTGCTCTTTAATCTCTCAATTAATCTTTCAAGGTTTGACACTATACTGATTTGGGTTAGATTTCAAATCTGGTGCATCACCATATCTTTGTTTATTGTATCTGTAATCTTGTTTCTTAACATTTTTCCAAACCCCCTTTGAAAATGGAAGAGCTAGCTTCCCTAAAATATGGAGGTCACTTTAGGGGTCAATCCCACATCTTTGAAGTTTCCCATATTGCTGGATTAGACCCACAAATTTATGCTTCAACACAGTCTACCCCAGCCTGAGAAATCCATGATGAATCTTCTTTCGATCTTCCTTTCCACTTAACCAAATATTCTTTATACTACTTGCGTTTGGTACTGCGTCCAACTTTTCTATCCAAAATTTGTTGTATCTTCTCTGGTTGTTGTTGTGGTAGTTGGTCCTTCAATGCATCTTCAAGATTGTCACTTGATTCTCCCTCATGATACTGATATAGATTTGTAATGTTGAATATAGGTGATATACCAAATGTCTCTGGTAGCTCTACTTCATATGCATTCCCTGAATCAAACTTCTTAAGAATCTTACATGGTCCAAACTTCTTCATATTCAGCTTGTTGTATGTCTCCACTGGAAACCTCTCCTTTCTTAGATATACCTTTACTTCATCTCCAACTAAAAATTTCTTTGTCTCCTCTTCTCATCTGCTTTCTCCTTATATTTACTATTCATCTCCTCCAAATGCTTTCTGACTTGATTATGTAGTGTCTCCATGTATCCTGCAATTTCTTATGCCTTTACACTTCTCTTGTTCTGCATACTTATGTCTCTCAACTCTACAACTCCTCTAGGTTGTACTCCTATCACAACTTCAAATGGTGTCATCCATGTACTTCTATTCATTGAATTATTGTATGAAAACTCTGCTTGTGGTAGAATTAGATCCCAATTTCCTGCTTTGTCTCCTAGTAAACATTTCAATAAGTTACCCAAACTCCTATTTACCACTTCTGTTTGTCCATCTGTTTGTGGGTGAAATGTTGATCTGAACTATAGGTATGTCTTCATCTTCTTCCATAATGTCCTCCAAAACTATCCAACGAATCTTGTATCCCTATATGAAACTACACTCTTAGGTAATCCATACAATCTCACAATCTCCTTGAAAAATAGGTCAGCAATATGTACAACATCATTTATCTTCTTACAAGGAATGAAATGTGCCATCTTTGAAAGTCTATCCACCACTACAAATATAGAATCATATCCCCTATGTGTTCTTGGCAAACCCAATATAAAATCCATGCTTACATCTTCCCAAGGTCTCTCCAGTACTGTCAAAGGCTTGTACAATCCAATATTCTGACTACTTCCTTTTGTAACTTTACAAACTCTGCAACTTTGAACAAACTTTCTTACATCCTTATATATTTGAGGCCAAAAGTAATGTTCACTTACCAAAGCTACCATCTTGTCAATACCAAAATGTCCTGCCAATCCACCACTATGTTTTTCCTTGATCAAATTATCTCTCATTGAACTCCTAGGTATACACAACTGATTTCCTTTGAACAACATATCCTCCTGAATGAAATAATCTAACCACTTACTTCTATCTATCACAACAGGTTCCTTACATGCTTTCCATGCTTCTGCAAAATCCAGATCCTCTTCATACATATGCTTAAGTTCTTCAAATCCTGGTACTTCCACTCCAATCTCTATCAACAAATTCCTTCTTCTACTCAATGCATCTGCAACTTTATTTGACTTTCCACTCCTATGCTTCAATACAAATGTGTAACTTTGCATGAACTCTACCTATCTCATATGTCTCTGATTCAACTTTCCTTGACTTTACAAATACTGTAAAGCTTGATGGTCAATCTACAACATGAAGTCCTTTGGCAACAAGTAATGTCTTCACTTCTTCAAGGCTTGAATTATGGCATAGAAATCCTAATCATAAACTAAATATCTTCTCATTGCATCATTCAACTTCTCACTGAAATATTCTACTTGTCTCCCTTCTTAACTTAACACTGCTCCTATTGTATTTCCACTGGCATCACAATCAACTTGAAATACTTTGTTAAAATTTGGTAGGGCTAATACTGTTGGTCTGTCACCTTCTGCTTCAACAATTCAAAACTCTTTTGTGCTCTATATGTCCACTTAAAATATTTTATGTCATCTCTCATTGTCTCTGTCATTGGTGTGCATACAATACTAAAATTTCTAATGAACTTCCAGTAGAAACTTCCCAGTCCATGAAATGATCTTACCTCTCCAATGTTCACAGGTATCGGCCACTCAACAATTACTCTAACTTTCTCAAGGTCTATCTTCAATCCTTCTACAGAAATCACAAATCCCAAATATACCAATTCTTCCTTCATGAAACTACATTTCTTGATGTTTATCAACAATTTCTCTTCTCTCAACCTCTGCAATACTTTTCTAATATGCCACAAATGTTCTTCTTTTGTCTTACTGAAAATCAGAATATCATCCAAGTATACAATAACAAACTTACCCAAGAATTTCTTCAAACCTTATTCATCAATCTCATGAAAGTACTTGGTGTCCATTAGTTAATCTAAAAGGCATCACTAACCACTCATACAATCCTTCATTTGTCTTGAATGAAATCTTCCATTCATCTCCTTCTCTGATCCTGATCTAATGGTATCCACTCTTCAAGTCTATCTTTGTGAAATATTTTGCTCTACTCAAACACTCTATGATGTCATCCATCCTTGGCAATGGGAATCTATACTTAACAATGATTTTATTGATTGCTCTAGAGTCTATACACATCCTCCATTCTCCATCTTCCTTTGGTGCTAGTACTGCAGGTACTAGGCATGGGAATAAACTTTCTCCGATCAATCCTTTCCTCAATAGCTCCTATATTTGTCTATTCAGCTTCGCATTTTATGTTGGTTTCATCCGATGTGCCACTTTGTTAGGAAAAATTTCTCTTGGTATAAGGTCCATATGATGACTGATGCTCCAGATTGGTGGCAATCCTTCAGGCACATTATTATATATGATATCTCGGTACTTTGTTAATAATTTAGTTATTTCCTCTAGCAGTGGTTCTTCTTCTTTTGCGGTAGTGGTTTCTGCACTTCTTTGGAATCAAAGAAAAACACATATTCTCATGTCTCAATCCATCCAAAAATTTCCTTCCATCCACTAAACATATTCTAACATTCCCACATACTTCACTCTCAGGTTCATCTTCTAAAGGTATCAAGATATGTTTCTTCCCATTATATGTCATAGTATAAGTATTTTTCCTTCCATCATATATTGCCTTTCTATCATACTGCCATGGTCTCCCCAACAATATATGACATACATCCATTGACATAATATCACACAATACCTTATCAACGTAAGATCCTATATGAAATTTCACCAAACATTGTTCACTCACCAGTACCTTGTGCTCATCTTGAATTCATGCTATCTTGTAGGGATTTGGATGTTTCAATCTCTCTAGGTTTAGCTTCGTCACCATCTCTTTTGAAACCAAATTATTTGTACTACCACTATCAATGATCACTTTACAACATTTATCTCCTGATTTACATCTTATCCGGAACAAACTTTTCCTTTGTGGTGCCTCTTCAATT
The DNA here is from genome assembly GCA_027924645.1 of Cunninghamia lanceolata. NCBI lineage: Eukaryota > Viridiplantae > Streptophyta > Pinopsida > Cupressales > Cupressaceae > Cunninghamia > Cunninghamia lanceolata. The sequence continues at coordinate 60,077 of BSBN01001515.1, read as the reverse complement.
GTCTCTGCTTGAAATAATGCTCTCCTCATGACCAATGACTCTCCTTTCTCTGGCTTTTCCACTGAACTAGGTGATCCAATTGGTTCTTCCTCCGCATATGCTTCTCTTGCACTATTTTCTTTCCTCTTGCTAGTACTCCCTTGATGACATTCAAATGCTCTGTGTCCTCCTCCACGCTTAAAACAAGTTCCTTTGAATGATCTTTTGTCAATTCCTCTTCCATCTCTCTAGTGTCCTTCATTGTGGTAAGAATTGTGACTTCCTTTGTTGTTGCGGTATAAATTTATGTCATCTCTCCCTTTGTAGTATGAATTATTGTCCTTTTCTTCCTTCTGGTATGGGCTACTCTCCTTGTTTTTCTCCACATAAGGTATTTCTCCTCTGGAATGTGCTCTACCTCTTTGAAATTTGTCTCCTCCACCTCTCTATCTTTGCTCATTCGTCTTATTCAACTTGTCTTCAACTTTCAGTGCAAACTGATATGCTTCTTCTATTGCTATCATCATCACCAAACATAATTCTTCTTGAATGTTCATCCTCAATCCACTTATGTACCTTTCCACTTTCTCCTTACTTGCTTCACTATGTCCAATCCTTATAATCATCTTATGAAATTATTTAGTGTAGTCCTTCACAGATTTCTCCTTTAGCCTTAGGTTTTGCAATCTCTTCAACAATTCCAACTCATAGTTAGTAGGTATGAATTGATTCTTCAACTTTGTCACCATCTTATCCCATTTTATGATCTTCTCTTTTCCACTCCTAGTTCTATCCAATTGAACTTCTTTCCATTAAATAGCAGCATGTCCTGTCAACTTATTTTTTACAAATCTTATTTTTTTCTGGATCTTCAATTTCCTCATATTCAAAGTATTCCTCCAAGACATTTATCCAGTTAATCAATTCCTCATGATTCAAATTTCTGGTATAGTTTGATACTTCCATTCTAGGTCTCTTACCCATCTTAGAAATAGCCTTTAACATATTTACTTGATCAGATTCTTCTTCTTCTAGAGCTTCTTCATTTTGGTCAGCATCTTGAAGTTCATCATCATCACTTTCATCTTCATGTCTAGGGTTTAGTCCTCTTCTTCTATCTTCCTCATGACATCCAATCTAACTTTCATTATCCTCATCATCCCTATCATCTCTTCCATTCTTCCAGCAACATTGGCCATAATAGGCATCCTCCTTGGCAACATCTCTTCTTAGGATCTGGTGCAACTACCTCAATTCAACAATCTGACTACAAGGTAGCAACTACCTCACAATTGGTGCTTTGTTGACAAACACAAGTAGACTAACTCAGGTTGGCAATTTGTTCACCACAAGATCTTCCGAAATACCTTCACTCCCAAAGGATTCACAAAATTCTCTCTGATACCACTTGATGCAGTCATGGATGGAGGGTCCTAAGAAGGGATTGTCCAACCATGCAGCTAGAGTAAACATAATGGAAACAACACAATAATAGAATGTAATGGAATATTTGTATGCTTAATATATTAAACAATCACAATGCTTATATGTTAGCAACATGTGGGCTACAATCAAAGGGCTCACAGGCCTGCTTTATGGGTTACAACAGAAATGAAAGATATGACATTGAAGTGCCTTCCAGAAAGAGTTTAACTATATATCTTATCATATTCACTAACTAACTTCCTAATGCACCTGAGAGATGCATATATATCATTCTCAAGCTCAAATGATCCTCTACGTCGGCCTTAAGAGGTTACAAACTCCAATGAATGATGAAACATGTAGAAAACATGTAGGCCAACCTACAACTCATGGTATTGCTCCGCAAATGAATGAAACATGGTGCGGACCTTAGGGAAGGTCTATTTGATCCTTATTAGCCTTGTGATATGTTCCATTTGGCTCCACAAGTCATAGAAGTGCTCCACAAACCTTTTGTTCTTATGCTAACTAATTGAATGCCCTATATTGTGAATGATGAACTTCTAATAGCGATAACTTTCTGTAGACAAATCCAAATCTCTTGAAATCTGAGTATGAAGTAGCTAACATGGCATAGAAGCTAAATCCTGCTCCGTGAGCTCTGATACGAAGATGTAGTAAAATGCAGTAGAAAATACTGAACTGCAAATGACTGAATTGCAACTAAAATGCAAGAAAAGAAAAGAAAGCAAATATTTTTTGGTTGATGCAAGATTGCTCTTCAACCTAGGATGCTCTTGAATCAACACTGATAGCCAGAGTGCCATTCATCTTTCCAAGAATTTTGCACTTCATTCAAAGACAAATCACATCATCTTATGTACCACTTCATCCGATAAGTTTTGGAGGATGGGCAATTGAAGCTTGAGAAGATTCACACAAGTGAAAATCCTATAGATAAATTCATGAAGGCAGTCACATAGGAGAAGTTGATTTCCTCATCAGTTTTTGTTGGCCTTCTTTATTGATAATGGTGGAAAATAGGAACTCGCCAAGTCTAGGTGTGACATCCAGTGGGAGCTACAAGTGCTGCAGTGATGCTCCAAGATCAATCTCCAAGTGGGAGATTGTTTGGTGTGGAGCCTCATCAGTCCCCAAGCGGGAGATTATTAGTATGTGGTGATTGATCATGTTGCAGGTACATGCAACAAGGTAAATTTTGGTGACTCTGTCAGTCGTTTCAACCCAGAATAATCAACGGTGCCCCAACAGGGGTTGCTGGGGGCAGCGCCCCCAAAGCAAAATTTGCCCTATATTTAATAAAGGCGTTGACCATTAGTTTATTGGCAAACATGGAAAAACCAATTTTGTTAACCACCAAAGAGGCTTGATAAATAAGCAGATGGAAAAGATGAAAAGCTACGAGTCACATATGAGATTGTAATGTATTTCATGTAGCATAGTAGTGGGATTGAGCTACAAAGGTTGTTGGTTGTAATTGATTCAATTTACTGGATAATATAATATTGGATGGTTGTATTTGTGGGTAACATAATCCTAACAACAAAGGGGGTGGAGGTGAGAGCATTGATTTTCTCTTTATAAATAAAACAAAAAAAATCAAAAAATAGATTTATTTAGATGGTTCTTGCTACAACCTAACAAATAGAAGTGGCATATTAGTTTCATATCCTATTTTTGGTGCTGGTAGTAGCAGACTTGTTCCCAACTGGTGCCCCCTCATTTATTAATTTTCTTATCCTGCTCTGGGTGGCTTTCACTATCAGAGGAAAATCTAATAACTTATAATCTTATAACTTATATGCATATTTTTGTAAATCCCTTCACATAAAAGTCGTTTACTCTTGAAGTTGAAAGCTCATATAGAATTGAGAATGTCAAGTCTAAGATTGAGGATAAAGATGGATTTTGTTTAGATGAATAGAGACTAATTTTTTTATTGAAAGTAGCTAGAAGATGAGAGGACACTTGCTGATTACTGAATTCAAAAGGATTCCATTCTACTCCTTGTCCTTCAACTTTGCAGTGAAGTTAAATGTAGGAGATATTTAGTTTTGCATCATCCTATTAGATTTTAGATGTAGGATATCTTTAGCCTTGCATTATCATATTTTAATCTCGAAAGTTACTCTTTAATATTTTTAGTTGAAATTTTATATGTTTTGAAAGCACACATAGGATTTATGGTATATGCCAAAGCTAGGCAATGAAATGACCAATCAGCCGTACAATGTGATGGTCAGTGTGAAGGCGATTCCAAAGCAAAATTCATTGAATGAAGATATTCTTAGGAAGTAATTTCTCAGAAAAAAGAATATATGATTTCAAGCGCTATGCAGAGGAAAGAAGTATTCCAATCTTTGGAAGGAGGTGAATAATTAAGTGTTGAAACTTTGACAAGAAGTTCCCATATAGCTAATTGAAAGAAATTTAGAGTACAAATATTTGAATTTTGAAGGAAAATTTATGTTTTATCATGTTAGATAGGAGTCAGTCTATTAAATTATTTATTATAAAGGAGATTGTTTTACTTATCTATCTATTCCTTCATCTATTTTATTTTATTTTTATTTTTGATAATATTCTTATTACTTCATTCAAACATAAAAGTGATAAATAGTCATATATTTATCTATACATGGAAAGAAGTTTCATCTCTATTGAAAAAGAGACTAATATTTATCTATATAACATGGAAAGAAGTTTTAATTGGATTTTGGTATGTAAATACACTTACACAATTTATTTTTTATAGATTATGTTTGTATTGTTTGTGTATAATATTTTTGATGGAATAAATGGTGGCAAGTGATTGTATATTAGCATTATTTTTAAATTCATAAGGAGTTACATATAATCCATTCACAATTATTATTCATTCAAATCAAAGTTAAGGGGCAAACATTTTAGCTAATGAATAAATAAAAATAAGTGCATATGTGAATATGATATCTAGATAGAAAAGCCAAATTATATAAGTGTATGTAGAGGTAGGGTGAGAGGATCATGTTAGATAGGAGTCAATCTATTAAATTATTTATTATAAAGGAGATTGTTTTACTTATCTATCTATTTCTTCAGCTATTTTATTTTATTTTTATTTTTATTAATCTTCTTTATCACTTTCAAGCATAAAAGTGATAAATAGCCATATTTATCTATACCGTGTGGAAATAAGTTATAGCTCTCTATTGAATAAGAGACCAATACTTATCTATACAACACGGAAAGAAGTTTCAGCTCTCTAGCTCTCTATTGAAGAAGAGACTAGTTGGATTTTGGTATGTAAATACACTCACACAATTTGTATTTTAGATATTATGTTTGCATTGTTTGTGTTTAATATTTTTTAGGAAATAAATGGTGGCAAGTGATTATATATTAACATTATTTTTTTTATGGAGGTCATCCACAAATTTATTTTTTGCTACCTGATTCACGAGCATGAGCTTTAGGCTAAATCTCTTTTGCCAAATTTGCCTAGGGCATGATCCTGACCTCGTCCCTTATGGTGTCGGGGGCCTTGCACTCAACAAGACTTGATCCCCGATGGGTTCATTTAGACCTTTCAACTTCACCAGCAGACCAAGGGCCCTTTGTTCGTAGGGGGTTACATATAATCCATTCATAGTTATTATTCATTAAAATGAAAGTTAAGAGGCAAAGATTTAAGCTAATGAATATAAATAGAAGTAGGTGCATACATGAATATGATGGCTAGATAGATAAGTCAAATGCATATAAATGTGTGTGGAGGTGGGGCAAGAGGGCACACTAAATGCAGAGGGATACATGCATGTATGGATAGATGAAAATGTTAAGAGAATAAGCCCTAGTTCACACATGATCATTACATTTATCACTCTATACATATATCAAAAAATTTACTAAAAATAAACACAAGACTAAATAAAAATAACATAGATATATGGATTCAACCATTCCAACAATCATAAATAATTATGCATTTAACTAGCATATTTATATTTTAAAAAATATATCTAAAATATATTGGCATATTTTAGATATATTTTTAAAAATATAAATATGTTAGTATTAAATTAAATCAATTTGCATATTACATATTATATTCATCGAAGTTGATCTAACTTCAACTACTCATTGAAGCTTCCAAACATTTTTTAAATGCTCAAACAACCAACATCAACCATGGTTTAAATTCAAATCAATTTCCCTGCAGATAAACTAGTAAAAGCACCTAAATGTGCTATCAAATGACTAATATGAACATATATTTGAAGTTTGCTCTAACTTCGTCTACTCATTTAAGCTTCCAAACATTTTTTAGACCCTCAAACTGTTAGTGTAGATTTTTATTCATTTTATAAAGTTTTTCCTACACATATTATTAAGCTTGTTTGGGTTAATCAAGTGAGTTTAATTAGGTGAGTAGGTTATGAAGTGTCACCTTCCTACAAGTGAGCAACCACTAGCTATCTTGGGAAGATGCTTTTACTATCTTTAGTCCGATAGATGGTTGCTTCTAATTGGTTGGTGTTGCCACCTCCACCCATCTCCCTAGTCTATTTAAACTCATTACCTAGCTTGTATTTTGTAATTCCATGCTATTATATTATATTTTGTGAGCAATCTATTCAGACTATTTTGATATGGTTTCTTTTGCATCCTTCATTTCAATCTTCTCTTTGTGCTTGCCTTTAGCTTTCTAGATTTTGGGTTGTGACTTCTATAACAAAATCTAACATGGTATCAGAGCGGGTGAATGTCCATGGCTAGTCATTTAGAAGATCTAGGATTTGAGATCATGGTTGCTCTTGAAAGTTGAGTATGCTCTTCCCTTGCATCTGATGATGACCTGGAGAATAAAAAAAACTTGATAGAAATACTAGTTTTTGGGGAGAGTTTTGTATGTGGCTTTATGTTGTAGGTAGCTTTAAGAGATTCCTGAAATAAATCTGAGCTCACCATTGAGTTTAGAGCTTCTGGAAAAGTCAAAATAGCCCTTTGTTTCATTGAGATTGGACATTAGAAACCATTTTTATGAGGGTTTGAAGTGGAAGGTTTGTTGCCAGATCTAGTAGGAAGCCACCATTTCGGAGTAGTTTGGGTCAAATTTGACTTTGCCATTGTGCTCAAAAGGGTCGAAAAACTTAAGATTGCCTGTCAAATATTCAAAATCAGAGCTCAAGTATTTTTTTCAAGGTACATCCTTTTGTCTAGCGGTCTAAAGGGTGCTTCCGTAGGGTTTGACCTTTTACCAAGTGGTTCGAAGGGTGATTTGCAGGTTGACCTTTTGTCCAGCAGACCAAAAGGTGCTTCCACAGGGTGCATCCTTTTGTCCAGCAGACCAGAAGGTGCTTCTGTAGGGTGCATCCTTTTGTCCAGTGGTCCAAAAGGTGCTTCCATAGGGTGCATCCTTTTATCCAACAGTCCAAAAGGTGCTTCCATAGGGTACGACCTTTTGTCCAACAGTCTGCAAGGTGCTCCGTAGTTCAACCTTTTATGCAGTGGTTTGAAGCATGATCTACAGGGTTTGACCTTTTATCCAGTGGTCTGAAGCGTGATTTGTAGGGTTTAAAGCCTTTTATCCAATGGTTAAAAGCAATCCCTCATCCTACCCCCTCACCATTGTAGTTTTCTATTTTTCCAAAGTTTTCTAATCTAGCATTAGCAAATATTTCACATGTTCATACTAAGCCATCTCGTGTGGACATATCATTTGGGGATGAACAATGTAGTCCAATGACATAAATTGAGATATCATCTCCTCCATTACCTGTTGCTCTATATGAGTCTAATGTAGCTCCTTTCATGACTTCCAGTGATTCTGTGCAATAGGCTCATATCGATCTTCTAGAGATAGTTGCTTGGGACATATTCCTACCGGACATCTCATCCTTGTTTGTAGAGTCCTACATTTTGGATTTGGGAGACACTATTGATTTCATTCATCTTCTCTTTGATGAAGTTGATTCTTTTTCAAATGTTTTGAGGGCACATTCAAACCCTCCTGTTCTTTCTTTGCCTACATTTGCTCCTACAGTGACAGTTTCTGCAAACATTCATGAGTCCACATATCTGACTCAATCATCATTCATGTTGACATCCTCTGTAGAAGTACTAGATTCTCATTGGTCCAATTGTCTTACCGATGGTGAGCACCATACATCCATGGTTATTGTACCTAAATCTTCTATGGTGCCTGATCCATATCAATACTTGTCACAGTTTGGTGTTGGCTTAGAGATCATTGAGCAGCATTTGGAGAAGGCATCCTTTTCTTCAGAGGAGAAATCTTCATCTTTATTACTTGTTGCTAGATCAAATTCTTTGCAACAGGACATTATCAGTCTTCCAACGATAACTCATTGGGACACATATCTACCTGATATATCATTATTGCTTGTAAAGTCCCACCTTGCAGATTTGGAGGACCATATTGAGGATATTTATCTTCTATTTGATGTGTCCAATTTCGATGGAGTTGCATTACCATCATCTTCTTTTGAGATTGTTCTTCATCCTTCTATTTAGTCATAATTTGGCAGTGGATTGGAGACATTTGAGTAGTTTTCAAGAGCATCAATTTTGTCTTTGGATCATGTGCAAAGTTCAAAGACATTTATCCTTCTTCTTGTATCGGAAGACATTATGCACACATCTGCAGTTCTATTTCTTCCCAAGAGGAGGAATGTTGTTCGACGTTCATGGGTCTTCATCTTTATTTCGTGTTGAGTATCTTACAACACTGTAGGAGTTATCTTGAGGAGCGGCTACATGGTCTCTCTTCTCATCTCTATTTTGGGAGGGAGCATTTCCTCGCACTGGGTTTCATCCTTCTCACTTCTAGGGGGGCTTCTATTCCTTTGTTTTGGAGGGGGCTTATTCTCTTTTGGGGGGACATCATTGTACATGGGTATCTCATCAGGTTTATTTGCTGGGATCCATCTTTTCACCTAAGCTATGCTTAGGGGGGTGTTAGTGTAGATTTTTTATTCCTTTTCATAAGGTTTTTCCTACACATATTATTAAGCTTGCTTAGGTTAATAAAGTGAGTTTAATTAGGTGAGTAGGTTATGAGGTGTCACCTTCCTACAAGTGAGCATCCATTAGCTATCTTAGGAAGATGCTTTTGCTATCTTTAGTTCGATAGATGGTTGCTTCCTATTGATTGGTGTTGCCACCTCCACCCCTCTCCCTAGTCTATTTAAACTCACTACCTAGCTTATATTTTGTAATTCCATGCTATTACATTCTATTTTGTGAGCAATCAATTGAGACTATTCTAATATGATCTCTTTTGCATCCTTCCTTTCAATCTTCTCTTTGTGCTTGCCTTCAACTTTCTATATGTTGGGTTGTGATTTCCATAACAAAATCTAACACAAACAACCAACATCAACCATAATATAAATTCATATCAATTTCCTTGCCAATAAACTAGCAAAAGCATCTAAAAGTGCCATCAAATGATATAAATAGTAAAAACACCTAAATGTGCTATCAAAGGGCATATAAGAACAAATATAAATAGTGCCAAATACTACACCAAAACAAACTTTTAAAAAACATAGATGTATAGTGCTTGGCCAATAAAACTATTTATATATGTGGACCATTTGATATCACCTTTCTATATTTTAGGCGTTATTTAGAAAGCTTAACCTTCCCATACTTTTACTAGTCATTTAGAAAGCCTACCCCACTAAATATGAGGACAAAACTAATGGAAAAATGCAATGAATGAATGAATTTTAATGACGTCCACGAAACCAAACAGTCCAAGGGACCAAGCGCCAATGCACTTAGACATCTTCAAGCTCCTTTCGATGTCCTCTCTTCTCCTATGAATCTTGACCAAAAGACGGGCCGTGTTGTGAAGCCTCTTTTCTTCAAATAGCTCACTCAAAGTGCCCACATTGACGTCGTTTTCATGCTACAAGGGATGACATTTCCATTATTACACTATTATTATTATTTGAACACTTTATTGGTCGTACAATGGTTTCATTTCACAGGGATAATGTAGACAAATCCCTGGCCAACCTCTATGAACTTGATTTTCCCCACCTGTCATCGACAAAAACTTCCATCCTACATGCTTGGAGACAGTGGGTAGTTTCTCCACTTCCACGAAATCATTGCTACAATTATTTTAAATATCTAAGAAAATCCAGTATTTAATTCACACGCTGTTCGAGGAGGCACTACGACGAAAATTAGGCACTTTATGTCTTTAATGTGGTGGGACAAGAACAAAAACTCTCTTCAGCGAAAAGACCCATCGACATTCCTCTTAGGAAAACTATTTTCAGACACATGCCTGTAATTAATGACACACATTTACAACTAGCCGTTTATTAGGGTACTTGCTGTTCTTTTCCCGCCGCCAGTTTTTTGTTTTTATTTTTTAATTTGTTTCGTTAAGGTCGCTGAATCGATATTACCGCAACTATTTTTGAAGTTACAAAACAAAAGGCCGCACAGAAAGGTTCGCGAGCACAGAAGTTTCAGCGGAATAGCACAGCTGAAGCTTTTGTTTCTGTTTGTTTTTTTGTGAAGGTCAGTCATAATTTGCATTTCTGAGATTTATTTCTGCTCTGTAATTACGTATTGTTCAGCATTTGCGGAAATTTAGTTTTGTTATGCATGTTTATAATGAAAACTGCATTTTAGGAGTCTCATTTGTTTGTTTTTATGATTCTATTTTACTGAGAAAACTACAGGGGTTGCCAGAGAGTTCAAATATCAGAGGAGATAAGTCTGCTCTGAGTTTATTCTCTATTAAAGGGTTAGTAGATTATTTTTTCGAGCTTTGACTCGTTAAGAACTTTTTTTTTTTTTTAACATTTTTTTGGGGTTTTAGAATGAGTTGCAAATACTCATTATGTTAGGTTTATTGTCCATCTGAATTTCTGAAGTTTTCTACAGAGAATGCTTAAGCTTATTTTAGAGGAAATATTTGGGTGGTTTAAGACATTTTAATGGGGTTTACGGCTTACGCATAAAAGGTCCAAGCAAGGTGAAAGTTTTTTTCACATTTATTTCCAGCGGAATTTTTTTGGGTTTCGAGGCCTTTTTTGGGGTTCGGGGCTTACGCTTTCGGAGGCAAGCAAGGTGAAAAAGCTATCGGCAGTTATTCCCAAAGCTCAATTTTCCAAAAATTTAACAACTCTAGTTGAAGCTTATATGGGCTTTCCATGAGTAATGTTCTTGCATTGATGCCTAAGCTGACTTTTGCAGTAAATCATGCCATGGGAAATGGAATCTTATTTTTGATGTATATTTTTAAGAGTTTGCATCCAAAACTTGCGCTAAATGTGTTGGCGGGAAAATTTACACTACATGCAGGGGGTAATTTGGTGGCAAGATTCCTTGAACAATTTACTGCTGGCTCTGCAAACTTAAGCAGGATTTTGACGTGAATGATGTCTTAAAGATGTAAATCTCGTTATGCCATAGCTTTTTAATGGCTCTGCACTGAAAACTACTGCCCAATGTTACTGGAGTAAGTAAAAACTTAAAGAGTATAGGCATACTGTTATCTGACTCCGAAATATCTGAAAATGTCTAATGAGGGCTCTCTTTGTGGAGAAAACCTTCCTCCTAAATGGTAACCAGACCTTTTTCTAAACTAATTTTTTGGGAAAAAAATTCTGGTTTTTAGCATTTTGGAAATGAGTGACATTCCATGGGACCACCGTGAGCATCAAAACTGATCTTTCAACATGGAATCCGTGTGGAGCTTACTTCAGTCTGTTCTGCAGGAGTTGCCAAAAAGTTCAAAAATTTGTGATGTTACATGGTCTCAAAGTCCTCTACCCTGCTATAGGTTATAAGGAATTTTTTAATATAACATTTTTTGTTTTAAACTTTTTAAAATAGTCATTAGTAGAACTCAAAATCTTCTACCCTGCCAAAGTTTTTTGAGGAATTTTAATATAACATTGTTTTTTTGAAATTTTTAAAAATAGTCGTCAGCAAAAGTAGACCGCTTATAGTTATAGGCAAGCATTTGGTAAAAATTTCCCTCAAAATCTGGGGTTGCTGCAAACTTCTTTCCGTGAGCCATGGCTGAAATCCTACTTCCTAAAAATCAGCTGCTCTAAATTTTTAGCGGAAGTTATGTCTTTGCAGCTCCTAGGATTTTTATATCTAATGTGAGTCGTGACCACCTGCACTGACGATAAAACAAGGGTTTCTGACACAAATGGCTTTCGTAAAGTGCTAAATGAAAGTAAGTTTTTGGATGAGGTCACAGTTTATCATCCTTATCTGACATCACTTCAAGGTACTTGTGTGCCTTGCATGCCATTGGGACTGGCTCATGTTGGCCAAATGGGCTGGCCCTTGCTGCTTAAATCTAGCCCGATATTATAAAGTTACCAAATTATTGATCCCTTTGCAAATGGATTTTATAAGGTGCTAAATGAAAGTTTTTGGATGAGGTCATATTTTATCATCCTTCTGACACCACTTTGAGGTACTTGTGTGCATTGCATGTCATTGCAACTGGCTCATGTTGGCTAAATGGGCTTGCTCTTGCAGTTTAAATCTAGCCTGATATTATTAGGTTACCAAACTATTCATCCCTTTGCTAGTTTCTATGTAAATGTGAGTAGCTCATGTTGGTTAATATATGCTATGTTGCAGTTTTACCTAGCCTGAGATTGTTAGGTAGCCCGTTATTTCAACTTGAACGGAACCTCCCATAGAGACCTTTTCTGTCTTTTTAGATGGACCTCTTTCTGCATTGGTGGATGTACAAGGATAGTAGGAGGTTATGAATTTTGCAGTCTCTAAGGATTTTTACATTGCATGGGGTCACCTGTGCTTGTGATATACTGAACCTTTCTTACTCAAATGGGTTTCCCTAAGTGGAAGCAGGTTTTGGGATGAGGTGACAGGGTTGAGTGTTCACATCCTTCTGTTACATCACTACGAGGCACTTGTGTGCCTTGTATGTCATTGTGATTGGCTTATGTTGGCTAAATGGTCTGGTCCTTGCAGCTTCACACTAGCTAAATGGGCCGGTCTGTTTATCCACCCCTTATCACATTTCTATGTAAATGTGATTGGCTCATATTGGGAATATGGACTCTCTTGCAGTTTTACCTATCTTGATATTTTTAGGGAGCTCATTACTTAAACAAGAGCCAAAACTCCCAAGGTGATAGAGACCTTTTTTGCCCTTTTAGATAGGACCTCTTTCTGCATTGGTGAATGCACAAGGCTAGTTCTATTAGATTAGCAACTGTGTCAATTCAGCAGAAGATTATAAATTTTACAGCTCCATGAATTTTTACTTCGCACAGGGCCACCTGCTGCACCCCCAATAAAGCACGTCTTTCTGACACAGATGAGTTTTATAAGGCCTAAATGAAAGCAGGTTTTGTGACACAAGTACCTCAAAGTCATGTTAAAGTAGGAGGACACAAACAACTCGACCTTGGCATTGTGATTGGCTCATGTTGACTAAACAGGTTGGTCCTTGCAGCTTCACATTAGCTTGTTATTATTAATCTACCCACATATTCATCCCATTATCTGTTTCTATGTAGATGTGATTAGCTCATGTTGGGTTTTATCTAGCCTAATTTTATAAGGGAGCCTATTATTTCAACATGAGATGAACTTTCCAAAAGCAATATTTAGATATAACATCTTTCTGCATTGGTGTATGTACAAGAAGAGCTCTGTTGGATTTGCAACTGTGTCAACTTTGTTGGGTGATATTTATAATTTATTTGATAGTTACATTTGTTTGATAGTTTAAAACTTATGTTGACGTTTGTTATTTATAAATATAATATTCTCTTGAACCATTGTTCAAGAATCAATGGTTGCATTAGACAATGTTCTGAAGGACTATTGTTATTATCCCCTGCAATCCATATGCATTTATCCTTTAAAAGAATATGAACATAAAATTAGGAAGCCTTACAAGGATTTGTTCCGTGGATTTCAATTGCTCTGTTGATGCCATCTTCACGAAGTAAGGCATCTATATTATTTGCCTTGGTGCCTCATTAAGTCTTGCAGTGCTTAGTGCTACAGCATTTGCATTGGACAATCGATGGATTTTGAAGGCAAGCTTTGCTGGGTCATAGTGGTGATTCATCTATCCTGTGTATTTTTGTCGGATTGTGTTGTGACTTTATCATGGAGGGATGTGCCTATAAAGCTTTGTAAGAAAGAAAATGTCCAGTTCTCTCGATGATGAATGTTTTGTCTCTGTGAAAGTATTCTTTGATTGAGCAAGATTTTGGGAATTTGTTGGCTTTTACTATGCGTGTGCCCTCCATCAAAACTTGGGAGATTTGAATTTCATCTTCAGCAACAGTGCAGTCCACATTACCGAAAGAAACCATACCTGGATGCAAACAATTATCGATACAGCCTGGAATTCACATCTGGGAGGTTTTCCTCTACTTCCAAAAATTAAATCCCATGGTGCCAGCCTTGAGCAATGCCAAGGCTTCAGCTTCATTGTTCATCATAGATTCCAGGAAGAAAGAGCCTCTTATGATAAATGAGTGGAGGGAGAACACACAACAATTCCAGTGCTGACAGGGCCTGGGTTACCTTTAGGAGCTCCATTAAAATTCAATTTAAAAATTCCTGCTCTTGGCAGTTTCCAATTGCATTTTGCTTAAAACATTTTACTAATTACCCCATTAACAAGGGTTGCAAATGTACTACACGATTCTGGTATTCTTGTATATTATATTACCCAATCTACTGCATCCTGTCTCCCAATTTGTGACCCTGATTATCTAATTTTATGTGATTATTAATTAATAATCAGGTGGAAGGCCTTGTCATCTCATGCTTTTCTCCGTGAGAATTGCCCAATTTTTGTGAATCCATTTTTGAAGGTGGTCCTGTTTGTCTACTCTTGTGTAACCAGGAACAAAGATAGGTTGGTGGTCTTGCATGGAGCAGTAGGTCCCAAAGATTGCTTCACTTCGCTATTGGCATGAAATATTGATTTTTGTCCCTATATGTCTGTCTTGATTTATCTTTAATCTATATGCATTGACCAACACATGTTTTCACAAGTCTTGTGTGAAATTATGAGTTGGAACTTATATATTTGCTCTAAATTCTCTGATTGTCGAACAGGAGTAGGAAATGGAGGATACTGGAGAGAAGATCAACAATCTAAAAAATGAAAGTTCACTGATTTCTGTTTTTGGAGAAGAGGTATATCCCACTTTATTTTACTTTTATCATATAATTTCTTTTTTGTTTCCTTAGCTACCATGGTGGCTGTGGCCATTGTGGGGCAATATGAACAGATGGATCCCTGATTTAACTTGTTTGAGTTCCTGTTTTTGACTTTAGTTTTGTGTTACAGTTGAAGCATTTTCTAGGCTCATGTTTTGTGTCCTTGATATCTGATGCATTGCATTTATTTTTCATTTTGAACTTTGTGAATATACTTAAGTTCTACTTTTGTATAAGTGAGAAGCAGTCATTTATCTATTTGTATCTTCAGTTACTTTCTATAGCTAAAAACCTCTTTCATATTCCTTTTTCTAGGCCTTTGTACTTTCCACAATACCTTTGATAATGTTAACTTGTTTAGTAATATATATATATATATATATTTATATTTGTCTGTGATTATGGGGCATTTTTGTCAATGCCTTTTATTTAAATTGCACATGAAATGTTTTGATATGATTGCATTAATGAACAGCAAAAAATGGATGGAAGTGAAGTACATATCGAAGGAAACAATGATGAGATGCAAGCCAAGTTGGAGAATGGTCACATGCTAGTAATTACAGAGAAAATGGCCAAAGAGGAGAAAGAACTTGAACAAGCACGTTTGGAACAACACCATGCAGAAACTGAAATACCAGTCAAGAGTGAAACTCCAGAGCTTGATGATTCCATGTTTACAAAATTAGACAGTCTTCTTAATCAGACTCAATTGTATTCAGAGTTCCTACTTGAGAAGATGGATGACATCACTGTGGTAAGTTCTGAAGGCCTTTTGTATCTGCTGTTTCTAAATATTAGTGTTTTGTCCTATTTTGAATTTCCCATGCATATACAGAATGCAAGAGCAAATGGCAATGCAGAATCAACTCGAGGAAGAAGGGGAGGAAGACGAAAAAGAGCTGCTGCTAGCACTGTGGTAACATTGCCTTGTTTCAGTTATTGTGTTACTTTGACCTTAACAAATTCTAGTCTTATGACGATAAGGATGCTCACTTTGTAATGGCATCATGATGTATGTTTAATTTCATTGGTTAGTTGCTAATAGTTTGCTTTGCTCTTTTTCTCTTTACATCTTAGACAGTTTGACCAGTGATCTGTTTCCTTTTATAGGCATCATTGGTTTGATTATTTTGAAATTTTCTATTTCTTCTGTACATTTGCTTGATTTGTATCTTCTCTAGAGGCAGGTATGATTGTCTTCTCTAAGATGAACATTTTCTTAGTTTTAAAATTGTAACCCAGTGGATGGCAGGCTGTTGCAGAAAGCTGGTGACACATATGAAACATTCCATCTAGATCATTAATAGAGCACAAAATTAAAATTCTATATAGAAATACCTTAGCTAATAAATTGCAGATAGGTAATGTAAAAATGAATGCTACAGTAAGCATGTTCTGTCAATATATACAATGCAAATCTGTGCTTTCTTATATGCACAATTTTTTGAAAAAGTTTGGACATACATTGTTGTGCTAAATGTCAAATTATGTGGATTTTGGGACATACTACTTAGTAGTCCTGACTCCTAACTCCCTGCTAGTGGTCTATATGAATCAGGCCCAGAAGAAAGCAAGAGTGGCAGTAGAGGCCATGCTCACAGGTCGTGAGAAAGATGGACTTGATGAAGGTTCTGATATTTTACTGGATGAAGACAGTCTGTGGAAAGAGCAAATGGAGCTCATACCTCTGATGACTGGAGGAAGGCTAAAATCATACCAAATGAAAGGGGTGAAGTGGATGATTTCGCTGTGGCAAAATGGACTTAATGGAATTCTCGCTGATCAAATGGGTCTTGGAAAGACCGTTCAAACTATTGGGTTGCTAGCACATTTGAAGGGAGAGGGATTGCATGGACCTTTTCTAGTAGTTGCTCCACTTTCTACCCTTTCAAATTGGGTGAAGGAATTCAATAGGTTGGAACCATTCTGTTTGCAGTTATTTTCTCATGCAATTACCAGCAACATTTTAGCTTAAGTCTCTTTGTATAACTGATTGCATTGATTTGTAGATTTGTTCCAAGCATGGATGCACTCCTTTATCATGGATCACAGAAGGAACGTGCTGAACTAAGGAGAAAGCATATGCCCAAAACAATGGATCCAAACCCAACATTTCCTGTTGTCATCACATCTTATGAGGTTGCTATGTTTGATCGCAGGTTTTTAAGTCAATACAAGTGGACATACCTGGTGGTTGATGAGGTACATTGTACTTAGCTTTGGATTTGCACAGTTTTTAATTGCTTGTTTCGTATTCTAGCCTGGGCAACTGACTGGCATTGCCTTTGTATGTCAGGGACATCGATTGAAGAATCATGAATGCAAATTGTTGAGGGAACTGAAGTTATTATCTGCCAGAAATACGCTGCTCTTGACTGGCACTCCTTTGCATAATAACTTGGCAGAGCTTTGGTCCTTGCTAAATTTCATCTTGCCTCAAATTTTCACATCCATTCACGAGTTTGAATCATGGTATGAAATATCTATCATTGTCAATTTTATTTGATGGTATATTGCTTTTTATAAGCAAGTTCTTGGAATTCTACCACTTCATTATTTAATTTAGATCTTTTAAGTGTATTATGTTTGTAAACTTTATTATATGGTAAGAATTAGCTTAGGAGAATGAATATATAGAAATTGGCTTTGATTGCGAGTTCTCTAATGATAGAAAGAAGATCTTATGGCTGTTTCTCTCACATTGCGAGATAGTCATTGTAATGGAAAATGGGATCAAACAGTTTGATCCTGTTGTGACCTAATCACACATCGCCCCATTGCAAATGGGGACCCCCTTTTTTTGAGCTCTGATGCTTTGCATTAAGATTTTGATGATGTCTTAGGTTTATTGCATGATGAAGTCAGTGGTTGTTTGAGTTCTTTGTCAAGTTTCTAATTCAAGAGTCATTTGCTTTCGTTCTGAGACCAATCCTAATGTATGTTTGAGATCCTAAAAATGATTAAGTCTGGTATCCTGATATCCTGAAAAATTGACTAAGTCTGAAATTTGGTGGATCCTCCAAATTCTATAATCTACATGTTAAATCCGGTGGATTTGAGACCTATCTGAAACATCCTGAAAGGTATATTGAAAGGTATATTTAATATATTTTTCAATAGACCTTACCTTGAAGGACACTGAAAAATGGCTAAGTACTCTAGAGGATTCAAAATTGCCATCCAGTGCGCCAAGGAAGAGGGGAGCGCAAAATCTTGGTCCACTGCGCTACTTTCAGCCGGAGAACGAAATGATGATCCCTTGCGCCTCAACCAATGTGCCAACTTGAGGGAGTCAACTTGCAAGTTTCATGAATTCATTTCCAGAGGATGCAAAATTTCCAACCAATGCGACAGAAGCAATGTGCCAAATTCAAGAGAGATCAAAACCTTGAACCGATGTGCAATCATTAAAAGGTGATTTTACTTGAGTTTTGGCATCTTTAGGAAGAAATTAAAACCCTCAACCAAAGCGACCTATGTAGTGCGCCAATTTTGATGAGTTTTGTGAAGTTTCTTGGAGTAATTTTAAGAGGATTCAAAATGTGGAACCAATGCGCCCTATCTAGTGCGCTCATTTGATGAGAGTTAGGCCAAGATCAAGAAGCAATCTAAACCTTCAACCAATGTGCCCAAGTTGAGGAAGCTTGTTTTGGTGGTAAAATGTAAATTTTGTGAAGTTTTTAAGGGAGAACAAAATGATCAACTAAAGCGCCACTTCTGAAAGAGATTGAATTAAATCTTGTGAAGTTTTTTAGAGAGATCAAAACCCTTAATCGTTGCGCCACAACTGTTATAGTGATGAAGAAGTCTAGTATGTTAAGGATTCAAAAACATCAACTAACGCGCCACCTCAAGATAGGGATAAATGCAAGGGAGAGTGAAGTTTTAAATACTTTTCAAGAAGCTATCAACATGTTGATCCATTGCGCCTCAACCATTGTGCCAATATTGAAAAGAAAAGCAAAATCTTGAAAGTCATTTCAAGAGGATTCAAAACCCTCAACCGATGCGCCCAAACCATTGTGCCACTTTGGATGGATTTTAGTGAAATTTAAGCAAGAATAAGAAGATCCAAAAACCCCAACTCAAGCGCTTCATCCAATGCGCCATATACACAAAGGTAAAATGAAGGTTTGATGAGTCTTAAGAAGAAGATTCAAAATACTCAACTAATGCGCCAATACTCCAGAGGATCCAAAATTGTCATCCAAAGTGCCAATACCTAGAGGATCCAAAACTGCCAACCATTGCGCCTAAGCTGGAGGAGTCAATTTTGGTTGTTAAAATGCAATTTCTATGTGAAGGATAAAATTCCTATTGATTGAAGTCATTGAAATTGTTGGTACCCATTTATGTTTAGGGTTTTGAGCTTGAACATTTACAGGTTTTCTCATTCAAACCCTAAAATTTTCTGAAGCATGAGGTCATGCCATGTCAAGGTTTTTGCTTGTGCTGCATTTTTTTTAGTATGCATGTGCATCATGCCAAGTATGTTTATGATCCTGAGGTCTGAAACCTAAAAAAAAAAAAAACTCAAAGTCTAAATCTTGACTTAAGAGGCCTGCCAAGTGGAAGAGTGTAAAATTCTAAGCAGGATTGCCTTTTATATCACCCTGAGATTTGGCCAAGTGAGGAAGTTATGCCTGTCAAAGTTCTAGGTTTGTGTGCCTCCTCATCATATTTCAAATATAACTTGATTTTTCGGACGAGGGGGTCATCATCATGTTTCAAATATTGGGTGATCTTTGTTAAGATCACCTCAACATTCTTTTATCACCTGATGCTGCTGACGTCAAATTTTACATGAGGGTGATGTCTACTTGTCTAACGGCTTCATCATATTTCGAAGGAGGGGGTGATATCCCAAATATCAGTCATATTCAAAGATCACCCCGATATTACAATGAAGCTACAGTGCAACCGGATATTTTGCGGAGGGGGTGATATTCCAAATATCGGGTGATCTTCCGAATAGCACCCTATTTTGTCAGTATGATGGTGACGTCATCAAGGTCCAAGGGGGTCATATTTCCAACGTCGGTCATCTTACGAAGATCCCCCTAATATTGCAATATGACGGTGACGTCATTAGGAGCCAACAAAATATCAGGTGATGCGGTCAGGATGATATTTCACATCAGGGTGATGTGAAATATCGGGGTGATATTGAACGATAGGGTATCATGCAGGAGGATCATCGGTGTGACAAGTGGTGTCGGCGGAGATGAAGAGTGTTGCTCCGACAGTAGGGGTTACCCCGATGGGATCTAGGTTGATGTCGTTGGGAGCAAAATCGTCGACTATCATCTTTCGGTGTGGTCATGCATATAAGGTGTTGAGAAGGTCACCGCGGGGTGCATGTGGGATAATTGGTTCCCACATGATTTGAAATATCAGGGTCATATTTCTTGGCGGGAAAAGCTGCAAAACGCACAGTCCACTGCATTCCCAAGGCCATGGGTTGGTATGCCATTAATGGCGGATGTTACAGGGTATGGGCGAAGGTGTGGACGGATCAACCACCCGATTGAAGATGTGAATCCCTAGATGATGGCGCAGGTCGAGACCTTCCTGTCTCCCCCTTTACCTGCTACATTAAATTCTTGAGCGCCATCTTCTCATAATGAGTTGTATCTGGTGGATTTTTGAATTTTGCCTTGTAATTAATGCTGAGTGCACTCCCCTGCGGTATATAGTAGACTGTGTCACTCATTTGTGGTTGTTGAAAACAGGACAAATTTTGGTGCTGTGACACGATACAATTCATTGGTGGCCTTGTTCTGGATGTCTTGTGAGTTTATGAGTCTCATGTTGTATGTTTCACGCATAAATTCACTGGTTTCATGCTGTTTTATATGAGAAATGCTCTTTTGCATGTGTTTAATCATTTGTCTCCAAGCTGTGGGCATTTTTTCTTTTGAATCAAGATAGCTAAGGGTTGTTCAAGATTTAGGAATATAGTTTTTTCTGTATTAAATGTTTAATCTCCTACCTTTGTTCAAGGAACAAATTAAATGTTTCAGGTTAATCATTGAGAAGGCATGCTGCAACAGGGATACCATTAAGAATGAGTGACTAAACACTTAGTTTTTGGGAAGTATCTGTAAGGCAGGTGCTAAACAAGCCCCCTTGAAATCTAGTCATTAATATAGGTTTATGCTGACCATTTACATGTGTATGTCTATTGACTCCGAGCCCTGGATAGGCACCGATCTAGTCTTGTATTGAGGTTACACCCCAGGTCCTAGTTTTGCATCCAACTTCAAAATCAAACTCAAATTTCAAATCCAAACCATTAAGACATTAGAAGTAGTTTTTAGGACCAAAATCCTTTGTCTACAACTAAATATAGGCCCAAAGCTAGCCCCTTTGCACTTATCTCATAGTTTTGGTCTGCATAAGAGAGGATTTATCTGCTTTGTGTCAACATCCCAGTTAGTCCATAAGCATATCTCATGGATGTTGAGTAGGGAATACCCCCCTTGGTTCTGCAGAGCCTAAAGAAGAAGAGGAGATATTTATAGAGTCTATCTCCTGTACTGTTGGCCCTTGGCCTGGGAATCCTATTGATCAATGACGGCTACCTTGTAAGGATAACTGGGAATAAGCATCCAGTCGGATTGAGAACCAACAAAAATATCAAAAGTGAAGTCAATTTGATGATAAGGGTTGTTGAATACTTAAGCATGCTTCTTATGTGTTATGAAATTAAGTATCATTAAAGGATTGATATTGCTTATGTGTTTGTGTTGTAGGAGCTAAGAGGAGCAACTGCTGGAATAACTTTCATTTGGGGAGGGAAGTCAACAAGTTGCCATGTTGGAGAAGACGTCATATTGGATCACTTCAAGTATCAACTAGCTTCTTCATCAATCATTGCTTCAAGATCAACATGTAGCTGCTCCAAAGGAACTTCTCATCATCATTAAGCATTCGAAAGACATCTATAAAGCTTCAAGTACCTCTGGTGCATTCAAGTCTCCTTGAGAAGTCAACTACTCTACATATAAAGAAGGTGTTATCATCAATATCTACGCTCCAAAGGACCCTTTCAAGTTGGAGCACTTCATCATCTGCATCATGTCAAGGACTTCATCCATCTAGCTTCAAGTTCTTTCACAATCTTCAAGTCTCCGAGAGTCTCCTACTCCATGTTATCATGAAGGAAGCATCATCATCTCCTACTACACTACTCTCCAAGAAGATGTATCCAAAGAGGATCATTCATATACATCTTGCAAGAAGAAGAATCAGTGTTAAGCAAATGAGCAACATCTATCATACATCCAGTTTACAAGAAGATGAACAAGGCAAGATCAAAAAAGTATTCCCAAACATACAAGTTCAAAGCAATCGTGTTGAAGACATCACACAAGATGATGCAATTTGGGAATATGCTGAGGTGGCACCTACGCGGCAGACACTCATCATCAAGCCAATCATAATCAGCCACATCATATGACAAGCAAGAAGTCAAAGAGGACGTCCATGTGGAAGATGCTCTAAAAGATTCCATCTTATCTTATCTTCTTGGAAAGCGTTCCTTCATTGCCTCTCTCATGTACTAAAAATAGCAAGTTGTTGTAACTACATACTAAGGTGGCATAATCTGAGCCCTTGGCTATCTAAATTGATCCAAGCCATTCATTGTAATCCTGGAGCTCTATATAAAGGCCTTGTTGCCTCATTTGTAATGATTAGATATTAGATATTAGATATTAGATATAGTTCAATTAAGTAGTAAGAGTAGAATAGAAGAGACTCAAAATTCTCTGATAGGACTTGAAGTTGTTGTAAATATTTCTCAAGATTAATGCAAAGACATTGGAACTCATTTGGTGTTTAAGTGTTGTCTTGTGAAATAACATGGTTTCTTGTATCTTGATGAAGTGGAGAGATGTTTCAAGTAGATTAGAAGTTCATTGATGTTATGCATGTATGTATGGAATATTTGATCAATTTCTAGCTCATGCTTTTAACATGTCGTGTCCTTATAATGATTTATAATTGAATCGTTTATTTAAGTAATAAGTTAGCCTTATATAAACTAAATATATAATATATTTATTAGTTAATAAATAATATTATTAATTTAATATAATTTAAATATTATAAAATATATATATATTTAATTAACTAGATATATTATAAATATAAATATTTTAATATAATATTTATGTGAATAATTAATAAGGTATATTATTATATATAAAAATAAATATTACAAATATTAATGAAGAGTCTTATCCATTAAAGCTTGAAAGTAAAATAATTTAGAATAAGGCAAAGTAACATATAAAGATAATAGTCTACTAAGACAAAAATATTATCCCACGATATATGCTTGAGAATAAAACAAGATAAAAGAGCTCCCCATACTTAATATATTTTAATAATATACTTTAAATAATATACTATATAATATTATAAATAATATACTATATATATAAATATATAATGTAATATATATATTATTCAAAATAATATCACTCCTTAATATGTAAGGAAGGAGGATATTTATAAGTGTAGCAATTAAGTTGGTTGACACCAACAAATAAATAATATATTATAAATATATCTAATAATATAAATACAAATATTATTATTATATCTTATATTGTAATATAAATATAAATAATATAATATAAATCATATATCATTTATTATGATATAAATGATATAATATAAATAATATAAAATAAATAATATATCATTTATTATAATGATATAATATAAATACAAATAATATAAATAAATAATAAGATAAAATAAATATCTTTTAACATATCGTCTTATGATAAGGGAGTTACGTATGGTTAGAACTAGTTTTACCACAAAAGGGAATTAATATAAAATAATAAAAATTATAAGAGGGTAAGTATGTCTTCTACCACCAAGCATAATAAGAGACGTGCCTCTTCGAATATATCCTTTGAAAGAGAAATAAATAAAGGTTGTGAGATAGAAGGAAAACATCATCGGAAGAAAATATAAAAAGAGTATCAAGAAATCCCAGGTAAGTAAGTATTTATATTTAATTTGTTCAATCTATAATTAGTAAAAATAAATGGTAAGATTATTATATATAAAAAATAAATATATGATGATAGATAAATACATTAAAACAAACTATGAATTGCATAGGGATAAACTAATATAATGAATAAATGCCAATAATATATGGTCAATTTTGATGTAAGGCCATGAAGTCTTAATATAAGGCATCTTGTGTTAAATGATAATGAGAACAATTATGATATCTATGAAATCAAATAAAAGATAAGTTGGTGGTATGCTTGGAGCTGACTCAGACTCTCCCTTTAACCCCTCTATCACCTCTAAGGTATGACGTAGTTGAAATAGTTTATTTTAGCCTAGGTATCTCTCGATTGGACGTAAGTCCCTCGAGCCAAGTGGTGAGGAACCCCGCGTGTGGGTGAAATCCTTGGGCCTAGGAGAACTTGTAAGAGTTGCTCTATGGATGGTGACTCTCGTCTGGATGAGGTACTCCGTGTGTGAGTGAAATCCCACGAGCCAAATGGTGAGGGACTCCGTGTGTGAGTGAAACCTTTGGGCCTCTGTAAGAGATGGAACTATTTCCTTAATGAAATCATACTTGGTGATCTAGAGCTGGTTAACGTAAGAGTTTACCATAAGTCCCTCACAAGGCATATCACGAACCAATGATAAAAATGAATAACATATATATGAATGTGCTTATAAATTGAATGCATGATGACGAAACAAATATATGAACTTAATGTGAATATAATCTAATATGTTATAGTCTTAATGATGATTATATGTTGAAGGAAATGATTAAAAGATTACTAATGTTCTTTTTTACTAAGTTGAAATTGTGCAAGGTTGTGAAAAATTTCGGCTTACTAGAAGGGGACATTACATAACATTTATCGCTGGTGAAGTGTTGTGTAAAGCTAGTCTGAGCCTCATCATTTGCTTAAGTTCGATTGTGGATGCTTGTTTGAGTTGTGCCATCCGATGGGTGCTTGTATAAGCTTTCATGATTTGAAAACCCTTCGCTATCCCTAGAAGATTGCACCAACTTCATGTAGTTGTAGGCATTCTTGACGAAGTGGAGTTAGGTTAATTCAGGAGTTTGTCTATTCCTACATCATCATTGATTCATTGACCTTAGATTAGTTTCCCTAAACCTTATCCTTTTTCCCTTTTTTAATCATTGATACACTGTATATACTTCATCCACAGTCAAGGGAGAAATAAACTGAATGAAAGAAGAATAATCCAACGTAAGTCCCTTTGTGATAATTAGCAAGATCACATGTAATCACTGAGTTCATCCATTATAAATCATAAAAAGGAACCTTGGAGTTGTCTCAATTGATCACACAGTTTAGCATTCGAGAAGCTTTATTCAAGAGAGAGTTGGATGCGCAGTATTCTATTCTATTGTTGACTTGTCTAAAAACAATTATCAACAGATCCCATGATTGTTATTTTCATTCTACAAGGAATCACCACATTGTTAGTGAAATTCTTGAGTCTTTTGGTTGTCTTGACATTTGTTTGGTTTAGAATTCCGTAAGCGATTGTTAAGAACAATAACAAACACATGTAGAAGCATGGGTGTTGTAATGCACAAACATAATCTTTCAATATAGGATTGGCCTTAATGCTCAATATCACTCTCAAATCAAAGCACATGTGGCATTTTAAAATCTTTCTTCTCTTGTGGGGCTACCAAACGTCAATCTGGATTCCCACATGATTACAACCTTATGCATTGGTTTACAAGAAAGAAGTTGAGATTCATTCCTTGAAGGTGTTAGAGAAAAGTGCTTGGTAAGAATGTGATTTAATGGACGCCTTATTGAGTTGGTGAAATTGCCCTTATTGCAAACATTTGCAGCAACACACTACATGCATTGTGATGAACTGGAAATGGCCCCAAGTGCATGAGTTTTGTCAAAGAAGTCCTAGAATGATTATAACTTTTGACAATAAAGAGGTAGATTATTCAAGGAACAATAAAATTTAGAATAGTTCTATAAATAATTTGAAATTCAGACTAGGCAAAAACTTGTCACTCCAAAATTTTGACTCCAACTTAGGATTTAGTAAAACATCAACATATTAAAAATATATAAATTCATAAAATAAGCTTATGTATATGAGATGGGTCTAAATTTTGACTCCAACCTAGAACACACCACCTAGAGGCGATAATCTTGTAGGGATGGGTCTAAGAGATAGGGGGAGTCCCTATAAGCTCTAATTGCGCTTGAATTGCCCCACACTCGACATGATGTTTCAAACCTGCTACCCTTGTTCGTGTCTTTCAATGGCTCAAACATTTGGTCTACACCCAGAGGCCAATAACACGCAAAATATTCTTAAAAAGCATAAAAATGAATTCTATTAGTTATAAACCAAAAAGTTGTATGCTACACAACATAATGTGTTATGATGATTGATCATCATCTTAGAAAATTTACAAATCCATAATATATTTAATGACTTTCTTCTCTTTGTAAAGCTCCTCATTTGCTCAACCATTGAATTGAAATGTAAAGATTCTTCCTTAGAAACAAATTCATCTTGAAGCATGTCGTCATAATGTTCACCCCCTCTTGATGCTTCCAATTTCTCTTATGCTTGTGCTTTTGTTGTTGCTGCCCCTTCATTGCCTCCTTTTCCAAATCAACAATGTCCAGTAACAAGGGGTCCACATCCTCGACAATCCAATTAGAATTTAAATTGGTGTTATCAAGTCAATTGCATTATGAGTCTCCTCCCCCCTTTACTTTTCTAATGTGAAGATAAAGATTGAATTACACAAAAATGAGTTCTTTGAGGCGCTTCTGGATCACCCCGTTGCATTCTTTCCTATGAATGGTCTCAAACATGCTCCAATTGCACTCTCAACCATAAAGTGTTACAAGGCTGATACAAAATATGAATGGCTAATGTTTGAAGACGTGTTTTTTGCACTAGAGTCTTGTCACCTTTGGGGATATTCCTGATTTCTTTGCCTTAAACAATAATATTTACTTCAATGTGATAATAACTTTATCAAACACCAGAAATTCAAGATAATAATCATCATTAATATTCAGATCAGTACATCATAGCACAGTCCTCAGCCAATCACATCGTGAATTCCTTGGAAATACTTGCATATCTGTTGAATTAGAGTTTTCCCTCCCTAACTCAGCAGTGGCAACATCAAGGATTTTCGTCCTTAACTTGCCAAGAGCATGGAAGGTGGGCCGTCCTTCCAACTTTCAGTTCACCTTGGAGGGTTTCCGTCCTCCTTGATCAAGCCCAAGAGCATGAAAGGGTTGTCTGTCCTTCCAACTCCTGTCCAAACTTGATAAGAGCATGAAAGGGGGGCTGTCCTTCCAACTCTTGTGAATTTGGAAGGGATTTTGTCCTTCCTATTTGCAAGACACTTCCTCAAATTCAAAACTGATTGCTTAAGGGATTTGCTAGATTATTGCTGATTGAATACCTCTTGATGGATTGACAAGTTTATTTAAAATGGCTGCAATAAATTATTCTTTGTTGATAATATGATTTCTACTTGAAAGGATATGCTAGAGTGAATGATCTTTCTTGCTGCTTCCTTTTCAAAATGAAATGATTCTCTTTTTATATCTTATTTTGGAGAGAGTCACAACCTCTCATAAGCAACCGTTGCCTTTTGAATGAGTCATGTCTTTTAATAACAAACACTGCCTTTTGATAATTTTAATTTTAATTTGATTTACACCTCCTAAAACGCCGCTGCCCTTGCTTTAATTAAATCGCTATTATGAGACTAGTGTCCCATTCTTTGAACATTGCTATTGGCACCACTTTAAGAGCATTCTCTTATCATGTGATTAGTCTTATTTCCTTAGTGTTATGTTTATAAATCTGACTTTGGTGGTGAATGAAAATAAGGCGGGGCATTACATCATGCAATTAGAGTTATTAAAAACAAAACATGACCACCATAAATATGCAAAGAGGATATTTGTAACTTTGGAAATTTAGTATGTACAAGATACAGTTGTTGAACTAAATTTTAGTTTACCTAGTCATTGGGTCAATCTCCTTCACATGATTAGAGGCGAAAAAAGAGCCTCCCTTGTGCTCTCTTGTAAATTTGCAACTTATCGAGAATTGTGTCTCTTTAATAAGTATTGCACCAATTAAAGAAGTTTAGTATGTACAAGATAGAGTTGAAGAACTCAATTTCTTTTACCTAGTTATTGGGTCAATCTCCTCATGAATAGAGGTGAAAAAAGAGCCTCCCTTGTGCACCCTTGTAAATTTGCAACTTATTAAGAATTGTGTCTCTCAAGGGTTTGTCAAGTGCCCTCTCTAGACATGTGTTGAGGGCCATCCATAACCTCTTCATCAACCTTAAAGTAATTGGAAGAAAAAAAATTAGGGTTTTAAGTAAAGTGTTTTGCATTTATGTGTTCATGGAGTTGCTTGTTCTACCTTAAACCTTTGATCAATTATGTGCCAATTGGGTTTGTGTGTGTGTGTGTGTGTATTATTCTTATCATAATGCTAGATGGCTTCTTTGGCCTTGTCCAAGGCCTCATATGGATAACTAACCCATTGGGTATTTTTTGCCTCCAACAACCATAGTACCTTGATCAAATGTTATACCACTCTAAACAACAAAATGATGACTTTTAAAAATTGAAATGAATATAAATTTGAATGGTAAAACAACAAATAAAAAGTAAGTGAATAATTTAAAAATAAAAAATGTATGACTTTTCAAACTTATGAAGTATTGGAGTTGATTTCTTTGTAAGTTCATAATTGCCAAGTTTAAAGTTTCTTGCTTGTGCTTTTGACAAACCCATAATAAAAAATGGTCTTCACAAACCTTTCCATATTGACCTTATTGGAAAATGAAGTGCTTACAAACATTTGCTTAAGAGGTGTTAGTGAGGTTGCAATGCTTTGCAGTGATAACTTTAAGGAACCCCCCTAAAAAAAACTTATAAAATCCTCGTGAATCTTAGCTAAGTGCTATAATTTTCCTAGCGAATCTTTTTTTTTTATTGAAAAAAATATTAATTTTCCCGGTTAATCTATATGCATATTTTGAAAACATTATAAAATCATGGCGAATCCTAGTGAATACTCACTAAAAAAATTTAAGACAATGGCAAGTCTTAGCGAATAATTACTAAATAAATTAATTATAATGGCGAATCCTTAAAAAATTTACATATTTGATCAGCGTAATTCCCCCAAATATTCTTTTTTTGTTTTAATGTTGAAGTGGGGGCTTGGGGCAGTAGCCATTGGTGGGGTCAAGGGGGCAGTGCCCCCTTGCGGGGTCTGGGGACAGCAGCCTCGACACACTCCTGTCACGATACAGGTGGGGTTGAGTGGCAGAGCTGCTCGCCACCAAGCACAAATCAACTATCCAGAGCACATTGGAACACACTTAGATTAAACATATTTTTAAATATTTCACTTTAAAAACAAGACTAAAAGACAAGCAAATTATTACCATTGATTATCATATTGATCGAATGGTTGAGGTTGAATTTCACAACACTATTAGCATGTGCCTTTTAAAAGGCTTGTTGGGCCACAAAATTTGTTTTGGGCCACATGATCATACTTTAATCGTGTGGCCCAAAACAAATTCCACAACCCAGTAAGCCTTTTAAAAGGCACATGCTAATAGTGCTGCAAAATTCAACCTCAACCATTCAATCAAAATGATAATCAATGGTGATGAATTAAAGTCATATTCAAAGCAAATTATCCCTAAAAGTACATAACTTATTAATAATGGTGATATTACCCCAAAATTAATGACATGAATATAATATTAATGGCGAATTTAATTAAGATTTATAATTATATTATAAACTATTGGCGAATTAGCTCTTCGTTGATTGCAATATATTTGCCAATTTTGAATTCGCATATTTGAACTATTCGCCACCAAAAAAATCATTGATGCTTTGCAATGTGACAAAGTGATGGCAAATTGTGTGACTTTTAATCGCTAAGCTCCTTGCCTTTGGTGTGCTCTCTTAGCAAGCTAAGCACCCAACAATGATTTTAAAATTATTTGGTGAAGTTTTTGGGTTTCTTCAACCATTATCTTCGTCCATCCCATTTTCTTTGTCCTCAAGTAGGAGGTCCATGCAATTAGTAGTGCAAGGGCTCTAGAAATAGTAGGGTGCCTTTCCTTAAGAAGTTTTGCTATTGCTATGTGTGTTGCTGCATTGTCGATCACAACTTGGACAACTTTATTGACACCCATGTACATAACCACCTCCTCCAACATATTGCACAAACTTTGCTAGATGGATCAATGGGGAGTGCCAACTAGCGAATTGAAGCTAATTAAGTTGATCGATGTGTGATTCTTGTCATTCATCCACCCATTAGATAAAAAATATTGTAGCCCTTTTTGTACGACCTTTTTTGATCTTCTTCAATCACCTTAATATGTTTCATGACTTCCTCCAACAAGGGTCCATTCAAATCATTCAGAGTAGGCCCATTCTTGACAATAGTCAATGCATTGACCAATGACTCCCAATATGGGCTTCTTGCCACATGGAATGGTATGTTGCTTCTATTGGTTTCAAGTAGGACCTTCGAGTGAAGGTTGCGCATCAAGACTATCGTGGAGAACGAAAAAGCCTTGTGAATGCAATCAGCTAGAATTCTTTATTGTAGATGAGCCTTGCATTTGTGGGCCAAGACAAGGTCCTACTAATTTAGTATAAAAAATGTAGTGGAATTAATTACAATTGCAATTGCCTCAATTGAATATCATTGCAAGGGAAACCTTCATCGCACATGTAACTTTAAGTTCTACTAGGATTTGTTTAAGGTGGTATTTGAGGTTATTGGATGACCCCTTTCATTTGAAAACCACAGTAGTTGTATATCACCATTTTTGGCTCTGAAAATGATCTGCCATGTTTCCAAGAGGGTCCTTTGATTTTCTATTACTACGGCTAACTAGGGATGCTAATATTATTGCAAAGTTGCAAACCCTAAGGATGAAGGAAGAAAGTAGAAAAAAGAAACAAACTTACTTTGAAATCCTTGAACAAAATCAAAATGGAAACAATATTTTTTTCATGCCTCTCAAATCCTTAAAAAAAACTTCAAATCTATTGATAATCACATCAAAGCAATTGAAAAATGATCAAATGTGTGTTTGATGGTAGAGTAGAGCATGAGAGAACAACAAAGTGAAAAAATAAGGGGAAAGTGACATGTTTCAAGCCAAAGCTGTCTTTTTTGATGTGTCAGACAAGATTTTAGTATGTATGTGTGAGTACTCGTGAATTTTCCACTAACTTTGCTGGTACACACTAGAAACTTGCCAATCAAGTAACTTGTCGAGCACTTTTGGCATGTAAGTGCTTGCAAGTTGTAGGAGTACTCATCTAATAAAATTATGATAGACAAATATAAATTGTTTTATCTTCATAAATTAGCTGTCTTGATAATATTTAGTGTAGTTTCATTAACTCTATATATAAAAAGAAGGGTTGCAAGTAAATCTGCACCTCAAAACCAACTACTCCTCCCCATCTGATGCAGTCATGGATGTAGGATCCAATGAAGGATTATCCAACCATGTAGCCTAATGAACAATTACACAACAAAACTTAATGAAACAACAAAACAACATGATCTTTATTGATTCACAGTCATAAATGGATTACAGTGTGCCACAAGGGGCTTACAACATGCTAGGCCTTAACTGTTTGATTACAAATGGGTACACTATGTGCAGTTTACAGAATTCAAATGACATTGCAATACAATGCCAAATGTTGAGCTAGCAACCAAACTATCTACGTTTTTTACTACAACTCCCAAATGATCATGAGAAATGATTATATAGCAGCTTCTAGCCTTAGGGATGATCTTAGTTGGCTGCAAGGAGGTGCAAAGCTCGATAACAAGTGTAACGTGTAGGCGGCCAAACGTGTAGATGGAATCTTCTAGAATGAATACGATGATGATGGATCAATGAATCTTGATGTGGTTTGTACCATAAGCCCTCTTGGGTCCATGAATCCGAAAGCACGCCTTGGAAAGTTGCCGCAAACCTCAAATAGTGAAACTGGATGTTATTCTGTTATGCTTGGAAGTAAGTTAGAAACTGAATTATGCCTTTGCGGTGATTGGAATCTCTTGGAAATTGAATATGGTGCTGTAGGATCAATGTAGAATGTATGTTCCGAACTGCCAAATGAAATATGCAATTGTGGTGAAATGTGGTAGGATTTAGTGCTTGGATGATGACTGGAATGTTAATAAAAACCTGCTAACAAACAAAGTAAAAGAAAATATTTTTGGGTAGTGCAAGAGTGCTCTTACACCTTGGGATGCTCCGGCATCACCTTCTTAGTGTCATGATCTCTTTGGAAACAAGTATTCGCGCTATAAGCAATGAGTTGGTCCCCTTAAGTTAATAATTCATCCTTGCTACTCCCAAATAAATGCTAAAACATGGTGAGAACTACTCAAGAATAGCAGAAAGGCCAGGAATGAGATCAAGAATGTATAACATGTTTGCTTTAAACATTAGCCTAGCAACAGCATAGTAGCTCTACATTTATAATCCCACTAAAAGAAGTAGAAGAAAACAAGTCCATAGTAGTACTGTGAAACTTTTTACCTTCTTTTGGTAAAATGAAAGCAAATCTATCAATGCTATTATTACCTTTGTGTGGAAGACAAATTTGATGCACGATCCAAAGTACCAACTTTGACCTAAAACAAAGATATTACCACCTATGTTTGCCTTGGGCCTGTCAATTGTTATAGTGGATTTATGGTGAAGTACAAAATGTCTGTCACAGCAAGGGGAATAGAATCATTTGCACTTTGGTGATGACCAAATTCCGGAGAAGATACATGTCTGTTGATTCAAAGATCTAAGGAGAAAAAGTAAGTTGGCTTTTTTAAATGTGAAGCATGTCAAGATAGAGAGTAAATTATTTCAGACGTGATCCCAGTGATTGGGTAGAACCTTAAGCTTTTCCTCGCATTCAGATTCAAAACATGTCCACGCTTTCCAATACCTCTGCTTGTATAATGGTAACCCATTATCTTTAACGTGTCACTCAAAATCAGCTTACACTAGTATATCTGTGGTGTTGGTCTTTGAAGTGGGGGCATTGACATTGACATCTAGTAGTACCATAGCATATCATGTTGAAATAACTGTAGATAGCATCAAATGGAGTAGAGTTGTTTTGCTCAAAATCAGCAATCACACTATCATACCAAAAAAAGTGGGCGGTGCTCAAAATCATGAGGAGATTCATGATTAGCATCTACATTGTCATCAAGATCAAAACCATGAGAACAAGAAGATTGGCCACAGTTGCATCAGAATGAGCATTTGCATCTCTGGAAGTCTCAAGATCCTGACTGACTTCTTGTTGTGCAAAATATCCAATTGTGTAGTGCAACTGGTGGCCGAGGAGCTACATGTCCCCTGGTGATGCATCATCTAAGATTCTAAACTATTTGAAGCTGTAAAATCCAAGCCATCCAAAGTGTCTATTGTGCATAGAGCAGACACGATCTAAAGGTTTGAAGCGATCATATTTGTACATCTTGGTTTCGTGATTAACAATCTTAGTTGATTGCATAACTGCAGATCACAACATTGTCAGTTGTAAATTCAATTATATTGCCTTAAGCTGAATGGGTAATTTGATAAATTGTGTAATAAGTTCATAATCAATGGATCCTTCGCCCAAAGCATGTAAGGGACTAGAGTTGCGCACTCATCTCATCTGTGTGGCTGCTGCTAAGAGTAGAAAAGGAGGACTCCTGAATCCAAAATCCAATCTGAACTCTGGGGAATCTGTGCTGTAGTAGATGGTGCATGCTGACTGAAGTGGAAGAAGGCTTGTTAATAGTGAGTTTGAGTTTTCTCAAGTTGACTTGAAGAGCTAATAACTTCTTCGAACAGGTTTGGTTTGAGTGCCCAACAGAGGAACATAAATTATAAAATTTGGTGTCTACCTCCTCCTTTTGCTTACCTCTTCCCATATTTTGTTGGGACTGAAAAGGAGGTCTAGGTGGTGGGGTTTGGGATCCTAGGGTCCTCAAGGGTCTTTTAGGTCCTGTACCTGTGCCTTAGGGTCTTGTTTGATGGACACAACCAAACGGTCAAATTAGTGTGAAAATGTACCGATTTTCCACAAATTAGGTACCAACTTCAGGGTAAAAAGCTCAAATTTGGAGTGTCCTGTGGCTGATTTGAGTGGGAAAAAAGGCTAAATCACCTTCCTTGACGGCTTTAGACACAATGAAAAGGTTTGATTGTCTCCAGAAGGCTTCTAGATATGCACAAGTGAAAGATGCCTATATTACAAGGATATAATTTGCTACAAAAATGAGAACATATTTAGAATACGGAATGAAAATGAAAGAAGACTTACAATGCTATGATACTACGTAAAAATTAATAATTATTGTGCAGATGTGATCCCAGGGGTTGGGTAGAATCTAGTGTTCTATGAGATGTGGGGATTTTGGGGAAATGCCCACCACATGTGCTGCCACCCCTACCAGTAGACAGGGGATGCCCCTCTCAGAGAGGGATGTTTTCGGGACGCTCCCTGATTTGGAGGCTTTAGGGAAATGCCGGGACATCCCTGAGACCCTCAGGGGACTTGTTGGTGTCCCTTGAATGCACCAGAAATACCCAGCTGTCCCTGGCATCAAACAGCTGAAAAAAGATATTTTTAAGAAAATCAAGCAATTTTTTGGAATCTGGCCGCTAACCCCAATAGTCCTATGGGTCACACCTCCACCCTAAACACTCAAAAAAAGCTATAAAAACTGTGTAGCCCTCATCATTTAGACTGGTCAGATTCTTCAGCTTCACTGTTATTCTTTGAAGAACGAACATTTGGTTAGAAATGATGAGGACTTGGTGTTGGAGAAAACATGAAAATGGTATGTGCCATGAAAGTTCATGTTGTCTTGAAGGCCTTAATTTGGGCTTGGTGGTGGGGGCTCTGCCTCTTGACCCTGCCCTATACTGTGATAGGGAATGCACTAGGGGTGCTGCCCCTAGGACCCCCTGTGAGGGGCATTGCTCTTCAACCACTGCCCCTGCCGTCCCAAATCAAGGTCCTTTGTCTTCCCACGTCCCCCTGTTTTGAAACTCTGTGAAACTATGGTAGAATCTCAGCCACATTCACATTCAAAGCATGAAAGCATAAAAGGATGACCCACAAATGTACTATGGGCAGCAAGCTACTTTTAAGTTGTTTTTGTTATTTTTTTAATAACTCTGATATATTGCAAAACTTACAAAAATATGTATGCTACTTTCACACTCAACTCAAAACTCTTATGCTCTTATAAAGAGCTGCAAGAGATGCCTCTATTACAAGGAGAGAAAATCAGCTCTGAAAAAGAGAACATATTTAGAATGCTGAAGGAAAATGGAGACTTAAATCTCTGATACCATGTACAAATTAGTTTTGGTACTTATTTAATAATTCATGCCTATTGCAGAACTTTCAAATATCTGTATGCTGCCTTCAGACACTAACTCAAAGCACTTATGCCCTTATAAAGAGCTTCAGGAGATCGCTAGGTGAATAAAGCAAAAGCTTAAAAACAAAACTCATAACAATAGAAGAAAACACACTAAAGCAACAAAGCTCCAATGAGGGTCAAGTTAAGGTCTTTTTCTAGTATCTTCCAGTTATGTGTGCCAACACACATGGTGAATTGAAAGATACAGAAAAGATTCTAACCTTGAACTTTCTTGTATTTTGAGAAAAACATTATATCACAATAATCAAAATGCATATAGTTAAGCACACTAAGGTGTATAAATTAGGTATAC
This sequence comes from Cunninghamia lanceolata, assembly GCA_027924645.1. Lineage (NCBI taxonomy): Eukaryota > Viridiplantae > Streptophyta > Pinopsida > Cupressales > Cupressaceae > Cunninghamia > Cunninghamia lanceolata. The sequence goes on along the minus strand of BSBN01001515.1, from coordinate 24,568 downwards.
ATTAACAGGAAGCTAGCTGCCAAGTCATCCACCTCCATGCAGAACAACATTGTCATGATCTGTGCTTTATCGAAGCACTCATTATTCTCACATCTGCAAACATAGGGCACAAAATGAAGCTGAAAAATCAAAAGTCCTCTGTGCACACAACCCTATATATGTTAATCAATGGAATGACTTTGACCAATGGAGATCTACCTTGATCTTTTTATTGTACTCACCAACTTATATCTGAGGCTCTTCCTTGGATTCCCTCGAAAGAAGTAGAGAAAATGGAAACATCTTTTCAAGAGGTAAAAGGCCTAGACCTGATAAAAGTGATTCTTAGCTACAGAACATGAGCCAATTTGGGTACCTAAATTTATGTTACTCAGTTCCCTTATAAGGCTGTCCTACATACTTTGCTGATCTAGGTTTTAGGGCTCTAAATATCGTCTGTCCTATTACTATATTCCTTTGCAATTATCCTCTATTTTCAGCACTTATCCCAGGCTGATTTTATCAGCATTTGATGATAATTCCTTGATTAAGAGGTACTGATACTTGTAGCTTTCTTTGTGATAATATAGATCACTTCCTAAAGCAATTTTTCTTGTATACCTTTGTCTGTTGTGGTCCTTATATCTAGACTGTAATTACACTAGTTAAGAATCCATGATAATTTTTTTCATCCCTTACGCTGGCATATGAACATTGAAATTAAAAACTTAATGTTTAGCACTACCTCATCTTGTGGCCAATGTGTGCTGTGCATAGAGTACCAGAAAATATGCAAAGGGAAGATAGGGGAAATGGATACTTTCAAGTTTCAACAGTGTAAAGGAAAAAGGTAAAAAGATGTGGGAAATTGGAATAGACACAATCTGATATTCATGCATTCTAAATGAGAAAAGGATTTCCTATATCATATCTGAATGATTATGCATTTGTCCCCAACCTGTGTCAGTTTTGTATCAGGTCTTATGTCATTTTCTGTTTATGATTCAAACTATAAGATGATTTTTTGTTTTCGTTCTTGTTGCTAAGGCTATTATTGTTCAATCATATTCTTGATCAAACTCTAACTACCGATATTTCTCCCAAATGAATGAATGGCATTGTAGTAGAAGAATATTTTACTTACATGTAAGTGAATGTTGGCGATTTCTTCGTGAAAACATAACCAGTTTCCCCCATATTTAACTTCTAATGACACATGATATGATGATTTGAGTAATCAATTAAAAGCAACAAGAGTATCAGGGATTTGGTTTTTCTTTACTGATAATGATGATTTTGGCAACTAATTAAAATTTAGAAGCAAGAAGAATGCTGGAGATATATTGAATGAACAAAAATTTAAAAAGGTTGCAAAAACAATTGTACTTGGTCCTTATGACAACAAAGATACAGTGGTTCATCTTTTTGATAGAGCTTTCAAAATATGTCTAGTCTTTCTTCATTGATATGATCATCATCATAGAGATCAAATTTTATTGTGTTACTGTTACCATCTCAGGGCCAGAGGGATAAAAATCTTATGTGCTATGTATCCATGTCAGATTAAGTGAAAAGATATACACCCTTTTTTAATTGGGCATGTTATTTTCATAAAATATAGCTAATTTTTTATAATGAACTGTCCATTGACATCCTCAAGAGTATATTGTTGTTGGGGTTGCTTTGGTAGCCATGATGAAGGATCTACAGCATTCTTTCTTAAAGAAAATATGCCTTAATGCTTATACATGCATTGCTGGATTGCATGTTACAAAATATTGCTTTCAAAATATGTCCAATATTGCCTCATTGATATGATCATTGTCATAGAGATTAAATTTTATTGCGTAACCATCTCATGGCAAAAAGGATAACAATCTTTTTTGCTATGTATCTATGTGGGTTTTAGTGAAAAGATATATGTGCCTTTTAGTTGGACATGTTATTTTGATAGAATATGGCTCGTTTTTTACAATGAACTGTACATTCACATCCTCAAGGGTTTATTGTTGTTGGGTTGTTTTGGTGGCCATGATGAAGGATCTACAGCATGTCTGTAAAGAAAATATACCTTACTGCTCATACATGCATTGCTGGATTGCATATTAACTTTTTGAATTTGTTTCCAGGTTTAATCTATCTGGGAGGCATATTAATGGAACACCACAGGAAGAAATTGATGAAAAAAGAAGGGTCCAAGTGTGTATTCTTTTTGCCTTTATTTGCCGAAACTATAATGTAGCCGGCTTGTGTGTTTTAATTTTCTTGAAATTTGCCTTTATTTGCTTAAAACTACAATGTAGCAGGCTTGTGTGTGCTCAATATTCAAAATTTGCAATTTGTTTCTAGGTAATCACAAAGCTTCATGCAATTCTCAGACCCTTTCTTCTGAGAAGGCTGAAAGAAGATGTGGAGAAAGATCTTCCTCTGAAAAAGGAAATAATATTATATGCACGAATGACTAAACATCAGAAAGAAATCCAAGAGCGTCTAATAAACAAAACTCTTATTCCATATCTACATGACAAGTCAGTAAATGGTAATTACAACTCGTGGAATTTGCAACGTGGATACTATTCCTATGGTTATTATGTTCATACATGCATAAAACACTTAGCTAAAACATTAACAAGTTTTGTGTTCTGTTGTGAAGATTCTAAGCTCTTATTTGTTTCTTTGTGTGTTTGGAAGAACTTATTAAATCTATTGATTAAAGTTTCTACTTATATCAAGTAGAAAATTTAACAAGGCAGATTTTCTCTGCTACAGGAACAAGAGCTCATAAAGCGAATCTGGAGAATATGATGGTTCAAATGCGCAAAAATTTCAACCATCCTGATCTACTGCAGTCACAGTTTGAGATATCTTGTATGCTTCTATCAAGATTGAATGAAAAAATTGGGTTTTAAGCAATCTGATATGTTTTTTTCTTACTGATGGACTTGTTCAAATCTTTTTGAGATAAAACCTGATTGGACTTGGTTCTCATCTCAGTTGACTATCCTCCAGTGAATGAATTGATGGAACAATGTGGCAAATTTCAGCTTCTAGACAGACTTCTAAAACATTTGAAAGCTAGAGGACATAAAGTGAGGACAGGTTCTTGTATTTTAGTGATCGGCTTTCATTTCAAACTCTATGCTGTAATCCTGATTTTGAATTTGTGGACAGATTCTTGTATTTTCTCAATGGACTAGAGTGCTAGACCTACTGGAGTACTGTTTGAGTGAGATGGGCCATGAAATGTGTCGCATTGATGGAAGAGTTAAATTAGCTGATAGGCAAAGACAGGTTATTCTCAAACTGGTGGACTTTCTGTTAGTTGATATCAAATGAAACTGATGCCCTATGGTTATTTGATATAAAAAGTTACATTGTTTTGAAGGAAGTAACTTGATTTCTCAAATAAGTAGCTTGATAAATGAGAGTCCTTTATTATTCTTTCTATAATTGTTGATAATTGTGACTTCATTCACAAGCTTTATATGGCAGTTGAATGTAATGGTGGTTTGATTGGATAATTCAGATCAACGATTTCAATAATCCTGGAAGTAATCTTCACATTTTTTTGCTAAGCACCCGTGCTGGTGGATTAGGAATAAATCTGGCCGCAGCAGATACTTGTATCATTTATGATAGTGACTGGGTAAGAAAATTGTTATTGCAGAATTAATCCAGAATATGATGTATATGGACTTGTTTGGATATTTACATTTTGTAAGTTATGTTTTGTATCAAGAACTTTTTATATATTATGTACTTGTATGAGCGAGTTTTAATAAATGATTTGGATATTTATTATTTACATTTTGCAAGTTATGTTTTGTTTGCTCTGGATTGACCTTTACTGGTATTTGTCATCTTTACAGAATCCACAAATGGATTTACAAGCTATGGATCGATGCCATAGGATTGGGCAAACCAAGCCTGTGCATGTTTATAGGCTTTGTACAGCTCACTCTGCTGAGGTAAGGTCACGTGCTTTATTGGGTCTTAAAGCATTCCTGCAAATAGGTAAAGGTCACTGATGTTTATGTGGTTCGTGAAAAATAGTGTCAGATGCTTAAATTTTTGCTCTATTGGGGCCTGAAGCATTCCTGCAAACAGCTAAGAAGTCACTGATGTTTGTGTGGTTGATGAAAAATAGTGTCGGATGCTTAAAGTTGCTTCTGGCAAGTTGAAGTTGGAGCATGTGGTGATTGAGAAAGGTCAGTTTTGCCAGGACCGGACTATTCGCACTGTCTTTAAGGTACGGATTTAGATATTTCTAACTTGGTTTTCTTTTACAACTAGAATTTGATGTTAAATGAATGGGTCCATATGAACATTTTGAATTTAGAAATTCATTAGGGCTCTAATATCACACAGGAGGATTGCCAATCACTCTAGAATGATTCGGTAACCAATATTTACATGGATGGATAATAAAGAGTAACAATGACGACATATGATGTTCTGGAATAAATAGTGGTTAATGGAGTTATTTTTTGAATTTGGCACAGGAATCCGATCTCCTTGCTTTACTCAATCAAGAAAGAGATGAAGAAGAAGAACTTGTTCAGAGTCAGGAGATTAGCGAATCGAATCTATTACAGCTTTTGGACCGTAGTGATATGATTCAGGGTTCACTTAAAGATGTTGATACTGACTCGAATAATATTCCTCTCAAGGGTCCGGGATGGGAAGTGGTAATACGAGCTGGAAAGGTTGAAAATATGCTATCATCTATTGAAGGATACAAGCGCATTGCTGACACAAATATGCAACTGGGAGAGATCTAAATGCAATTTTGTTTTTGGCCATAAGTTTCAACCAAGCTTGCCTTACTATTGTGGTATGTAACTCTTAACACAAATATCATGCATGTTTCATGAAACTTGTGGTGGTTGTCCTGCACAGTAATTTATCATGAACCTTGGTTGCTTCCGCATGGATCAAAACCGGAGTTAACTAACATGAAAACCTGCTTTCATTCATTTGATAATGAAAATGCAGGTGTATGTGTCTGTAGAGGAAAGATATTCTGCTTTTTAACCAGAAATGATTTTATGGTCAATTTTGCTATCAGTTTTGGAAGATTGATTCGGGGTTTTTTCTTAAGTCAATTACAAACTTGATATTACCTATAGTTTTTTCAACATCAATCTGGGAGTTGACCACTTCATTGACGACTGTATGGGTATCTGTATTCATTGGTTTACTCTAGTTTATGATACTTGATGCCACTTCACTGACAATGTATGGGGTATCTATATTCATTGATTTACTCTGGTTTACCATGAAACTTGATATTACTAAGAAACTTGCAATCTGTTGCCATATTTTTGCGGAACTTATCAATGCTTTGTTTTCCATTGAATCCATCTCCTTGTTTTTGACCACTTCATTGACAACTGTATGGGCATCCGTATTCATTGATTTACTCTAATTTATGAAAACTGGATGCCATTCCATTGACAATGTATGGGGTAGCTGTATTCTTGGATTTACTCTAATTCACCATGGTTTACCATGAAACTTGATATTTACTAAGAAACTTGCAATCTGTTGCCATATTTTTGCGGAACTTATCAATGCTTTGTTTTCCATTGAATCTATCTCCTTGTTTTTGACTACTTCATTGATAACTGTATGGGCATCCGTATTCATTGATTTACTCTAATTTATGAAAATTGGATGCCATTCCATTGACAATGTATGGGGTAGCTGTATTCTTGGATTTACTCTAATTTACCATGAAAGTTTAATCCTTTTAAGAGGCTTGTTATTTGCAGAAACTATTGAATGCTTTGTTTTCCATTGAATCCATTTCCTAGTTTTTGAACCTTACTAGGAAACGCAGGTATGTGAATGAGGACCATGTCCCTATTTCTGTACCCACAATTTTTGGTGACCACATATATATTTAATATAGCCTCACCCTTAATCATTTATGTATGTATCCTAATTTTAATGGCATCCACCATTACTGTACCAGTACCCGAACAGAAGACTACATGAATAGGTGGATGTGCAACGTTTAGATAAAACAAACATTTGGGCAAACTTTGGTTGTGTTACATTTGATGATTGTTTGACAAACCACAACAAACAAAAGGGATCATGGCTTAAAACTTCTTTGTAAATGTTCAACATCTGTTTAGCAAAATTAAGGGTTGATTACAATGTTGGCTTCTTCTTGCAGGAATCTGTGAAGGGCTAACAAACATAACTGAACTTCAAATTATTGCTCAAACATGAGGGCTGCTTATCAAATGCATCTTGTTTTTAAACCAAGTTATAGTAATCGGGAAACTTCGGTATACAAAAAGGACTAGTGCCTATTCCTGTGCCCACAGCTTTTGGTGACCACTTCTATACATAATATAGCCTTACCCTTATCCATTTATGCGTGTAACCTAACTTTAATGGCATCCTTCATCTTGGTACCAGTACACGTACATGTTATATGTCGACAAACTTTGGTTGTTAATTTGATGAATGTCTGACAAACCACAACAAATGAAAGGAATCACGGCTGAAAACTTTCTTGTAAAGACAAACCCCTGCTTAGCGAATGGGGGGTGTTGAGAACAATGCTGGCAACTGAAAAACTCATAACATGTTTAGAGAATCAAATGAAAAGTTCCTGGATAAAATGTGTTGCTTTTTTTGCATCGACGTTTCGGATCACACTCTGTGATCCATTATCAGGAAAAAAAATGAGAATGAGAGAGTAAAATTCCACAGTTAATTGACCTTAAAAAGAGAGGGGGGGAGTTTCTTTGGCACGGAGTGCTAGGTTGAGAGGAGCTAAGGAAACCAGAAAATAAAGAAAATGGGAAAATTATAAAGCCACCAAATAAAATTATTAAAAACAAGAGAGGGAAAAAATATAACAAAGAATATATATATATAAAAAGGAAAGGGAAAAATTATAGAGGCCATAAATAAAAAAAATATAAAAATAGAGTGAGGAAACTAAATGACGAAGAATTATATATATGAAATCTTAAACCACAATTATTATAGATTAATGATAATTAAGCTAGGAGTTTCTAGAAAGAAAAGAAGAGCAAGAATGTGACAAATGAGAAAATAAAACATAAGAGAAATAAATTAAATATCAACCTAACTATATATATATAACTTAGTTACCATAGTTAAAATAAAATAAAACAACAAACCAAAAAATAGGTAAACAAGAAAGACCAAGAAAGAGTGAAAGAAGAGGGTAAGAAAGAGCAAGAGCAAGCAAGCAAGAAGGGAGTACAAGAAGAGAAAACCGAAGAACGGAAGCACGAAGAAGAAAAGGAAGGAGGAGAGAGTTACTACCTTGAAGGAGCAACAAGAAAAGCGAGTTAAATAAGAAGAAAGCAACGAGAAGAACAACTAAGTAAAGAGAGAGAGGAGAAAAGGTATGAAAAAACAACTAACAATGAATAAGTAAAAAGGAGGTATGAAAAAACTTATTCATTGTTGTTTTTTCATACCTTTTCTCCTCTCTCTCTCTTTACTTAGTTTTTTCTTCTCGTTGCTTTCTTCTTATTTAACTCGCTTTTCTTGTTGCTCCTTCAAGGTAGTAACTCTCCCCTCCTTCCTTCTCTTCTTCGTGCTTCCGTTCTTCGGTTTTCCCTTCTTGTACTCCCTTCTTGCTTGCTTGCTCTTGCTCTTTCTTACCCTCTCCTTTCACTCTTTCTTGGTCTTTCTTGTTTACCTTTTTTTTGGTTTGTTGTTTAATTTTTATTTTAACTATGGTAACTAAGTTATATATATAGTTAGGTTGATATTTAATTTCTTTCTCTTATGTTTTATTTTTTGATTTGTCACATTCTTGCTCTTCTTTTCTTTCTAGAAACTCCTAGCTTAATTATCATTAATCTATAATGATTGTGGTTTAAGATTTCATATATATATATATATATATATATATATATATATATATATATATATATATATATATATATATATATTTCTTTATCATTTAGTTTCCTCACTCTGTTTTTATATTTTTTTATTTATGGCCTCTAATTTTTCCCTTTCCTATATATATATATTATATATATTCTTTGTTATATTTTTTTCCTCTCTTGTTTTTAATAATTTTATTTGGTGGCTTTAGAATTTTCCCATTTTCTTTATTTTCTGGTTTCCTTAACTCCTGTCAACCTAGCACTCCGTGCCAAAGAAATTGCCCCCCTCTTTTTAAGGTCAACTAATTGTGCAATTTTACTCTCATTCTCATTTTTTTTTCTTGATGATGGTCACAGAGTGGGATCCGAAACGTCGATGCAAAAAAAACAACATAGTTTATCCAGAAACTTTTCATTTGATTATTATGGACTATGGAAATATAATGTTTACTATGCTTTAGAGAAGTCGTTGAATTTGTGAAAGACTTACAAACATAATTGAACTTAAAATTATTGCCCAATCTTACAACACTTATCTAATTATTACTCCATCACAAAACTAGATTGCGAAGCGATTACGACACTGCATGATGATACGAGGCATTTATTGTAATGTCCCCTTTCCAAGCCTAGTCATTGGTGGGCCCAATAGCCTTTTTCTGGATCCCAATAGGCTATGTGGTTTGGTAAGGGGTTCTTTTTGTGATGGGCTTTTGGTTCAGTTGTGTTTTCTAATGTTGGTTTTGAGCTCTATGTTTTGTCATGATGACTGCCACTTTCTGAGGCTCAATCAGGCTCGTGGATAGTTCTCTAAGACTTTTGGAGAAACTGTCTATTTACAAAAAGTCATTATGAGGGCATCTTTTCTCATTCCTAATCATTTGGAGCAGTTTGGTTCAGTTTAATTATCAAATTCGTGAAATTCAGAGTTTTCCGTAAAAATTGATAATTAAACAGGGTATTTATTTATTATGGTGCACTTAAGTTATGAAGTTGGAAATATTAAAAAGGTAACTTAAGCGTTATAGCATTTTGGAATGAGGAAATGTTTTATTATATTCCTATGCACATTAAAGTGAGAATATCTTTTGGAAAAAGGGGACTTTTTATATGTTTGAGAAAAATATTATTTCCAAGAGAAAGAACTATTTTTTTGTGTAACTCCCAGGTGCCTTTGAAAGTGAAGTGAAAGCTCATTGTTGGGGTTCATGCTTGGATTTGTTACTGTTATGTTGCTTGGATAGAACTGGAGAGTTCATCATACCTTCTTGTGGACAGGAACCCACTTGAGGAAGCTCAATTTTGGTGGTGGAAGATCCACCCTAGTTGGGAAATATGTTGGCTTCACTCAACAGTCACATTGTGGATGAAAGTGATTGAATTTTGGGTTGTTTGATAGCATTTTATTCATTAGATGATTTTGGTGTGTCCATTGAAGAGATTCCATGAAGATTTAATGAAGTTTTGTTGTGTTTTGATAATGCTTGATGCTGTATGTACCATGAAGGGTCATACAGGCCTGGAAATCGATTTGTTTTGGAGTTCCCTATTAATTGTTCCTTGAGGTTGTTGATGATTGAATATTCATTATATCATTGGGGCGCTGTCATTCTTCAGTTTTGCAGGGAGTTAAGGGTTGTGTTCCCATATTCTATGCTATTTGTATTGTCTAAAAGGGTGTCGTACCAGTTTCGAGTAGGGGTTTCAATGCAATATCAACTTTGATTATGTATCTTTCTTGTATTCGGTGATAATGTTAAAAGATTTGCTATTGATATCTTTCAGGTTTAAGGGATTGAAGTTTGAGTTTAGTGATTTGTGAAGTTCCCATACACATACCACCATATAGCTAAAGGGGGATAGTCTGAAAAGGTGTCACAGTCTGATCAACAATGATACATTATGGTTCCAACATTTGGCATTGGTGTTCTTGAGCATAACATTATTCATCTATCCTGCAGGGTTTATGTGTGATGCATGGTTCATGAAATGTGTTATCATGCTCAAAAATATTTCTTTCTGAGTAGTGTATAGCTGATATCATTTGTATTCTTTCTTTATTTTGCAAAACACACATTAACCCCTAGATGGTTCAACTGCCAGTGTGGAGCAAATGAATCTTTCTTTCATGTCTATTCTACCCACTGAACAAGTGGTGAATACCCATTGATTAAGTGGATGGTTTGTAATTTTCATTTTTGTACTCACACCCACTAAAAAGTGGCGAATCCCCACTACATAAGTGGATGCTTGCTCATAGTAGATGAATGTAATTTCATGCTGTACAATGCTTTAGTTTTGTAAGCCAAGACACATTATGCTTTCACCTTGCCCAAATTGGGAACTTGGTGATCAGAAGTGTGGAGGCAATTTAGTTGTTCATGCAAGTTTGTGCTAACATTGTAATTATCCTTGTCTACTTTTTTCAAAAAAAAATTGGGGTAGTTTGTTATAGTGGTATTAGAGCTGGTCACCCCTGTCAGCATGTGTTCTTCATTCAAATCAACATTGAGAGTGAATTCAATTTGGTCTTTTTGAGCCTTTGATGAATCCAAGAGACATTGAGTTCATCACCTACAGAAGGAGAAGATATCCTCAGCTTGATTCAGAATCAGAGGAAGAGAACATAATGGGAGAAAGACCACTAGATGATCCCAGTACTAGGGATATTTTGCATGATCTTGCTAGAGGACAACAAGAACTTGTCAGAAGTAATCAACAGATAACTAGACTCTTGGCTCAATTGGTAAACCAGAGTTTGGGACGAGAGTCACCTCAAAACAATAGAGGGAATGATGGGAATCGTGCTGAGGCTAGCAACTCCAATAATGCTAGTCAACCAAACAATGACACTAGAGCTTCACGGACCTCTTCTGCTAGGCCAATGATGCATGTTTTTTTGGGACATCAGTAGAATCCTGTTGGAGGGCAACAGTTTGTCATTGAAAGCTTTGCAAATTACTTGCGTGAATGGCAATTTTTGGGGGAAGAATTCCGAAGTGCCATGTCATTCCATGATTTTTGTCAAATAAAATATCGGAATAGGACCAAGATCCAAAATCAAGACTTGCAGAAGAAGCTTGGAAAGGTGCCCATTCCCCCATTTGATGGCTCATCCAAAAGCACAACCAGGTCGTGGGTGCAAAAGATGGATAATAACCCGTGTTTGAATCCCATGTTGGAAATAGATTTCATCAAATTTGTAGCTGCTCACCTCGAAGGAGATGCTCATGAATGGTGGACACATGGCATGATCACTCAAGGTCATAGCCTTATCACTTCATATGAAGGTTTCACACAAAGGTTGATTGACTGTTTTCACAAATATGAACTAGAAAGTCACTTTAGACAGTTGGCCCAAGTGAGACAAAGGGATTCTGTAGATGCTTACATCTCTGAATTTTAGAGAATTGCTGTGATGGTGATCGATGTGTCAGAGGGAAGACTTACATACCTCTTTGTAGAGGGCTTGATGGAACCTTTGAGAGGTTTGGTGAAGGCTTTAGAGCCTAGTTCTCTTCATGAGGCCATCAAAAAGGTGATAAATATGGAGTTCACCACACCAAGGAGCAAATTTCACCTTAAGTCCTCCCCACAAGAAACAATTTCGGAAGGAGACCAACCAGCCCAAGACATCTCTTCCAAGAATGGATGATGAATTGAGAAATGAGCTTAGAAAGAAAAAGTTATGCTTCACATCTAAGGAGCCTTGGGCTCTTGGGCACATATGCTATGAAAAGGGGAAACCACTTCAAATGGAAGCATATGTCACAATTGAATCTGAATTAGAAAAATTAGATCAGTAAGAGGACTCTAGTGCAAATGAAGAGATTGATGACCTAGAAGAAGCTGAAGTGAATAAGGAGAATGGCATATCATTTGCTCAATTGTCAGGGAACCAAAGGGATGATCCTTTTAAAGTTCATGGGGTTTTATGTGGCCAAAGGATCATTGGTCTCATTGACACAGGAGCATCACACAACTTCATTGATGGAGTTGTGGCAAGAAGGGGCTTGAAACTTGAGGAGGGCGGATGGATTTACCCTCTCATGCAATAGAAGGATACCTTAGCTTACAATGCAGTTTGGCAATTATGAAGTCAAGGATGACTTCTATATAATCAGTATCAGTGATACATATGCTGTTCTTGGCATTCAGTCGCTGAAATCATAGGGGGAAATCAGTTTAAATCTCAAACAATGGAATTGAAGTTTGACAATAATGGTAAGAAGGTTGTGTTAAGAGGTATCTCCACTGGGGGGCCAAGAGTGGTCCCTGCGAAGAGAATGGAGAGGTTGTTCCGCCATGACCAAATTGAGTGGGCTGCTCAATGTGTTATCATGCCAACACCATCTAAAGAGGTAAAAAGATCATAACATCCTGATATTGAAGACTTATTGATCAAGCATAGTAAAGTCTTTAGTGATCTACCACCTAGGAGGCCTTTTGATAAAGACATTGAACATATTATAGAGCTTGAAGATGGAGCAAAACCAGTCATTACAACTCCATATCGGCCACCCAAAAGATTCAAAGATGAAATAGAGAGGACACTCAAAGAACTATTGGACATGGGCTACATTCGACCAAGCAAAAGTCCATTTGCTTCCACAGTAGTGCTGGTAAAAAAAAAAAGATGGTACTCTTCATTTGTGTATTGATTATAGGGAGCTCAACAAAAAGACCATAAAGAATCGGTATTCTATGTCGAGGATAGATGAGTTGTTGGATGAACTACATGGTGCTGTCTATTTCTCAAAAATAGATTTGAGATTTGGTTATCACCATATTAGAATGAGGGAGAAGGACATTGAGAAAACTGCCTTCAGGTGTCACTATGGGCATTTCGAGTTCTTTGTCATGCCTTTTGGTTTGACGAATGCTCTTACCACTTTTCAATCCTGCATGAACCAAATTTTCAGCGAGCAGCTCCGGAGGTTCTTGCAGGTTTTTTTTGATGACATACTCATCTATAGCAAGTCATGGAAAGAGCACTTGCAACACATAGATGAGGTACTTGGTATTCTTGAAGCTAATGCCCTATTTGCCAAAGAAGCCAAGTGTGAATTTGGCCTAACAGAGATTGTTTATTTAGGCCATGTTATCAGTGCCAAAGGTGTTAGTATGGACAAGGAAAAATTCAAAGCAATTTTAGAGTGGCCTCCACCAACAAACCTTACTCAATTGAAAGGTTTTTTTGGTTTATGTGGATTTATAGGAGATTTGAGAAAGGTTTTTCACAAATAGCAGCTCCACTCACTGATCTCACAAAAACGGGGGCTTTCAAATGGTCCAAAGCAACCCAAGATTCATTTGATCAGTTCAAACAACTCATAAGCAGCAGTCCTGTTCTTGCATTACTTGATTTTTTGAAGCCCTTTGAGCTGGAATGTGATGCAACTGGTGAAGGAATTGGGGTTGTTCTTATGTGAGACAAGCACCCCATTTGTTTTGAGAGTAGGAAGTTAAGAGGTGCTGAGATCAATTATTTTATATATGACAAAGAAATGCTTGCCATAATGCATGCCTTGGTCTCAAGTTCTGTCAGTATTTGGTGGGAGGTAAGTTTATTGTGAAAACAGATCATAACAACTTGAGGTACTTCCTAAATCAGAAAGACTTGAATGAAAGGCAGCATAAATGGGTAAGTAAGCTCAAAGCGTTTGATTTTGACATTGTATATGTCAAAGGTAAAAAGAATGTGGTGGCTGATGCATTGTCAAGAAGGCCACATTTACATTCCATGGTTGAGTTGGTGGTTGATTGGAAAGAACAAATTATCATGGAGTATGCAAAGGACCCATTTGCATCAGGTATCATTGATGGAACCTCAAAAGATGATAGATTTGAGGTAAATGGTGGTCTAATTTTTTACAAGAAAAGAGTTTTTCGTATTCTAAATTCTAAGGTAAAATCTTTCATTCTAAGAGCCTTTCATGATTCACCCTTGGCTGGTCACCAAGGTATATTTAAGTCTTATAAGCAAATCCGAGAGAGATTTACTTGGAAGGGGCTAAAAGAAGATGTTTGCAAACATGTCAGAGAGTGTTTTGTATGCCAATAGAACAAATATGAGAACACATACCCTGTTGGTCTGCTCCAGCCCCTTCCCATTCCCAATAAAAATGGTTTGGCCATAGATTTCATTACAGGTCTGTCACCTTAAAAGGCTCTTGGATAGAACATTGTTCCATCTTTAGTGTTGCCACCTATTGATTATGAAGGAAGGCTTGAGCTAATTCCTGAGGCCATACTTGATCAGAGGGAGCATTCTTTGAGAAAAAAAGACCATTAAAGAGTACCTGATCAAGTGGAAAATCTTCTGGTAGAGGATGCCACGTGGGAAGGTGAGCACATTCTTCAGCATCCTGTGTTGTAATTGCTTGGGGACAAGCAATTTTTTGGGAGGGAGGACTGTAATGTCTCCTTTCCAAGCCTAGTCATTGGTGGGCCCAATAGCTTATTTCTGGATCCTGATAGGCTATGTGGTTTGGTAAGGGGTTCTTTTTGTGATGGGCTTCTGGTTTAGTTGTTGTGTTTTCTGATGTTGGTTTTGAGCTCTATGTTTTTTCAGGATGACTTTGCCACTTTCTGAGGCTCAATTAGGCTCCTGGATAGTTTTCCAAGATTTTTGGAGAAGTTATCTATTTATAGAAAGTCATTCTGAGGGCATCTTTTCTCATTCCTAATCATTTGGCGCAGTTTGGTTCAGTTTAATTATCAAATTGGTGAAGTTTGGAGTTTTTCGTAAAAATTGATAATTAAACAAACTATTTATTTATTATGGTGCACTTAAGTTATAAAGTTGGAAATATTAAAAAGGCAACTTAAATGTTATAGCATTTTGGAATGAGGGAATGTTTTATTATTTTCCCAAGCACATTAAGTGAGCATATTTCTTGGAAAAATGAGACTTTTTATATGTTTGAGAAAAGTATTATTTCCAAGAGAGAATTATTTTCTTGTGCAACTCCTAGGCGCCTTTAAAAGTGAAGTGAGAGCTCATTGTTGATGTTCATGCTTGGATTTGTTACTGTGATAGAACCAAAGAGTTCATCATACCTTCTTGTGGATGGGAACCCACTTGAGGTTGCTCAGTTTTAGTGGTGGAAGATCCTCCCTAGCTGGGAAATATGGTGGCTTCACTTAGGAGTCACATTGTGGATGAAAGTGATTGAATTTTGGGTTGTTTGGTAGCATTTTATTCATTAGATGATTTTGGTGTGTACATTGAAGAGATTCCATGAAGATTTAATGAAGTTTTGTTGTGTTTTGATAATGCTTGATGTTTTCCGTACCATGAAGGGTCGTACATGTCTAGAAATCGATTTGTTTTGGAGTTCCTTATTAATTGTTCCTTGAGGTTGTTGATGATTGAATATTCATTATATCATTGGGCCGCTGTCATTCTTCAGTTTTGCAGGGAGTTAAGGGCTGTGTTCCCATATTCTATGTCGTCCGTACTGTCTAAAAGGGTGTCGTACAGTTTCGAGTTGGGGTTTCAATGCAATATCAACTTTGATTATGTAGCTTTCTTGTATTCGGTGGTAATGTTAGAAGATTTTCTATTGATATCTTTCAGATTTAAGGGATTTGAGGGATTGAAGTCTGAGTTTAGTGATTTGTGAAGTTCCCATACACAAGCCGCCGTATAGCTAAAGGGGACAATCTGAAAAGGTGTCACAGTCTGATCAACAGTGATACATTATGGTTCCAGCATTTGGCATTAGTGTTCTTGAGCATAACATTATTCACCTATCCTGCAGGGTTTATGTGTGATGCATAGTTCATGAAATGTGTTATCATTCTCCAAAATATTTCTTTCTGAGTAGTGTACAATTGATATCATTTGTATTCTTTATTTATTTTACAAAACACAGATATTAACCCCTGGATGGTTCAACTGCCAGTGTGGAGCAAATGAGTCTTTCTTTCATGTCTATTCTACCCACTGAATAAGTGGATGGTTTGTAATTTTCATTTTTATATTCACACCCACTGAAAAGTGGCGAATCCCCACTACATAAGTGGATGCTTGCTCATAGTAGATGAATGTAATTTCATGTTGCACAATGCTTTAGCTTTGTAAGCCAAGACACTTTATGCTCTCACCTCGCCCGAATTGGGAACTTGGTGATCAGAAGTGTGGAGGCAATTATGTTGTTCATGTAAGTTTGTGCTAACATTGTAATTATCCTTGTTTACTTTTTTCAAAAAATTTTTGGGGTAGTTTGTTACATTTAACTCTAACCTTGGTATCAGCTTATGTTGATTTAAACGTACACCGTTTTGGGTTGTGATTATTTAGGTCTTAAGATGATTAAAATATGCTACAAATTCTACTCATCCCGTACAAAGGAATCACCTATCCACATAAAATAAGAGGTACAATACATTTTAACAGAGAGGTATCAAGCATTCGGATTCCATGCCACATGGACTTGGGCAAGGTGATGGTATTCAAGATGGATGTCTTTGAAGTCTGAAGTTTATTATGTTCTTATAATTTCCTAAAGCTTATTTTGTAAAATGATCGGTTGTCAAGATAATTGGCATAATAAAGACTCAGGTTATGAATATATTTTATCATTGGTTGTCACTGTCATTTTTGCGCAAATATAGTCTGCCTAATGGTTTCACATTTAGTTTGTAATTCGATATCTAAATTGAGAAAATCTTCATGACTTGAACATAACCACTCACTAAATGACATGTCTTGGTTTCACATTTGGTTCACAAATGGACATCTAAGTTTGCAAATAGACATTTGAATTTAGGAAATTTCAATAACTTCAATATAACCACTAATTAAATAACATGTCTTAGTTTCACATTTAGTTTATAACAAAGAACATTTAATTTTAGAAAACCATAACAACGAACATTCATTAATGTCTTTTTTATGCTCAAAGATTGCAACCATGGTTCATTATACATGTTAAGTGCTATCATCATACACACAATAATAGAACACTATTTAGTTCTTAGACTTGTCTGGTTCACAATCATTAGTTTCATCTATCAATTATCATACTAATGAAATACGAAACAAACATGTAAGTATAACAAAAATAATATTTTTTCATAGAATGATGGAATCGTATATGAATATGGGCTTCCTTGGAGCCATTGAGTTTTATAAGACTTTCAATAACAATGGCAGTGTAATGTGATGATCTATCAAGATTAAAGTGTGTAGTTTCACGCCAATATTAATTGACCCATATTTCAATAGTAGTTATCAAGAAACCATCTCTCATTTGAAAAGGACAATGTAAGTTACATGAAACCAAGTTCCTCTAGCTTTGTGGCTTTTGACATACCAATCGTTGAACAGGTTCCCATGTGAAAGGGATTTTATTTCCTCAAGGTTTCGACTTTTGTTGGAGGATTTGGATTGGGTTCACTTAGGGGTGAATACATGCTCTACAAGGGGATATTTGTATTTGTGGGCTTAAAGTAGATACACACAACACACAATTTTAACAAATGTACCTTTTAGAATTTATTTCCAATGTTTAACATAAAAAAATATAAGATCTATAAATTAAAATATATTTGGTAAGGAACTCAACACATTTTCAATATACCTAAAATGACATTGAAAAAAATTCTAAATCTATTCCTAATCTAAAATGACATTGAAAAAAATTTCTAAATATATTCTTAATCTAACCCTAAACCAAGTGGTTTCAAAAAAAGATCAAAAGGAATTAAGAAAAGAGAAAAATAAAGAGATGAACCTATTCGTGTAGACTTGCACTAGTGGTTGCCAAGTCTCTTAAGCAAGCTTGTAAATTCATCCAAGTGATAACCAACCAAGCACAATTTCTTTAAGAAGGAAAATACAAATTTTTAAGGGAGCAACAATATATACTTAACAAGATAACTACCATCAACATACATAGATTATCAAGGGAATACACACCACTAACACATTGCTAACAATATATTTGTATGTGCAATTATGGTTACTCACATGGAATAAACTCAAATAAGCTATAGAGAATGTAGATCTCAGGTTGCACAAGACTTCGATTGGAAATAGGAAAAAAATGTCAATAAAAAATATGACCTCCCTCCATGTGCACTCTTATCCCTCATGATTTCTCTATCCTCCTACCTCTTCTCCATATTCATTAGACATCAGCTCTCTTTCTCACCTCACCCTTGCCACCTTAGTTTTGTTTTGAGAGTCGACTTCTTTTATTGGATATGGACTTGTATTTCTCTTATTCAAATGCATGTCCACCATAGATTCATACACACATATATAATTGTGTGTGTGTATTTATATATGTACACACACATTTATGTATACATATGAAGATATACACGTCTTTTACTACTTTGTAGATTATATTTTCTATTTGTGTTATATACATAATTTTTTGTCCCACTTGTTATTTCTTAATTCGTAATTTTTTATATTGATTTGTATAGTCTAATACAATGATATTGCCTTCTTGTGTTTCAATATCATTTCCCTTCATTGTGGGCTTGGATATTTTGCATCAATTATAATATTTCAATATAACTCAACATTATATAACAGTATTGATATTCATAATATTTCTCAATATTAATATGCCTTGTTTCCACACATGCAAACATGCATAATTTTTTGCTCCACTTATTATTTCTTATTTTTCTTTATATTGATTTTTTATATTGATCTGTATAGTATAACACATTGTTATTACCTTCTTGTGTTTCAATATCATTTCTCTTCATTGTGGGCTTGAATATTTTTTGCATCAACTATATTTCAATATAGCTCAACATTATATAACAATATCGGTATTCATAATATTTATCAATATTAATTGTGTTGTTTCCACGCACGTGCATGCACACACACACACACGATTGCATTTACTCATTTCAATATTGTTCTTTTTACCTTTCTCATATATGTAGCTTAATATTGTAGTTATTGGCATACTCTTTTCTACTTCCTCCTTTCCCCTTTATTTTGTCTTGTTTTTATCATTTTAACTATATATATGAACTTGATTCATCAATATATGATAATGATATATATAATTTTACACAATCTTGGTATATAATTGCTTACATAATACCATGTTTTCTTGTTTCTCCACTATATTCCTTAACCATGTATTGTCTCCGAGACCATTTTTTAAACTTTCTATGACTTATTCCTTTAGTATATACTTGTACTTTTTGTCATGTAACTATTTACTTCGTTATTGTTCCTTATTATATATCATTTTTTTTTATTGGTAAGAGGATTTATTTCTAGCCCCAAGTTGGAGGTCACAAGGGGGACCTCCTCCCCATCCACATATTCAAACTAAGAAACCACTTATTCAACGTATTCAACTTAGCAACCACAAAGAAACCACATATATGTTACTTGGGGGATTCAAACTTGGATCTCCATCTTGAGAACCTTATGGCCTTGCCATTTAAGCACAACCCCTTTCACCCTTATTATATATCATTATATAATATTATTTCATATTGTATTTCTCCTTATTGGTTTGTCCTTATATATCTATGTAAATACATTAATTTTTTTTACTTCTATATACTCCTATTTGTCACATTTTTGCATTCAATTGATTTCACTTATTTTCATATCTATTATTCTTGTAGTTATTATATAATTTTTTGCTATATAGATATATAATATATATTACCATATAGAATAAGTTTACTTATAGACCCATACATATTAAGTAGACATAGATATATATTGTTATATAACAATATTAATCTATAATTTAAAATTGTTATACATATGTGAGATATTTTATCTACATATATTTATCATGATTGTATTCATTCATTTCTATGTTTCTAATTTTATATATATCATAATTTGTATTAATATATATTTAATATTATAATCTTACTTTGCATTATTCTACCTTGTTACATGTCTTTTAGCATAGTCATAAATTTGCCCATTATTTCATCCCTATTTTTCTTTATGCATTTATTCCTATTTCCCCCCCTTCTATCTTTATATCTTTTCCTCCTTTCTTGTCCTTCATTTTTTGGTCCTTTTATCACCTTCTCCCCTTACCTCTTTTTATAGGTTAAGTCTGCAATCTAAACCATAACTCTCCTCTTCCTGATGATGGATCACTAAGTGTGATCCAAAATGTTGATAAAAAATATACATAGTTGAATCCAAAAACACTCTTACATATGTCAATAAAACTCAAAATGTCTAAGCACAAAACTTCCCAATAGCTTACAATCTCTCACAATACTAAACAACTGGGTATACATAGAATTCCCATGTTACACAACGTGGTAAGTTTTGGGTAGAAAGTTTTCACCTACCAAGTTTTCCCATATTTCAATGCAATAAATTGCCTATGGAAATAACTCAATCTTTAAAGTCTATTTCTAAGGCACACATAATTGTGATTCAATCTTGATAATTCTTTTTGGCCTTTTATAAAAGCTCCTCCACAATCCATGCAAACTCTTCTAATCCACTGTGAATAATATTTTTCCTCCATGGTGCATGTGTCTAGTTTTTAATTTCCCTAGAAAACTCCACCTCAACAACTATGAAAAATACTTCACACAATTTATTATATCATGATAATCCTACCCACAAAAAATAGTATTAAATTCCTAGGTAAAAAATATTTAAAAACATTTTGAATTTGTTCCCCACGGTATCTATTAACATATTGTTATAATTCTCAAAGAGAAATATTTAATCATGAATTGTAATCATATTAAATTTACTTGATTAAATTTCTTGTGGCTAGATTAATAATAAATACATAATTAAATTAAAAATTGATTTGATTTCTTATTTTTTAGGCAAATTCTTTTATATCAAGTTTATCACTTGATTTTCTTACAAGAAATAGGCATCAAAATTGCCTTAGAAGTAGTTCTATGTGTTGGGGTCACAAATGTACATGTTCATTGTATTCACATGTTTTAACCCTAAGTGGCGATGACTAGTTGAATAAGGTTATTATATTGTAGCATGTGATAAATAATTCTTCGATAATAGAACAATGTTCGAGTCATTAGTTTGGTAGTTTTAAACCTTAAGTTATGCATTTAATACTCAGTGTTCAAAACAAGGCTCATTAGGTTCTAAACATGCACAAGGAATACCATTAGATCCAAAACGTGGAATAAACTAGGTTTAAGATTGTTGGCAATTACATATTTTAGAGTTAAAAAAACATTTCAAAGCTCAAATGTTTCTCCAAAGAGAAAACAAGATTTGAAATTTATTTGTAAATGATTGAAAGCAAGCCTCACATTTGAGATTTCTTTTACTTAAAATTAGGTTCACATCATTAAATGAGGACATGTTTGATTTGGCACAAGCTAGTTTTAATCTCCAACAAGCTCTGGGGTATACACACATTAGGGCCATGGCAAAATTTGGTGAGTTTTAGAGATGACAAGTGGTGATATCTAAAAAGATCTCGAGGATCAAAGAAATAATAAGGAAAGCAAGCTGGATGTAAAAAGACTAAACTGAACTTAAGAACTTCAATGATTGTAGACTTTTAGAGAAAGAAAAGTCCCTAGTTGCATTCCCTGGCAAGAACCTTCAAACATCATTTCTTCTAACACAAAATGGTAACTTAAACAACATGACATGTTCACCATACCTGCAACATCATATCTAGAGATCATAGTGTAACAAAATAATGCCAATATGTACACACAAATTGGAAAACATAGAGATTACACCTAAAGGAAACCTAAATAGGAGAAAAAATCCATAAGAGTGAGCATAATCTTATGTCACTATCTCCAAGTCTATTTAAAATGTTACAATGCCTCTATGGTGCAAAACAAATTTTTTCAATGTTTACAACCAACTCCAAACACCTGAATATTACCTTTATACTATCAAAACCTTATCTTCTACATACAATAGGCATGAAATGAATAAAATGAAGAATTATAATAAGTTTCAAACTCTTGAAAAACCTTTACATTAAGCATATGCCTTTGCTATAGCCCTTCAACGCCAAAAATGGAAGATCAAATGTCAAAAAATGGGTTAAAACACCAAAACCCTTCACTTTCCACATACTTCTTCAATTGTGGTGAATTCATTACTTCTACTAGATGGCATTTTCATTTTCACCATGATATCTTCATTTTTTGTTGAGGTGATTTTGTTTTCTTTACCTGTGGAAACTAGTATTTAAAAAAAATTCTATTTCATTTGAACCCCTACAATTCCCTTTCAAGGAATCCCCATGATGCTCCAAATCATCCCAAACATGACTATGACAAAAATGTAGACTTCCTAACAATAAATAACCCTAAAATTTCGTCTCCATGGCTTCTAAGGCATCCTTGGCAAAAAGTGGTGACATGACCTTGATGGTCTAGCACCTTTGATCTAATTTTTTATATCACACCTCCCCACTAAGGAGACTTTTGGTCCCCAAAACTTAGGGACTCACAAGTGAGGACTTCCCTTCCCCAAAAGCTTAAGGACACACATTCCTTCCCCACATCTTCTTTGGAACTCTACTTGGCCTTACTTGGAAATAACACCTTCAAGTCCACTTGTTGCTCAAACTAACATGAACCAAGTCTCATAGATTTCTTAACTAGTCCAATCAAAACATCACAAAAAATGAAAGGTACATGAATCAAAAAAGCTTTAGAAGGCAACAATTAAACTTCATGCTCATTACCTCCATGAGATTGAAGTCCTTTGGGATAAAGAAGCAACTTAGTACATTTGTGCATATGTTTTCCTCTTACTTGATAGCCCTTTTGTGACTGAAATCCATGCATACTTCTAACTACAACTATCTTTTTCTCTTCTTGTCCACCCAACAATGAGAACAAACCTTTCCACTAACACTAATCAACTTCTTATATCATGAAGTACTAGCCAAAGGGACCTTGGGTTTTCCAACATAAAAGTGTAAAGTGAAATTATTTCCATTTGAATAGAGGCTATATCGGTTCTTTGTTTTAAAGTAAATAACATCTCACATAAAGATGAGGACTCCCAAAACTAACATCACAAACTTATAATGGAATTACATCTACTAAGACTTCATATTTAAAATCTTTACTAAGCCCAAAATGCAACTTAGATTGCTTAGTCACTATCATTTCAACTCCATGTTGTAACCACCTTAAAAAGTAGACATGGGTAGTCTAAAATCCCCAAGCCAAGATCACCAAACAAGTTAAAATAAATGAGGTTTTCTTTTAAACATGAGTCAAACATAGCATCAACCTTCTTATATTTTACTTAAATCTTGATGTGAAAGAGTTGAGTGAACTCCTCTTCACCATGAGATCCATCTCCCACCTTACGAACATTGTTTTAAGTTGTAACACAAGACAATCTCTTGTCTATGTCTGAGTTGCATTCAGTTTCTATCCCCTTGCCAATACATATTCCATTCTTTTTTTCTCTTTCTTACCCCAAGAAGGTGCCAACTTTGGATGTAGCTTCGAACATTTCACCTTTGTATACCTTTCTCTCTCACAATGAGAACAATGATACTTGCCTTTACCTTTTCCCTTATTTTATCTTCATCTTTATCACCACTATGATGCTTCTCTTCACCCTATTATTTTTTTTATAGGAAGACTTCCCTTTTTATCCTACTTCAAATAAGTGCTTGAGTACATGCTTCATTGATATGTTGGGGTTTTATCCATCAAAATATGCCTCTTAAGTGATCAAACATCCCACCTTTGTATTTCATTAGAATTTTGCAGTCCATAACATCCTTCCCAAGTTGACACACTCTCTTCCTAGACTCACTACTATATGCTTGGACACGTTACCCTTGTCTTTGCCTCAAGTAATGCCATTGCAACATCTTTTCCTCTTTGTGGAAAATAGGGTAAAATTACTTCCTTAGAAACCCCTTGAAATCCTCCCACTTGGATATTGGTGGCACTTTTTGAATCTTGAAAGAATGTGCATAACTCTCATACCATCTAAGAGCATGCACATAAAGCTACAACCTAGCAAATATGATTTGTTGATGTGGATACATCTTATGGAGACTAAAGTAAACCTCCAATTGAGAAACCCACCAATCTAACTTCTCAACACTTATTTCACCATCATAAGGTTGAATATCAATCTTGGATCCAACTTTGAAGAATATTTCATTCAAGGTCTCTCTTTGATCTTTCTCATTTCTCTCATGTTCTCTTTCTATTGATACCATCTGGAATTCCCATTTTTACTACCAGGACTAGCATCATGGTGTCAATACTATTAATCTTCTTCTAAATCACAATCTTCTTCCAACCTTCTAAACCAAGATCATCCACCATCATCTTATCTTTCATCCTGATTGTCCATGTCCACTCCCTAGTTCTAATCTCAGGGTCAAAAATAAGTAATTTATTCCTTCAACTTGATCTTTCAGAGGGAATAACTTGTCAAACACTTACAAGCAACTGAACCTTACCAAAGGAAATAATTGCTTTGACACCACTTAATTTGTAAACCCCCATAGTGATACCTCACACAGGTCATCAACATATGTAGTCTAATTCAACAACCCTTCAAGAACCTCAAACACCATTTCTTCACCTCAAAATGTTAACTTAAGCAACATAATATGTTCATAAGACCTGCAACATAAAATTATCAAGAAAGTTGTTGTACACCTTGCATATGAATATTTGATATCTTGTAAAGTTATGGTCTATGTCAAAATGGGGTACCACACTCT